>OZ038478.1:87507076-87512076 GCA_964036315.1 Acanthosepion esculentum
AATTACGGTTATGGTATATGAATTCTCAAATATTGAATTTGTAAACTGATATTTTTTAAGGAATAAGATTTTTGTCATTAATTCCTTTTGAGCAGTTCATCATTGAGGTTCAATGTATCTCTGATAGTTGAGACAGCTTGCTGCAGAAAATGTCGCCACACAAAATCTATTCATGTCAAAACAAAATATCATCATCTTCTATGTTCCGTGTCCATTCAGAATGTTGATGATCATGACTCTCCACAAGTTCGTCCTCTTTGCAGCTCTTAATATTTTGTTTCTTTTTCCCAAACCCTTCTCCGCCATCCATTTGATCTAGTTCGCATTGATTTCTCCTTGCACTCCGTCCTCCAATTTGTCCCGTGAGTATCACATTTTCTTAGCACTTCCCTCGTTATGTACGCTATAAATTTCAATTTTAAATATACATGTCTTTATTGCCATTGTTTCTCATAATCTTCCTCTCTAACCAGATTTATGTTACTTCAATTCTCTTCAGCGATAACGGTTCTCCACACTTTCCTGTTCATCGTAACGCTTAACAACTTGTGTCTTTTTGCCATCTCTCCCAAAACCTGAAGCTCGTAATGTAGGTTTTGTATTGCTTTCCTCTGATGCCCTTAACTCCAATCTGTTCTGTGAGTCTCAAATTTTCCAAGTCTTCTTTGCTCATGTGCCCCAGAAATTTCATCTATCTCTTCCTGATGACCTTTTTTGCCATGTCTCTAGAACTTTGTTTTTGATCACATGTTCAGTCCATGTTATTCTCAGCATCCTTCTGTAGTCTCTTTTGAGGAGATTGTCCAGCATTCACTAACATAGAGGAAGACTGATACTATATAAAAGTTTAGTACACTTTTATTCGTTTCTAGCGATATTATTCTGTTCTTTATAACTTACCTATATTTTGGAAGGCATATTTCGCTATCCCAATGGGCGTTCGGATTTTCGTGCCGCCCTTATCAGTATTCACAAAAACTAAATACGTTGACTGCGCGACAATCGAATGTTTGAAGACGTACTCATACTGTCATATTTCCCCATAATAAAAAACCGGCTACTTTTTTTCTAAATTAAACTACACAAGTTTTAAGCAGTATAAATGAAATGGAAATATATACATGTATTCTTTTAATATTCTGTCATTGGCAAAACCTTTTTCTTGTTAGTTTAGACTCGTAACGAATTCAAAATATTCTACATGAATCACTATTACATCTTTGAAGACTAAACGACATTAGACCCGCCTCAAATAACGACATGCTTTAGATAATATTCTCCAGTTGAGTAACTCAGATAGCTTGAACATCTAAAAAGATTATTTGTTACTAATGCTTCTGTTGGCGACTTCAAAGTATTATAAGGAATAATTGACAAAATGACCCGTGAGGAAATGTAATCGATTTTCAGCTTTCGACGTTGAAATCTCAGTAGTAAATCTCATTTTAAAGAACGGCAATGACACACATACATTGTAACATATGATTATGAACATTCCACGATTACACCCCAACAAATGCACACACACATATATATATATATATATATATATATATATATATTATATATATATATATATATATATACATATATATATAAGCGAGTTTGAAATTCAGTGTATGTCATTTCGTCGACGTGTAAACAACTTTGTTTTTTATAGCGTTAAACATGTCAGATTTCGTGCCCAAATCGTGTATTTGCGGGGGAAAATATTGCACTTTATTCAAAGGAAAACTGCAGCTGAAGCACAAATAATTTCTGTTGACACTAACGGCAACCCTGCTCTGTCAGAAACAATATGCAGAAATTGGTTTAGACGCTTCAAAAATAAGGATGTTGAAGATAAAGAATGCTTAGGCGCACCGAAAATGTTTGAAGACAAAAAATTGGACGCATTAATTCGTGAAGACTCATGACATACGCCTTTTAAACTTGCGGAATCATAAGAAGTTGATCACACAACAGTTTTAAAAACTTTAGAAGCATTAGGAATGATTCAAAAGCAAGAACATTGGTTGCCTTACAAGCTGAAGCCGAGAAATGTCGAAGGGCGTCTTGTCCCGTATGCAACGGAAGAAAAGGAAAGGTTTTTTTCCATCGTATCGTGACCGACGATGAAAAGTTGATAAACTACGATAATCAAGGCATAGAACATCGATGGCAAAGACGAATATCCATAGTTCGAAGCTTCTACTAGGATCAGCTGAGATTAGATTATTATGAGATGCTTAAATTTGACCGAAACCATCAGGCGAGACCGCTATCGACTACAATTTATGCGTTTGAGCGGAGCATGGAAGAATAAACGGCCTCCACACGAACCGAGATCGACAAAATGATTTTGCAACATGACAAAGGCTAGGACACATGTTGCAAAACGGGTGAAAACCTGCTTAAAGTGGAAGTCTTACCCCACCTGCTGTATTCACCAGGCATTGCCCCTCGGATTATCACTTGTTCCGATCGATGCCACATAACCCGGTTTAGCCTACTTTCATTCTCATGAGGATGTGAAAAAATGGGTCGACTCGTAGTTAGCTTCAAAGACGTTTCGTTTTTTCCGACGTAGGATTCAAACGCTGCCAGAAACATGGGAAAAGGGAGTGGCTAGCAATGGTCAGTAATTTCAGTGACATGTTTCGTAATAATTTTTATAAATACATCATTACATGTAATGAAAAATCAACGACAACTCATTCAAGGTCCTTGAATATAACGGATTAAATGGAAATGGAACTTGTCTCACAGACTTCAAATTCTGATTTCCCATGCATTAGACAATCCTGACATACAGCACCTGGTAGTCCCAGGCGGCCACCAAACTAGGTACTAACCAGTGTATACGCTGCTTAACTTCGTGATCGCACAAGAACCGGTGTTTTAACGTGCGTGATATGACTATATATATATATATATATATATATATATATATATATATATATATATATATATATATATATATATATGAAAACCTGTGGCTACATATATATATATATATATATATATATATATATATATATATATATATATATATAATTAATTGGGAAATTATAACATAAATATGTTATAATATCACTACTAAATAGCTATTTTGATTGTGAAACAAAATGGTATTTTTGTAGTGATTTAATATCATATATTGTTATGGGATCTTACCTGTAACGACATAATGTACTATTCCTGATGCTATAAAGACTGCGCCTCTCAAGGGAGACGAGAGAACGGAAGTGGAACGAGTCGAGACAATAGTAGTTCACTCTAAATCAGACTGACAGTCATACTAACACCTTCAACTTCTTGTATTATTATTCTGTTGTAATATATCTTTGTTATTCCTACTCTTGTGTTCGTGTTGTTCTTCCTTGGTCCTAACCTTGGACAATAACAGTAGTGCGAGGATATTGGACCATAACACACACACACACGCACGCACACACGCATATATATATATATATATATATATATATATATATATATATATATATATATATTTGACAATATATCTATCTATCTATATATATATATATATATATGACAGTATATATTTATATGTATATATGAAAAATCTATATAGATATATATATATATGACAGTATATATATATATATATATATATGACAATATATATATATATGACAGTATATATATATATATGACTGTATATATATATATATATATATATATATATGACTGTATATATATATATATGACTGTATATATATATATGATTGTATATATATATATATATATGACTGTATATATATATATATGATTGTATATATATATATATATATATGACTGTATATATATATATATATGACTGTATATATATATATGATTGTATATATATATATATATATGACTGTATATATATATATATATGACTGTATATATATATATATATATATATATATATATATATATATATTACACGTATATTGTTTAATTTTGGCAGCATATTTATATTCAAACAGGTTTCGTTAATTAAATAATTTAGGCATGTAATGGCGATTATTCTTCGTTGTTTTCGTTTCAAGTTCGCTGATTAATTTCTTGATAGACTTAGAAAATTGATTAAGAAAATTAACACACTTTTCCTTTAAATTATTTTTATTTTCCTAAGTACTTCGAATCGCATCTGGGACCATTTTCAGAGGGGGGTAAGTCGTCTGAGATTATGTAGTTGTGTTTGTGTAAATTCAAAACATTTCATCTGTTCGTTTTTAAAGTTTATACAGCGTTCTAAATTCCAACTTTTAATGTTCACGTGTATTTTTTTGTGTTTTGTTTTCCAATATAATTGCAATAACTTTTTTTCAATTTTTGCTCATACGTCTATAACTATTTTATAAGCATTTAAGGACTTTGTTGCTATACTCAAAATTGACTTTATATATTTTTGTCTTTAATTCTCTCTTATAAAGGGCTTCACAGATTATTTTTTTCTTTTTATTGTTTATGTAATATAGATGTATTTTCAATTAATATCCGTCTAAGTGTGGGCATGAGTGTTCCTTTAAATGCTGAGTTACTGAGCTATGCTCAGCCAACTGAAATTTCAGCATCGTCTTAGTAAAGCTAACGTACGTATTGACATTTGTATCAGAGATACAATCTCCTAAAAGACATCTAAAGTGATACACATTGTTGGCCTTTTGCTAGATCCTAGTTGGCGGAGAATTATTGTTGTTAACATGTTGGTTGTATTAAATTTAGTATCGTATTTAATAAATTTCATATATTTTATTTGGGTCAGTGGGTGATATAGTAGTGTTTATGATATTTTTTAGAATTTTTCCTCCTGATTATAGTTGGAAGGCATTTGATTACGATATAGTATTTTGATATGTTCTGAGTCATTTGGTGATGTATTGTTTTCATTTTATTTATGGTAATATTCCTAATAGCTTGCCTAATTTGTTCATCAACAATGTAATTAAGGATATAGTAATTAATGAGGGTTTAATTTTAATATTTTTTAATTCAGTGTTTAAATTATT
>OZ038478.1:87517076-87524576 GCA_964036315.1 Acanthosepion esculentum
AAAATCAGCTACAGTTGCACCGAGAACATGGCACAAATAATAAAAAAGCACAACAGAAAAATTATTAACAAACCACACGAACAAATTAAACCCACGTGCAACTGCAGAATAAAAAACGAATGTCCCTTAAACGGTAATTGCTTACAAAACAACGTAATCTACCAAGCCACGACAAAATCAGCAGATAATGAAGAAAAAGTATATATAGGAGTAACCGAAGGACCATGGAAACAAAGAAATTATGTACACAAAATGTCTTTCACAAATAGTAAATATGCGAACAGCACAATGCTTTCTAAGTATATCTGGGAAATAAAAAACAAAACACACACCACACCAAAAATATCTTGGAAAATAAGGAAAAAATCATCAGCCTACAACAACCTATCAAAAACCTGCAAACTTTGCTTGGAGGAAAAAATAGCTATCATTACCTTCCCAGATGAAAATAAATTATTAAATAAAAGATCCGAGCTAATCTCAAAATGTAGACATGAAAACAAATTTTTACTACGTAACTTAAAATAGAAAAGTAAATAACTATATAAACAAACAACAATAAAATAAGCAAAATAAATTACTCCAAACAAATCATAAAACCACACCTGTTAGAATATACGAAATAAAATCAAAACAAAAGAACGGATGAAAGTTATAACTGTTATACAAATAAAAATAATAATAAAAAAACAAAAAAAACATTAATAAAAGATAATATACTACGTTACTTAAAAACCGAAAGCCAAAAAGATATAGTGTAACAAATAAATAACAACAAGTATAATAAATCGATCTAAACACATCCAAATATATAATTAAACTAACAACCGATTACGATAAACTAGCCGTTTAAAAAACAAAACAAAACAAAAACAAATAAAGATAACCAACCTAAATAGATAAATTAAAAACTGTTCCCACCTAAATAATAGTCAGAAAAAACCACAAATTCAACAAACAGATTTAATCAATGACAAATAAACAAATATATAAGATAAAAAATAAAAATGAAAATAAATAAAAACAAGCAAAACAATTTGACCCAAATAAATAAGCGAACAAGCGATTTCCGGTAATGACGGCCATTATAGACTACCAACAATAAGCTATATAAACAAATTTTTACTACGTTAACCAAAAACACCGATCAAAATAAAAGAATAAATAAATAAATATATAAGATAAAAAATAAAAATAAAAATAAAAAAAACAAACAAAAAACAAGCAAAACAATTTGACATAAATAAATAAACAAATAAGCCACTTCCGGTAAAAGTAACCGCCAAAATAGACTACCCATAATGCACCACTGACCCTTATATAAATAGCCGAGAAAAATAACAGCACTAGTCGCCTGACGATTGCACTAGCATGAAACAGACTGTCGCCTCTAAGTGCTGACTTCCATGTCCACTTTTATATTTACACACGCTCTATCTCTGATATTGAGCACTTTACCCCATAAATATAGCACACTTTAAGACTATATTTCTGCATATATATATATATATATATTATGTAGATGAATTTTGCACGTAACAAACTGGTTACAACGGTAAAACTTAGCCTACAATCTCAATATGGTCTATCCCAGTGTGCAGTACATTTTGAATATATCTGAAAAGACATACCTAGTTTTAACCGATACCTTTAAGCGGAATTGGAAGACGGAAATATCGGGATGCCGTTTATGAATTTCCGACCACAACCTAGTAAATCATCATGGTCGAAGCTTTGCACGCACTGAAAATGTCCTTACTGTTGACTACTCCATATTATTTGTATCATTCTCTCTCTCTGTCCCTGAATTTTTAAATAAAGTCAGTTCTGTACATTTGCAGTATAAACCACAGCTGTGCTCCCTGGGTGTTAAAGAAAAATAAAATTTGCATTTAGCTTATGCCACGCATATAATTAATATATATATATATATATATATATATATATATAAATGCTTTATGGCTATATCCGATTAGCTCTATATCAATAACTGTTTTAAGAGATGTCAGATGTATCAGTTACTGTGGTGAATGCATTTGTATCCGATTGTTAATCTAAGAAACAAATCGAGTGACTTAGAACGTTACTACGATGGAAGTTACTCCATTGAAGCGTATAAAAATTGTAAGGCTGCAGGAACACACTGATAATAAATAAAGATCCTTCCAAATTTTCAGCTGAAATTAAATGAAAATCTTCGCATGTTAGTTTCATAAGAGGGATCCATTTATTTGACATTATAATTTAGCCGCCTTTCAGGCAGACTTTAAGCTAGCTTCTTTGAAGGGGATTTATTTGCACATTCGGCCTTTTACCATCATGTAAGTAAATGTTATGAGAATTTGAAAATAATAAATTTATTTTATTTTTAATCGACACCTTATTTCGGCATAATCTTTCTTCGTATATACGTAACCTTATCTTCGTAGTTTGCTTGCATTTAATTTCCGCGAAATTATTAGTTTCTTTTAAAATCACTATCATTTATGATCACTTGTCATAATGTTACTCTTAACAGACACCAGCGAACCCGAACTATGTAATACTTCGAATACGTCACAGTACGCGTGCTAGAAAAAGAATTAAAAAAAACATATGAGTCACGTAAAGTGCTCCGCTTGAGTTTTAATTACAGTTTAATTAGACACTTGCAACTGTCATGAAAAGCGAAATGAAAGTTAACCCTTTAAAAAAAGAATTGCTTTTTTTTTAAACTTCCACACTGTTCGATATGTAAATCTAACCTTAAATGTGTTATCTTTTAAATTTTTAATCGCATATAACTACAGTAGCTTTTAATGCAGGTTGATTCGCCGAGATCGAAAAACGGACAGACGGAAACACTTACACTGCCCTTTATTATTATAGATAGATATTCTGTTTTAATTAAACTTTGCAGGACGCGTTTGCTTTGCATATAAGTAGATTACCGTCTAAGAGGAGTTGTTTAATTTTTTAATAATATTTGATTTCCGGTTGTAATGTATTTTCAGATAAAAGACCTGCTTGTCAATCTCATGTTCTTGTGTCTGTTCTCATGATAGGTACTTGACGAAAAAAAAATTAATATTCGACAAAAAATGAAGGACATTGGATTGCCGTGTCACATTTCACAGCAAATGGATTTCTGTATTTGTACGTACATTGTAAATAAATGATGTCCAAGTACTTCGTCCATTCTGCATTTGATATACGTTCCTAAATTGAAACCTTTTATGTAGTGCCTTATTGCTATTTTGCTACTCTTTTTTATTTCTTTTTATAATCGGCATCACCTCAAGGAACGCAGTACAGTCACATAGCACGCAAGTGGTTAAACGGTGTGTAGGAATTAAGAACGGAAAACACTAGTAATGAGGAAAATAGCAATCAGGAGTACAGTAGATAGCGATTGACATTACAGTTAAATTTTTGCAGAATAAATTGGTTGGAAATCATGGAACCGGGAGGGAGTTCCACAAGTGAGAAGTGCGAGATAATAAAAAAAACTGTTAGCATAGAAATTACGGCTACATATAGCTAACTGAACTGTAAATTAATACGATCTCGCCGCCAGTCTAGTAGTGCGATTAAATTCATAGAGTCTAGGTGCCCGAGCGAAGAGCTCATTCGAACAATTACCAGGAAAGTATTTATTAAAAAATGCGCATATAGGCAACGTTACGGCGGTGGTCAAGAGACTGAAGCCGAACTGCCAGACCAGGACAATAACATCGGTCCTGATATGGCTCGTGTCTCTCTTCTCTATCTATATTTTCATGGCATCTTCAGACGTGCTACCCCCTTTGTGCAAATTAATTGAAAGAAAACGAATAATTCCGTTATTATATATTTTTTCCGTATTTTTCTAAAGAAACATGACCCAGTGCATGTTAGTACTTTGTATGTCCATTCCACGAATTGGTTCCTTGCAGACTGACCGCAGATTCTCGATTGGGTTTAAATCAGGAGAGTTTCCGCGCCAGTCGATAGTACATTTATTTGCTCACTGATGTGACTTATCAGTGTGTTCCTGCAGCCATACAATTTTTATACGCTTCAATGGAGTAACTTCCATCGTAGTAACGTTCTAAGTCACTCGATTTTTTTCTTATATTAGCAATCGGATACAAATGCATTCACCACAGTAACTGATACATCTAACATCTCTTAAAACAGTCCATTAGACATTCCACTAAAAGAGCTAATGTTTAAAACATTCGTTAAGGATGAACACAAATCGGAAGGCAGCCGATCCAGATATAAATTTGGCAACAAGTTTTTTTTTTTATTGATATTGATATTCCTTGCATGAAAACGATTTTTCGAGATGTTTTTTGTTGTAATTCCAAAATCTATATATTCTATGATTCACAAAATTTAAAATGCTGTTTGCACGCATACATAGATACAATTTGTTCGTTTTATACAAGGCTACCGCTGATCTGGTTGAGGAGGCATGGAAAAAATGACGTGTATATGATATCCGCTACCTGTCCTGTACTAAAATCAGGTGGTAAGCTAGAATACATTTAATTTCTCGCGTATTTGATCAATCAAACAAACGTGGGGGTATTGCTTTCCTGAGTTGAAAGTTTCAATATACGTCGCGTTTGGAATACGAGCAGTGTCCAGCAAAGCGTTGGCAAAGTATTTCTTATATGCCTGGCTATTTACATTTTTACTGCCAAAACCGCGTCCCTTAAATTGGGTTACTTCCAAGGATGATTTCTCGCTACTACATAAACAATTCATTTATTTTTTTTTCTCTCCAAACTCGAAACCAAATTACTTTATTAGCTTAATTCCCTCGAGTTAACTCACAAACACGAGACACGTTATTTAAGCTAGGATTGGACGATTTAATTCCAAAGTAAGAGAATGTAGGTTCGGACATGATTAGAATATTGTGCGTATCTTTATAAATTCGTGATAGAGTATGTTGGAAATATCTCGGCGAAACCTATTTCGCAAAATTAAACCAAACTTTAGAATTTCACCTTGGTTGTTCAGAGAACTTTTCAGTGGTTATCCGTAATCCTATTTGTTCCTACTAGTAGGGCGCATGTGTGTGTGTTGGGGGGAATCTGTGATTGTGTCTGTATATATATATATATGATGGGCTCTCCCGTCGAACGACGTATGAGACGTTCCCAGAAACTAAACAAGATTTGATTATTGCTGATGTAGGCTTTGTGTAGGGCCATCCACACTTTTTGGAGGGACGAATACAGGGACCTGGTGCAACGAATGCCACAAGGTCCCCTGAATTCAGAGTTGCCCTTCCCCTAGACCAGTTGCCGTCCAAGGCTATAGAACCCAGTCTGTCCTGGAGGGAGAAGAAGAAGATCCACACCTTTCCCAAGGGTGTTAGCACGTAAGTCAATGTAATGGATTCGACTGGATATATATATATATATATATATATATAAAAATAAAACTTGGGACCAGATAAAATCTCTCTTATATCCGGGTTTCTGTTATATACGTGTTACACTGTATATATATATGTTTAGTTTAAGAAAAACTAGGTAATCCCTATAGGTAAAGGGGCTGTGGTGAAATAATTTATTATATGGAACCTTAAAAGTGGTCTGTTTTATTTAATATATATATATATATATATATATATATATATATATATATATATATATATATATGCAATTAAGTTACGAAAAACTTGTTAATCCGTTTGACTAGTTCCAATAAGATGAAATCCTGAGAGCTCAATGTAAATTGAGACCTAATAATTTAAAGGAAAATAGACCACTTTAAGGCTCCATGTAATAATTTATTTCATCATAGCCCTTTTAAAAGACGCTGGATTATCATACTTCACTTTCAAAAGATGAAACGAAAAATGAAATGAACATTTACACTTTTGACGGGTAGTATTAAGTTTATGTGATTTAACAAAGAGGGTAGTGAGGAGCGGTATGAGAGACATGATCGAGTTTAGAGAGGGTTTATTTTAATATCTCTATCTATCATACTTAGTATTAAATGTAGACAAAAAACACCTCAATCTAACTAAATATATTTAGAAATAACTATAAAGAAAGGAAAATATGTTATTTTTTTGTTTTGGAAATGATTGTATGCATACATGGATGCGGACGCATAATTCTATGTTTACAAATATGTAGATGAACTTGAACATTGATATGTGCTTTTAGGTGTATATGCATATGCATTTGTATATAGGTGTATGTATGCATGTATATGTATATATGTATTGTAGGCGCATATGTAATATATATATAAATATATGTATATATAAATATATATATATATATATATATATATATATATATATATATATACATATATATATATATGTATAGGTGCATTCGTAAGTTTAGGTAGGTATGTTTGTATATATATATATATATATATATATATATATATATATATATATATATATATATATATATATATGTATATATATATAATTATTGAGAAAAACCCTTTGATAAAAAAGCCATGTAAATAAACAAATAAATAAACAGATCAAATAGATAATAATGAAACACAACCTTCTTGTCACTCAACAACTCGCGGCAATGCCATAAAAAATCGCCGTCTGACCGGCCTAACCTAAGACCACTCTTGACATAGAATCCCCATTGTAACTTGAAACACATTTTTGGAAGGGGACTGGTCTGTAGATAAAAATTAATTCTTAGCTCTTTAAACCACCTAACCATAATAGCCGACACTAGCCGTTTCCATAGCAACCAATGTTCCAATGAGACCGCACTTATAAACACGTGCTAACCAAAAGATAGCTTATTCCCAAATTCTAGCTTGACAAGGAAGCGGGTCTAGGCACCTTAACTATACATAACTTACATTTCCTAAGATTTTACTATTATGCCTAGGTTTTCAGCGTTTCTGTATCCGCTATTTTTCAAGGCCGTGTTATAAAACTTACTATGAGCTTGGAATATTTCCTTATTTGCAGAGTTCATGCTTATTCTTTTCTCTACTGATGTGGGTATGTGCTTATAAGCTTATAAGCTTATAAGCACATACCCTAAAAATATTATTATAATATAAGCTCTACTTCTGTATGGAGCACTGTCCTTTTGAAAATAAAGCTAAATATTAAGGAACACCGGATTATCTACCTAACGTGTTCTTTCCTATTTCACTGCACACCTGCATACATATATACATATATATATATATATATATATATATATATATATATATATATATATATATATATATATATATATATATATATATCTCGTGTCATGTATATAGAATTGGATGTGGTCAGTGTATGTATATATGTGCATATATAAATGTAAGTATTTGTGAGTTCGTATATATAATATTTGTGAATATATGTAAAATATTGTAATATAAATACGTATGCAGGTATAGGTATTTATGGCTATAGATCTGGATATATATATATATATATATATATATATATATATATATATATATATATAATATTCTAAGGGAAGGACTTAAAGTTCTTTTATTAACGTTTTATCTTATTTTCTCTTT
>OZ038478.1:87529576-87554576 GCA_964036315.1 Acanthosepion esculentum
GTTAACATTTTCTGGTCCCATTTGCATGTTTCATTTTTTTTGTTTTTAGATCAGCTGTTAATTTGAACTGATGAAAATTCGAAAACCCTAGCTCCGAAAATAGAGACTTGGGCAACACCTGCATTAATGCAAAAAAAAAAAAAAAAAAATTGAAAAGTGGCCGTTCACGATGAAATCCAATTCGCGATTTGATTCTAAATCAGCTAAAAATTGATCCAGAACTACCAGAACCTGTGAAGATCGATATGGCAAACCCTGTCAAATACTGTTTGGATATCCAAAGCAACAACCCTAACTTCAACATTCTTATCTACAAGTTGATAAACAACCAGTAATAAAACTGAATTAGAGAAGCTATGGTCATATTGATTATCTGAAAAAAAGACCATGCTAAGTGAGATGCTTAAACAATTTTAAAACACATTTCTTAATAAATATTTCAGGGTCGCTATGAAGAACACATGATTTTTTTTTTTTTGGTGTGGGGATGTCAAGTTTAGAGATGATAGCAGAAGACATCGACAGAATTATATGCATATTATTCAACAGGGACTCAGTTCTAAGTGGAAAGTCTAGCAAAAATATTCCAGATGAAACAAGAATAGAACTTGAGAATTTTGTAGCAAAACATACTTCTCTTTATCAATAGAATATGTTAACACCACAAGATGAGTGAAGGGAAGAGTGACAGAAACTCTTATTTAAGACAGTATTACAGAGCCGCTTGTAGCCACGGGTGTCAAACAAAGTCTTAGCCACTTTGAGGATGCGTTTACAATTGCTACGAGCAAAAACAAATAGGCTACTAAATCTGCGATGAGGTATTGTAATAAATTACATTATTTACATTGCATGGCCAAGTGAATAATAACGTTCGTTGGATTCATTGACTTGACCCAAAGAGTTGTAAGTTCAATACCTGGCTACGACTGTGGTGAAAAAAAACTTGGAGAGCTGAGTTAATGGGATATAACTGAATCATCTAGAAGAGGCATGACACGTGGAACTATAAGAGTCTACTCCGGTGGGTGAAATAAGGGTTCAGTTCGAATTTCGAATCACCTGAAGAAGGACGGAGCGTACAACGAAACGAAACGTCGTAAACATGACAATAAAAATGATGACAACAGTCCGAACAGTGTAAATAGGCTTCTGTCGTGATCGAAACTATGACGTCTGAACAGCCGGAAGGAGTGATTCATGTGGCCTCTAGCGGCAAAACAAGCCAGTCTGAACCAAAGGGTATATTGTGACATTACCTGGTATTCCTGAGCGTGAACAATAACATCGACGCCGACTGTGTATGTTTTCATTCGTAAGTAGCGTGATTTGTGTGTGTGTGTGTGTGTGTGTGTGTGTGTGTGTGTGCGAGAGAGAGAGGGAGAGAGAGAGAGAGAGAGAGAAATCCATACGGGTATATGCGTAATTTGCTAAAGTAACACAGAACAAGCGAAAATCCCCTTCTCTGCGCGTATTCGCTCGGCTGTTTGAAACGAAACATGCTTTTATCCATCATTGAATGATTGCTATTAGAATTGGTTCGAAGTGAAAATGTTAGATGTACAATGACCCCTGTATGTCCATCACAAAGGCAGCTTGACACATCTTTTGTTCCGGTTGATTTCGCTTACAACCCGCTGGCAAAACAGCACGATCCTATCAGATACATCAAACTTAATCTGCACAGAATCCCCAGAAAGTTAATGAGTTGGAATTATTTGGAAACTACGTGTCGAAATAAGAAATTCTTAGAATCGGTAACATTTATCGTCTTCAAAATTCTAACAGTCTGAGAGAATTCAAACAGTAGTTCACGAATTTTCATCTCAGGTGTCTAGATGTTATGAATGTAAGTGCAGTACTAGATTGGCTGCCAAGTCTCATCATCTTACAGCTGAAATGGGTAGATGTAACGGTATACTAATATATATATATATATATATATATATATATATATATATATATATATATATATATATCTGTGAACTTGTAGAAATGAAGTTTATGCGCCATCTGAAAATCCGCTTTAGAAAGAGTGATAAGGTTGCAACAGATTTTGCGACGTTGAATCTTTTGCAAAATGGCTACAGAATGTAAAATAAGTTATCGCCCACAAGACTGCGTAAAGGATTTGTAGTCCGTGAAAGATAGAAAATGAGGCCTGAACAGCTCCTATATAGAAATGTCGGCACTACTCCATCTTTAGTCTGATCTGATACTTGTAAAACTAGACATTGACAGAAGGAGTAAAAGTGATTTGTAAAGAGGTACAAGTATTCGACCATATTCCACTATTTTTACGACGGATTTCACTGGAAATGCGGATTGATTTCACTCGACTTTCAATATTAAGAGCCTTATTGGCAATGCAACTGACTTCAGTACGTTCGTGAACGATAGAATTATCTCAAGAGTATTCCGGTAATAAATTCCTAACGTTAGTTTTTCTTTTCATGTTAAAGCTTTCATGTAGGATGTGAAAAGAAACACCTTTGGTGTCTTCGAGGGATGGTCACGTTCAGTCTGGTCGTTCCTCTTATTCCGAGCTTACCGCCATGGGTGGACCTACAGGAGTTGGAATTCCAGACAGCTTCGCACTTGGGATCATTGTAACGAGTAAGCCCTCTAACATGACAAGGAAAAATATACATGTTTCACACTGGATGTCGGAGTCAAAGAAGATCAACATGATCTCAACTGCCAAACCGGATCAAGCAACCTACAGCCCAATCCCTTTTAAGCAGCGTGCGAATCGCTTCTGGCCAAGTATATATATATATGGACATTTTTGTAATGGTAGGGGGGTGATTTGTCCCAGTAATCCCAAAAGCGAAACCATCAGGTGTTCCAACTCCTGTAGGACGACCCATGGTGGTAAGATCAAAGAGGAAACACCAGACAGAACGCGACCAACCCCCGAATATCCCAATGGTCGAATAGGCAAAGATCTACACGATCTCAGCAGGAAAACCGTTGGGAGCGGGCGTAACCAAAGCGGGCATTGACAGCTCAAGAAACCGACACCCCAATCCCATTTGAGTTGCGAGCGAGGCGCTTTTGGCTAAGTATATGGGTTTCTCCAAGCCACATAATTGTCCACCAAAATCAAATTCACGCGTATGGTCTCGTCAAAATCTCTTAGATTAACATCCATCCCCACATCTACTATCAGGTTAGAGAAAGGGAATAGAGAAAGAAAATGAGGATCGCGATGAGCGCGTACCGACAAAGACCAAAATAAATACTTTGTTTTATATATTCAAACTAATCTGAAAATAAAGGTATTGTTACCAGTTTCTTTCGTAGACTATCTTTTCTTTCTCATCTTTTTGTTGATAGTTATTCAATAAAGCCACACGAAGACGCAAGGGGTTACTGAGTGTTAGAACATTAAAAAAAAAAGACTATTAAAAAGACGGAACACTGAAAGAACAATAATTAAGAAATTGGTAAATAAAGAATGACATGGCATTTAACTTTTTGAAGATCAAATTTGACTAGGAAACCAGAAACCGAGAGAGAGAGAGAGAGAGTTCAACAACCGAGAAGTGCGAATGCGACGAGACATCAGATCTCTATCCCCGCAAAAAAAGGTGTTTAAACAATACTTTCATCAATGTAAACGACGCTGGATAAAGTTTCTGGCTTCAGAAAGGGACGAATTCTAAGGAGATTAAATAGTGAATATATATATATATATATATATATATATATATATATATATATATATATATATTCAATATATATGTCATTCACAGACAGTACTGTTTCGCTGTATCACAGCTCCTCAGTGCGACTAGACTTCCGAATGCCTTAAGCCAGGATTGAAACACAATTAATTTGGTGTCAGCCAGGGCTATCTTCATTCGGTAGAGTTACACAACTAACACTAGCGTATTGTTTTTACAAATGTAAACAAATGCCAATCAGCCAAAGTTCTCCATTCATTTTACTGAAGAGCTTTGCATTAGTGCAGGTGCTGTTGTTTATAGAATTAGCTTATCGCTCAACAGTGCTCAATTGAAATGTATTTTCAAGAGCTAAATTATATATTCAATATATATATATATATATATATATATATATATATATATATATATATATATATATATATATTCAATATATATAATATATATATATATTCAATATATATAATATATATATATATATATTCAATATATATATATATATATATATATTCAATATATATATATATATATATATATATTCAATATATATATATATATATATATATATTCAATATATATATATATATATATATATTCAATATATATATATATATATATATATATTCAATATATATATATATATATATTCAATATATATATATATATATATTCAATATATATATATATTCAATATATATATATATTCAATATATATATATATATATTCAATATATATATATATATTCAATATATATATATATATATATTCAATATATATATATATATTCAATATATATATATATATATATTCAATATATATATATATATTCAATATATATATATATATTCAATATATATATATATATATATTCAATATATATATATATATTCAATATATATATATTCAATATATATATATTCAATATATATATATATATATTCAATATATATATACATATTCAATATATATATATATATATTCAATATATATATATATATATATATTCAATATATATATATATATATATATATATATATATATTCAATATATATATACATTCACTACATATATATATGTATTTATATATATGTATATGTATGTATGTGTGTGTGTTGCAGTTTTCTTTTTACAGCACCAGTTCAGATACTTTTTCGATCAGACCTCGTATTGTATAAATATGTGGCTGTATTTACATTTCTTTCTATTTGCCTCTGCATAGTTTTGTTTTGCACATTTGCATACATGCATGTAGCAACCGATTCATGCATGTAGCAACGGATTCATGCATGTAGCAAATATAAAAAAGTCCTTTTTAATTTTTCGACCACATGCTTATTTCCGTCTTCGGTAAGACAAAGACATGTTGTGGATCGTGGAACCACCTCTTATTTGCTGGTGTTCCCAGGTCGACAATGATCCAGGGTGGTAGCACCTCTTAGGGGTCCCAACTATGGGTAAATATTGAATTGCCAACTGGGTTCCAAACACTGTGAAAGTGTAGAAACTGCATTTAATACCAGAAATACATTCTAAAAATTTATTACCAGCAATACATTTTTGAAGAAGAATTGTGTTGTGACCAAGTAAATGGTTAAAGAAATAACAAAACAAGTGTTGTAGATATATCATATATTAAACTGTAAGTACAACAGAAGAGTATTACACGACTAGTGAGCGTGTGTCGGTTGACCCAGCGTTCAATCTATTCCACTGTCCCCCAAGGCCTTTTCTTCTACTAATAGTAGTAGGAAGAGTTCACCAGAGACTCTTAAGAGGAAGGACACCACAACTTATTGCCAAAAATACATTATTACCAGCAATACATTTTTGAAAAGAAATCACCAGCTATAGAATTTTTAAAAATATTGTCAGCAATAAAAATCTTGTCTGCATTAAATAACCCATTGAGGTTGATATGCCGTAAACCAAACCAAACCAAACCAAACACATGCATATTTGCGGGACGTAAAATTAAATTTACTACACATTTATTACATCAATGTTCAGTTCTATATAAAGCGTTGATACAATCATTCGGAACTGTAGCATTTGTTATTATATCCATAAACTGGAGACACTTAAAAAAAAGAGTTCGCTTATATATTGACAATTTCTATGTAATATGAATACGAAAAAAGTGAACACAAATATACAACGGCAGCGTGTAACTGGTGTCTGCATTATGAGCAAGGGTTTATTTCTAAATCGCACAGATATTATTTCTGTTCTGAGTTTTCTATTGATAGTTTCGCAACACTAAATTCAACGGAATTGTTTTCGCTTTATGCGTACTCTTTAAAATGCAACTATGTCATCGTGAAATTAAAAATAAAAGAACAAATATTTTGGGCGGATAAATTGTGTTTTTCATTAGGAAGATGACATTCTCTGAGAGCATAACACCCGCCTTTGTTCGTAGAAAATCGGTAATATTTTATCTTGTGGAGTGGAGGAAAATATTTGAAATAGTCTAATCATTAATATAATGTAATTCGTTTAGGCTTTTTTTCATTTCATTTTCGGTGTGATGTTTCGCGTATACTTATTTTTATTTTTCATTTTTATTTACGAAATGGCCTACGGTATTTTCCTATTTGCGAATAATGATATTTGCATTTATTAAAAAAGAGGTAACAGTCATTTTTTTTTCAATTAAGTGTGTTTTCTTCCTATATTTACTATCAGTTAAAGAACAAGTGCAGGCCAGATTATTTTCTGGAATACTCCATTTTTATTTTGACTGAATGACGAAACTACTTTCGAATAATTCGACGTATTTCAGCGGACAATACATAAGAGACTTTTAATTGTAATGTAAAGACATTGATTTATTAGTTAAATTACATTTCATACTAAGCCTGTATCAAATTGAAAAGAAACCAAATGAGACGGGTTGGAAAGTGAGTTGTATCATGTAATCATGCCTTACTCCAACATGGTCACGTGGCGAGAACGTTCGTTTTCCGACCATGAGACTCAGGTTCGAATCTCACCATGGTCGAGTTTTTCAAGATGGTGACTCCTTGATGTTATTGACCTGTATAGGTAAGTATATACCCTTGTTAAAATCTTAAGACCAGATACAAAAGAGTTTTAAAAAATTACTGTCACTTTAATGAAAATATATTTGCGTAACATTTACATTAGAAAATGTAGTTTATCAACAAACAAGTGAAGATTTTAAGCTTTTAATTGATTAATTTAAACAAACATTGAAAAAAGGATTTTTTTGGTTGGTCATAAAGATAAGACGATGTGTAAAATAAAAACAAAATTTTTTAGAATAAGTCAGTGTGCTCATAGCTTCAGGCGTGTAGATATCTACTTAGCTCAATTCCATATTAAATTTCAGATTTTAAAATGGCTAACGGTAAACTTTTAACAAAGTTCGAACGTGCTATTTCGCAACGAGGCCTTGCAAATGAAATTGACCGTAGCAGAACTGTTATTGATAAGTTCATTAAAAATCCGGATGCGGATGCTTCTAAAAAATTAAGCGGTCGCCCCAATCAAATCTCAACATCTCTAGAGAGACGCATTAGGCAAGAAGTTAAGAGAGATTCAAGCCTAACATCAAATCAGATAAAAACGAATACAGATGCTGAAGGCAGCTCTAGAAAGATTTTACGGCATTTAAATAAGAATGGGTTTAAGAACCTGAAACTGCTGCAGATGCCTCGATTTCTTCTTCGCCATAAAACCTGTTTACTATTTGCTTCCGATTATCAAAGTTGGGTTTGTATATAAATGGAAGAAAGTGTTGTCTTCAGACGAGAAAAAAATTTATCTTGATGGCCCAGACGGTTTTCATCGTTACTGGCATGCAAAAGATGTTCCAAAAGAAATTCTCTCAACACGACAAAATGAAGATGGATCAATTATTATCTGGGGTTCAATATCTTACAATGGAATTCTTGAGTTACAGGAGGTAAAAGATTGTCAAACAGCTTCTAGTTACACTGACTTGTTAAGAAAAGCATCGCTAATTAGTGAAGGCCCTCTTCTATGTGGAGAAAACTGGATTTTCCAGCAGGACAATGCTGCAATAAACAACGCTCACCAGATCGAAATACAATCAAGAGTGTTTGGGGATTGATGCCAAAGGATGTTTATAAACATAGATCACAATTTGAAACTGTGGATGCTCTTCGTGCTGCAGTTTATGCATTCTGGACGAGCATCTATAGTACCCTCCTGCAGAAGTTAATAATGATTATGCTAAAGCGAATTTTCGAAATAATTCGCAAAAATGGAGGATATGCTGAGAATTAAATTGTCGTTGTGAAGTATGTGTTCTGTATTTGCTATTTTTATTTACATCGTCTTATCTTTATGACCAACCCAAAAAATCCTTTATTCAATGTTTGTTTAAATTAATCAATTAAAAGCTTAAAATGTTCACTTGTTTGTTGATAAACTATATTTTCTAATTAAGTGTAAATGTTTCGCAAATATATTTTCATTAAAGTAACAGTATTTTATATACCCTTTTGTATCTGGTCTTAAGAATATGACCAGGGCCGTATTTGGGAAGTGCCTGAAAACCATGCTACGAGTTGAATATCAGGTGCTGTAAGCTTGTACGTGCGGGTGGAGTAATACATAACGGATCTAAATTGGAAAGCCTTGTGAATGAAATTGGGTAGACGGGACTATTTTGGACCCGTCAGTGGTTGAGCAAGACATGGTGACCGGGGCCCTGAGCATACTGGCATTGTTCAGACTGTTGCTCACACCAGATAATGCGCACTCTCGCAGAAACTGTATCTAAGCTCCGTTCATCATAGATGCAGAATAAACCACAGGTGACCCCAGAGGAACAAACACAATTGTGCTGGAATACTCGTCTACAATAGGGATTAGTTAGCCTCTCCCCATAGCGGCCAGCTATCACTTTACTCCAATCGTGAATGATCAGTTTTTTCTTGACTTACAACAGTAATAAATAAACTACATTTTATCTGAAAATGAGTATGAATAAAAAATGTTTAACATCTCCACAATATTCAGCGATGTTTTTACCTAACACATACTCCCAAACATATTCAACGACGAGTTAAATTACGTGACAGTGATTATCTGCTTGTAGATGCCATGTCTCTACAGTATATTGTCGGACATGGCTCTCCACAATTTTCCGTCTTTTGTCATACTTAATTGTTTTTGGTCTTTTTGCCACCTATGCCGAAACCTGCTTCAACATCCATTTACTCAAGCTCGATAGGTAGGTTGAGTTGTTTTCCTCTGTCCCTATTACCTTTAATCTGTTTTGTATGACATTTTTTTAATCCCCCTTTCCTCACTATGTGACCTTCAACTGTCTTTTCTTGATATTAAGTATAAGAGTCTTCTTTGTTGCCATTGTTTATAGAACTTCAAGTTGCTCACATTGGGTCCATGGCATTCTCAGCATCCTTCTGTAGAACCATATTTCTCTTGCTCCGAGTCTCTTATTCCTCAATGTGGAGATTGTCCAACATTCACTGCTATATAGGAAGACTCATATTACGTAATCTTATTCGTTTTTAATGATATTTTCGTAAGTCATTGAATGTACACACAGAGCAGACACGTCTCAACACAGTAGTAAGTGAAGTCGAATAATAAAGGACTAATCCTTCATCTTAAAGAAACAATAAATGGGCATCAACAAGCAGGGTAGTCGAATTTTCCAGCTACAAATAGTAGACGTTAAACAATGAATGGGAATTTAACTACGTAAGAAATCTTACAACAGATATCGGAAGAAGCATTGACATAGCGAAAGAAGTCTTACAAAAATCAGAGAATGTATTAAGAAACAGAAAAAAAAACTCGTTGAAAACAACGGTTAAAACGCTCCATTGTAACAATGATTTCTAGACAAAATCCTCACAGATAAAGAAGCGAATTAAGGAAAATGGTGTTTCTAAGTGCTCAGAAAACCATAGATAAAACATGATAGCGATGCAGAAGTTTGTAAGCAAAATAGACGCGAAATGATTCTTTTATTAAGAATTAAAAAGCTGAAAATTGTATGCCCCATATTGGAGAAGGAATGCTTGTAATGTTTGTTAATTGATTCGTTTGTTATGTCTTATCAACCTTTTGTAGGGTATTTAAAGTCCGAAAATATTTTTTAGATTGTAAGAATTTATTTCAAGGTAATAATGATTTTAATGATACAACTCTTACTATTTAACTCGTAACTCAGGAGATAAGAGGGGATACTTACTTTTCCCAAGGGTAAGTCAATATACCGAACACAACGGGATTTGGAACTCGGCTCTTCAATTAAAAATTCCGAGACATTATCCGTTACACCACGTACACTTCCAAGCTTAAATTCACCTGATATTTCCAAGCGGTCACCCATCTAGGTACTGACCAGGCTACAATTTGCTTAACTTCGGTGATCGTGTGGGCACGGGTGTTTCAACGTGGTGTTTACGTAAGTCTCAGGAATGCTTGGGGAATTTGACACTCACGTGACGTATTGAATATAGGAGGGACATAGTTAAAAAAGAGCAATCTATCTAATGATTTGGTGCAAATGATTGGCAGAATAGGCGATGACGGCATACTTAAAATAAAATTTTTTAAAATAGTTCCTAAAAGTGATAGGAAGTTTTCGATAAACTTGATAGTTCACATTATGACATTTAAAGGTAAATAAAATATATTCAGAAGCTTATATATTTCAAATACCATAAGTGAAATAAAAGTAGGTTTCTGGAAGGACACTTTCTGTGCCAGTAACATTGTTTTCGGTTTATAATCATCCGAATGGTTTCCGCGGTACTTCAGTTCTTCTATCTATCACTGCAGTTACCTTGACAAAAGAGTCTGCTAGAACAGTTTATTTTATTAAATCCCCGTGTGCTTAGACATTAAAATATTTTTTCTTGATGTAGAATAAAGAAAACCAAGTAGCAAAACTTTGCGTATCGGTGTACGACTACCCGAACTGCAATTGCTAAAGTAATCTTCTGCCGCTACAAAAGTAAAAGTAAAGACGGCTTTTCTTTATGTTGAAACACTAGTTCTCAGACGGTCACCGAAATTAAGAAAAATGACTGGATGATCTCTTGGGAATACCAGACGGTGTAAGCTGGTTTGTGCGGATGGATTAGCGGATAACGGATCGGAAAGCTGAGTCCCATTTCAAGTAGGGTTTGTTTATACTGTATCGGCAGTATTTCTTATGCATCCCCATCTGAGATGAGGCATTATGTACAATATTTACCTTATTCTGACTATTGACCTCATCTTTGTCGCCATATTTCTCACAACGTTTCGGTCGTTGTACGCTTAGGCCTTCTTTAGTTGGTTGGATTGTCGAACTGGACCATTTATTTTGCTCACTGGGATAGACTGTTCTAGTTAAACGTGACATGTTTAATGGATGTCATTTATCAGTTATCTCCTGTTAATTCCCCTCTCCAAGACCTCCACTGCCTTAACAGGACCAAAAGCGTGTGAGTTCAATACCCAGTTAACCTGCAGCTGCGGGCAAAAATAGTGTGTACATACATTTCCCAATGTTATTTGCGGCTAAGTTAATATAACGAATTCAACGGGAATTGGAACTGGGCTTTCCAAATAACAATTCCGAGGCACTATCTCATGCGCCACACGCACATCTAAGTTTACAGAACCTAGTATTTCCAAACTGTCACCCATCGAAGTCCTGACCAGTATCGACGTTTCTTAATTTCAGTGATCGTACGGGGTATGGCCCTAAGTCGGTCTTTCACTGTGATATGGCCGTAAGCCCTGTAAATATCACAAATTAGTTTACTGGCTTAATATCGTATTTTGTGTTTTATTAAAATATTATAATATCACCAACTTTTTAATAAGAGGTTTCTGGATATTCTCTATCTGGAACTTAGCAGTGATGGATTATTATTTGTTTGATTTGAAACAATTTACGGGATGACAACCGCAATCGACATAAATCGATCTGTAAGTTTACTGCCTCTACTCGATATACATAAATTATGAACACGGTTTCACATTTTCTCCTCTTTATTTTAGTAACGATATTATTTTGCCCAAAATTAGTTTTGGTGATTCGCTATCTAGGCAATAAATCAAATACAGAAAGTCTTAATTAACATTGAGCAATTTATTCTTTACACGTCATCACGCGTTCACAGCTAGAATAAAAAAAATTATACAGTAATATTAAGATAAGGTTGAAAGTCCCAGCGCAGAATCTAATAATACAATTAAGTCAATTAATTAGATTAGAGCGGCCTAATAACTAAATGATATTGTAGAAAATATATTGAAAAGTAATTGTTCTCAAAGGAAACAAGCAGATGTTTTAGTGTTGCTAATTCGTACGTTTAGAAACCAATAAAAAGGATGTAGACAAATTAGGCACTTTATCGTGTCAACATTTTTTGTCGGCCAATTATGGAATCACTCGTAATCTTTGCACTTTCGACATATATTGATTTCTTCACAAAGAATCAACTGGTTTGAAGTAGAACATCTTTTGTAGCTTACATGTCGATGTACACATGTGAATAAATGGCAAATAAAAATATCACAGACATTTCACTGATGTAGACATAGCTTTGAACGTAAAGCCAATGGATGTAACGCATTCCCATTTAAAGAATCATTTAAATGAATAAAGCAATATCATTTTAAAACAAAGAGCTATAAGATACAAAGTATGTTTAATTAGAGACTATAACGAAATACAATATGATGAAGCGATATTAAACTTAGATACTCTTTTTATGGCCGAAGATTGTAGATCTTTTCATATACCAGATCAAAGTTAGGATAATTGAATAACAATAAGCGAAATCTTGATGGAGGAATTTACTCGATCATAATTGCCACAAGAAATACATCGGAGAAATCTCTAGGAACTTAAATAAAAGACTTTACGAACATAAAAGAGATCTTTTAGAAAACGACAAAAGCATATGATTCTTATCAATAAAACTTCACATGTACCGTTTTACGTCAGGATTGGACGATCATGGATTTACCCTATTTGCTATACCCTCGTTGCACATAGTCGTGTGTCTGCCTTTGCAGAAACCTACTGCCCACATTCCACCATCCATTTAGACAAGCGCACCACTTAGTCGTCACCCTGCTTTCCTCTATCTATCTATCTTGCCCTAGTTATACCCTGTAATGATTACGGTTTCCAAGCCCACCTTCTTCATTATCTGCCCAATAAATCTCTGCTGTCTCTTTCTGATCCTGTATATAAGTGTTATTTTTGCCACGATTTTCTTTAAGATTTCCTCTTTGCTTACTCACTCTGTCCATGGGATTCTCAATATCCTTCTGTAGAAACAGATTTCTCTTGCGCCTTGTTTCACCTTCATCTGTGTCGAGATTGCAAGTAATCATTGCTATACAAGAGGACTGATATCTCATATCATTTCAGTACTCTTTTCTCGGTTTTTTAATGAAAATTTACAGTTTCATATTACTTTGCTTAGCTTTTGGAAGGTATATTTCGCTAATCCGATATGTATTAGGATTTCCTTATCGCATAAAGTAACCATAAAGCAATAATTTATCCATGTAGTTCTCACTAGTCCAGGATGTAACATTTTGTTGGGGTGGTGAATAATAACAATAAGAACAGTATTTACATTAGTCAGAAATATAGACAAACAATAAGAACATTTAAAAATTTGACCACAACGATATTTATAATAAATAAAATTATTTATTGACCCAAGGAAAAATAACTGTCAGAATTAGAAGCCCCGTCCCTCAATATGGTGAAATCCAAAAAAAAGAATGTGTTCCGTTATTGGTCCTGACCTGACATCTCGGTTCCTTTCCCATCACCGTAACCTAGCTTCCGTGAGCCTTTCTGATAAAGACTTCCAAGGTAATTGTTCTGATTAAATATGCTCGCTAAAATTTATGAATTTAAGCGTAGTACTAGGCTGGCGGCAATTTATCATCATTTTACAATTGAAATGGCTAGATGTAACCATATGTTCTATGCTTAAGCGTTTTCTTTCTATCGATTGTGGAACTCTCCTTCGGCTTCTTGTTTCAGAGTCAACTTTGATCTTCAGAAATTTAAATGCAATGTCAATGCTTAACGTTGTCTTTTTAATTAGTCTCCTTTTATTGTTCTCTGTCCTTAATAGTAGTTTTTTTTTCACATATTCTCTAAAACTCAGTAACTTCTTGCGTCCTCATTGCTTTATTGCTTAGCCTGATGTGAAATGATTTAAAAAAAAGATATATAAATACAAAAAATACTGGGAATCAAAAGGTAGTCTTCAGCTATTACAATGCCGCTATCTCTATCACCTATTGGGGAAAGCGATGAGGAATTAAAGTAAAGAAAAGGAATACAAGAATAAACGGACCGAGGAGCAAGCATAATTTAAAAGGATTGATTAAATCTATTCTATTCAAATTTAGTCTAGACTGGGATGAAATGAATCAATTTATAGTATCAACATCCTCACGTCAAACTGACGTTTGTAAGCACGACAAAAAGGCACAACATTCACACAACGTTCACTAAATTACGAAGAAAAAAGCATATTCCTTTGCGTCTTAATCCTGACTTGAATCATATGCTTCATGCACAAGATCAGTTGGTAAGTGAATATATTTTCTACTTGATGAAATGCCTTCTGTCTTGTCGTCCATATCACGACTCATAAAACCGGCTACACAGAAGAGTTCATTTTTTTTCCAATGCCAGTACCACATTGCTACGGACAGCTTGCCTCGATGGCAAATAAATTTTTGCTCCTTGTTCGGAAGGGCCTGCAAAACGAGCGTGCGCGGCTTCAGTGGAGGAAAAACACATGGACTAAACTCACTCACAGAAGCGCACGCGTTCTGGCGAAATTACTAGTTTCGCGGTGCAAAGTTTCTTAGCGACCTAGATGGTATGTAGACAAAATACCTAGTCAAAACAGATTGGCCTCATCATTATTGAGGCATTTCAATATGCACGCTTTAGGCTATGGGGAACGATAGTCATATATTATCAGACCCGCCTCGTCTATCAGATCCTCCCTGAAAGATCCCATTTATTAAGATACGACAGTGCATATATATATATATATATATATATATATATATATATATATATATATATATATATATAATATATAATATATATAATATATATGTATATATATAGGTATATATATGTATATATATATATGTATATATATGTATATATATATATGTATATATATGTATATATATATATGTATATATATGTATATATATATATGTATATATATGTATATATATATATATGTATATATATATATGTATATATATATGTATGTATATATATATATGTATATATATGTATATATATATATATGTTTATATATATGTATATATATATGTATATATATATGTATATATATATATATGTATATACATATATGTATATACATATATGTATATATATATATGTATATATATATATATGTATATACATATATGTATATATATATATGTATATATATATATGTATATATATATATGTATATATATATGTATATATATATGTATATATATATATATATATATATATATGTATGTATATATATATATATATATATGTATATATATATGTATATATATATATATATATATATATATATATATGTGTGTGTGTGTGTGTGTGTGTGTGTGTGTGTGTGTGTGTTTGTGATTCATTTGTCCGAATTATAAATTACAACCGAGATATAATTGGCTTTGATTGATTGATTTTGTTTTTACGGCTTATCAACCCTTTGAAGGTTATTTCAAGCCAGAACATATCTATTTTCAAATTTCAAAAACTCTTTTAGATAATGATTTTGGTGATGCAAGTCATAGGTGACGGAAAGAAGATGTGAATTTATACTTTTTACCAATGGTATTTGAGCATAAGTAAATGTACCGAACTCAACTGAAATCAAAATCGGCTCTCCGATTAACAATTCTGAGCTATTATCCATTACACCACCGCACATCCACGCTTCCATCTCCTGCTATTTCCAAGCGGTCAGACATGTAGGTAATGACTTGGCTCGACGCCGCTTAACTTCGGGGATCTACAGGAACCGATGTTTCAACGTGATGTGACCGTAATGCTGGGATATAATTGGGTCTAACCTACTCATACTACTGGGTATCAGATAGCCTGGACTAAACAAGGCGCCATTAGACTGGTTTTACCCCTTTTTTATTAGTAATGTCAACAAACCAATCCTTTCTTAACCGAAAAGTTATAGTACGACTTCAAATCAACTTCTCTTAATGACTATTATCAACTCAATAGTAATTTGGTATTAATATATTTTCTAAAAGAAAGTAATTTTGTTCAGTAATTACAGCCGTTAGGTAAACGTAAAATGAATTGAGTATATTATCAATTTCATAATAAATTAAACTATTGCCTATAGAATGTAAAGGCAAATCAAAAGTGGTTATTCACAAAAAATGACCACCTTTCAATTACTTTGGCCCAAATCAATATCCGCTAAAAGATTAACCTACTATTGTATAAAATGTGATAGCGAAAGTAAAATAGAATCTGTAGCATGCACACAAAGACTAACAGCGGAGGTGTAACATTGCATGATTCATAGTATTTTAAATTGCCATCTAGGGATATAATAATATGCGTTCGATTATGTGAGAAATGGAAAGGGCCATATTCTGAACTCGGGTGTATATACTAGATTGGTATATTATATACCTGGGAATATAAACTCGTAGCCCGTGTATAAAACAGTTTCGTCTAAAATAAACCTGTCTATCCTCTGTACTCTTGGTACATACTTAGAGCTATTAACTGTACTGGGTATGGCGCTGAATTACATCCAACAGCAAGACCTCTGATCTGAAGGTTTTGAGAAACGTGGAACCACCTCTTAATTCGTGCTGTTCCGAATCTACCCTAACCCGGTGTGGTAGTATCTGCTATGGTCCTAGCTATGGGCAAATAGGTAACCCCACACAAATTAAGGTCAAAACACTATGAAAGTATAAAAATATTTTTTTATAGAAATGCCAACAATACATTTTTGAAAAAAAAACAAGAAATACCAGCAAAACATTTTTGAAACAAAAAATACTTGCAATAAATTTGTCTCTCGACAAAAGCCCTCTTTTAAAAAAATGCGCCAAACTAATTTCTTACAAAAAATATGTATTATTCATAATATATATTCATCAGAACCTATCCTAAAAATCTTGTCAGCCTTAAATAACACATTGAGTTTGATATGTCGTAAAACAAATTAAACCAAAACAAATTTCAGTATTAAATGAATCATGAGGAGTTGATATACCGTTAAACCAATCAATGAATGAGAGATATTAAACAGTCTTCTTATCGCATTTATCTAAATTTAACTTTCTTCTACCCTTTGGAAGACATATTACACTTAAATTTCACATATAAGACTAAGATGAGTAATGGAATCCTAAACTGTCGTCCTATATTTCACATTTTCTAAATTATTCTATATTAATTCCTTACGAAATGAAATAATTATTCCTGGCTTAAGGATTGTGCAAATGTTTAAGATCAAGCAATTTTACGATCACACGGATAAATGCCTGATGAAACAACGACATCTGAAGAGATGAATATGTTATTCTTCTGAGGTAGAATTAACTAGACGTAATTTAAGTTCAGACGCAAAAAAATGGCATTTAATTATGTTGGGACGAGATTAACTCAACTTTCTAACACAATAAGATTTTATTTAATTTTATCTGACAGCCTTTCACAAATATTGCCAAATGAAGAAGTAGAAGACATACCAGTATCTAATCGATAGCGGTGTTTGTTTAGCCGTGATTAGAATTGATGACATTAAACATTGCATTTAGATCGGTGTTACTCTACGCAATTCTATATATCGACAGTATTTCTTTTAAGAACAAGAGATATAATTACCAGATGGCGTTCAACTGATCGATCAGCTTTCTTGTTCTGTACATCTATGTCATAATAATTATCGGTAAAATCTACTATTACTATTTAAGAGAGAAAAAGAATTTGACATTAAATTTAAAAATATTAAAATGCTCCAGTGTTGTTACATTTAGATTTCATGACAAACATATTGCAACGATAATGATTGTGCTTTACATATTCTGAATCAAATAGAATCACGTAATTAAGAATTGCAATTCCCTATATGAAAAATGTTAATCATTATTATTTTCAAATATTATTGCTGCTATCTTCCTTGATATTTACTGCGTGTTCGCCTTATTTATTTAATGGCATCCCTCTCTGTAGATTTTTAACAAGGGATCGAAATTATGACACTAAAATCCAAAGGCGTATTGGAATAGTGAATGTTGCTTTCCAAAAGCTAAGCAAAGTATTAAGAAACCGGACAAACTTTCCTTAGAAACAAAGAAAAGAGTACTGCACTCCTATGTAATATAGGTAATTCTCTGTGGAAGTGACAATCTTCTCATAAATGTAGAGAAGTCAAGCAACGGGAATGTGGTTCTTCAGGAGGAGACTGGGAATTCTATAAGAATAAAGAGGAATCTCTAAGGCAAATGGAAACAAAAATACTTCTACATACAATCATAAAATAGTTTATATGTATTTGACTCATAATGAGAAAAGCAGGCTTGGAGAATTTAACACAAGAGAACGTACTGAAGGCAGCAGTGAGATATGGAAGCTGCAAATAACCTACTGAACAATATTTCTAAAGGGTTGGCAGAAAACACATTAAGAGCTATGGCAAAAGACAAAACTTGCTAAAAGTAACAAAAGACATTATTTCTTGCGTGATGGCAATTTTTTGCGATATATTTGAAGAAAATCTGATAAAAAGCGAGGAAGTTGTACAAAAAACACGACTTTCTCACAGTTTTTTGCAGTATTTTGTGTAAAGCCAATGTCGCAGGAAAATATCAAGCTCTCTACATAAAACTAACATCAGCTATGCTTTGCATCAAGTGCAAAGAACATCAGCTCATCCAATAAAAAAAGATTCCGCGTGTAATTTTGCCTTAGATTTTGCAACTGTTTTACTTACCTTCAGTTTTACCAATTTTTCTGCCAAAGCTGGGGTGGGGGGCTGGAAATTAGTCTTGTTCTAACTTGATAAATTTTCAACATGTGTGTACAATGTCATCAAAATCGTTCTAGAAATATGGGCGTTCTTAAATAGCATACACAAACAGACATACATCTTTTGTTATATCTTCCATATATATAAAACTGACTATGTGTGTGTGTATGTGTGTGTGTGTGAGAGAGTTCGCGGACTACTCGGGACACATAAGGCATATTTCCACCAAATTTGGAACATAGATTTACTTGATACTGGGTGTGTCTGGGCAAAAAAAATAGTCATTTTTCAAAAATCAATAACCGATAATCGATAAATATAATGTTTAAATGGGAATTTCCATTAGTTTGGTTGTTTTTAAACTTTCAGACTTGAAGTCTAATCCCATACGCCGATTTTAATGAAACCTGATAAGTGTATGCAACTTACTGTCACGCTTATTATACGCTGTATAGATTTTCGTTTCTCTCGAAACTGGGACCCCCAGGGTGCCCCAATTGAAATTGCTTCGATTTTGATGAAATCTTGCATGTTTGTTACGCTCGTACATTGAGATAGAAATCGGTTGTCAGACTTTTTAAAAATGCATGACCCTATAAACCCCTTGATGCCTCAATTGCTTTTCAAGTGTATTCTGTAACAGTATTCCCCAATTTCAACGAAGATTTCAGTACATATTCAGATTATATCGAGTAACTGATGTAGTCACTTGGAATTCACTGAAAATCAACACTGGGACCCCCAGGATTCAAGGGACCAGCAGGGAACCCCGAAAACTTCAATTAAGTCTACAGCTATGGCCATAAGGTCGACTAAATAGAAAACTTAAAAAAATATGTGCTTTATTATTTCAATTACTATTAGTCTTAAACCTGTCATTTGTCTTGACATTTGGGACCCCTAGGGTGAACCAAAGGGACCCCTATCTTTTCAAATTGCTTCGATTTCGACGGAATTTTACATGTATGTTACAATCTTAAAATGAATCAAAAACGATTATCAGATTTTGAAAACTACATAAGGGGCCCCCAAGATGACCCATGAACACCTTGCTACCATTCCCATTAGTCTTTCAATTGTTGTGGTTAGCAGCATTCCGATACAAATTTGCACATAATTTGTGTTTAGATCAATCAACTCAAAATCAAAACTGACATCCCAAGTGTCATAAATACATTATGAAAAATATCCGTTTTTTCCTATGGATTTTCCGTTTTGGTACTGAAATAGTTTAGTTTGCATTAACTTGACGACAAAAATTATATCCTTCCTTAAGAAAAAAAAGAATAAGTGCAAACGAAAGTGTGCACCGATGAGAGAAGTGTGCGTAGGTATAAGACGCGTGTGCGAGATCGATCGAGATGTGTAGTGTGTACAATTGATTTTGCACCACGTGCAATGATCGATCGAGTTATATAGTGCGTACTATCGATTTTGCTTCAAGCTTAGTGTTCATTAGTGATGAAATAAATGCAAAAAATCTCATTCGCATCAAAGTTCTCATCCAGTAAAAAGGTAGGCTGCCTTCATGCATCTATATTTTGAATTGTTGATACTTTAAATTTAATTTTGTGAAAATCATATTATTAAAAAAAGTTAAAGCGTAAATGCCATTTTTTAATTATGTATTTATCATCTTCAAATCAACGTTTAAATAATGCTTACTAACTCAAATATTTGGAAACTTGAGCCCTAAAACTTTGACTGTGGTCTCCTTTATAAACTTGCATTTAATTTATTGTGGCTATATTTCCATTAATGTGTATAATTGTCTTGCTTTTTAGTTGATTACTTCATTGTTATTTAAAAAGCTTAGCCAAACCCCTCCAACTGACAGTAATGCCAAGAAAGCGAAATCCTTCACTTGGACGTGCTACTACTGCAGCCAAACGCATGAAAGCACGGAGAAGAAACGCTTCGCAACAAGAAACTCAAATTAGACTGACGCAAAATGCTATTCGTACAGCTAATGAAAGGTCAGCAACGGTTAACAAGACGAGGGAGGAACTCGAGCTGTCGAAACTGAGGCGCAAAGAACAATTCGACATGTAAAAAAATGCTACTAGAACTGGTGCCTCTCGACCTGTCGAAACTGAGGAGCAAAGGAAAATTCGATATACAAGAAATGCTGCTGATCGAAATTCTGAGAGTGAGCAGCAGCGTATTGCTAGACAGATACGATTTTCAGCAACTACTGCTGCTACCAGACGCGCGGAGAATGAGGATCAACGTTCACAATGATTGTCTAGAAATGCTTCAGCAACTGCAACAGCAAGAGATTCGGAGACTCAAGAGCAGCGTACGAGACAACATAGCAGAGAATGCATCTAGAACAGCTTCTGCACGGGCAATGGAAGATGTTGAGGATCGCCAAGATCGTTTGGAAAATAATGTGCAAAGATTGGCTGCTCACCAGGGGATTTCAAGACACCGTAGTCAAATATGCCCAATGGTAGCATTCTATTATGACCCTCGTGCTAATTATTCGAACCACCCTGATGTTCAGCTCGGCAGTATGTCGATTGTCTGTTCGCACTTCAGAGCTAAAAGGTGGGGAGGGGAAATTAATAGCATGTGCTGCTCAAACGGTACTTCCGCGTTAACTATCCTTGAAGATCCACCCCAGCCATTGAAAATGATATTAACTGGTACCACTGTTAGATCCAATCATTTCCTACGCAGTATTAGAAAGTATAATTGTACTTTTCATATGACCTCTTTTGGGGACAATATTATTAAAGAGGATAGATTTATTACCTACTTTTAAAGTACAAGGACAAGTATATCATAGAATTGGCTCTATGCAACCTATGGTAAACGAGGAGCCACAATCTCTTCAACTTTACTTTGTAGGTAACAGGCAACTAGGGGCAACTCTGTTTCACCTAGAACTGAAATGGATATCATTCTTGAGCTTCAGGAAATGCTACACACCAGGAACAATTATGTGCGAGAGTTCAAATACGCTTTAGAAACAGCGGACACGCCAAATTTTTATGTCACCATCAACGCTGACCAGCGACCAGATGGTGAACATGGGGGACGTTGTAATTTACCTGTTTGCAATGAAATTGCTGCTATTATTCATGGTCACCAACACAATAACTCGAGCGATAGAGTTCTTTCATCATGTGATAACAATCTTCAGCGCATCAATGACGCGCTGCAGTACCCATTACTCTTCGTAAACGGTAATGATGGATACCATGTCGGAATCCGATAACACAGGAATAAGAATTGTGGTCTACAACATAACCTCAAAAAGGTCTCGTGCATACACTTCTATTCATTCTATTTTATGACAAGAGAAAGCTCTTTTAAACACATTCATCGCTCACAAGATCTGTTTCGCCAATTCGCAGTTGATATGTGTGCTAAAATGGAGCCTGAGAGGTTGCTGTACATCAGATTGAATCAGAAAAAAAAACTGCGCTCAGATAGTTACATTCATCTACGAGATGGCATTAACAATGATGTAGATCCCGAAAACATTGGCAAAGTCTGCATCTTACCGGCAACTTTCACTGGTGGTCCTCGATATATGCATGAGCGAACTCAGGATGCAATGACCTATGTAAGGCATTACGGTAGGCCAGATCTCTTCATAACATTTACTTGCAATCTTACATGGAAGGGGATTCAGAATGAGCTATTCCCGGGTCAAAAGGCTAAAGATAGGCATGATCGAATCGCACGAGTTTCCCGTTTAAAGTTAGTCAAACTAATGGATTTGGTCACGAAAGGTCAGGTTTTTTGGATCTGTAAAGTGCGATATGTACACCATTGAATCGCAAAAAAGAGGCCTTCCACATGCTCACATTCTCATTTGGCTGTCAAATAAGTTCAATGCTAGTGCGATCGACAAGATTATTTTAGCCGAACTACCGGATCCAAATACTGACAAGGAGATATATATGAATGTTAAAGAGAACATGATACATGGCCCATGCGGCAGCAGTTTTAACATGAATTCACCATGCATTAAAGACAATACATGTACCTAAAGGTTTCCACGACAGTTTCTCCGCTAAATACTGACCGCCATCGATGGTTATCCATTGTATAGACAGTGGAAACCAGAGTCGAAACATAGTGGGAAAACACGAAATTGACAATAGATGGGCTGTGCCATACTGCCCACTTTTGATAAAAATATTCAACGCGCATATCAACGTTGAATTTTGTAACTCCATGAAATCGATCACATATATTTGTAAGTATGTGAACAAAGGGTCTCATGCTGCTATATTTAACCTTCTTAGAACATCTGCGATGAGGTAACCCAAAATCATACTGGACGTTATCTCAGCAGTAATGAAGCCTTTTGGCGAATATTTGGCTTCCCAGTGCACCAGAGGCACCCTGCTGTTCAACAGTTGACGCTCCATCTGGAGAACGATCAGCGTGTTTACTTCAGCAATGAAAATGCAGTTCAGATGGCCCGCGAACCAAGAGACACGACATTGACTGCCTTTTGCAAACTTTGTCAGTTTGATGATTTTGCTCACACTCTCCTTTACCCTGAAGTGTCGTCGTATTATAGATGGAATAGTAATAAATGGACATGAAGAAAGACAGGACAAGATGTTGAAGGCTTCCCCGGTGTCAAACTTGAGCATTGTCTGGTTTGAGTTTACACAGTGCATCCTTGCCAACAGGAATGCTTCTATCTTCGTCTCTGACTTCACGAGGTGTGAGGACCAAGGTGTTTCCAGGATTTAAAGACATTTGAAGGACAATTGTGTAGAACTTACAGAGACGCCTGCCATAAATATGAACTGCTGGAAAATGATGCACAGTGGGAGGCAACCATGGCTGAAGCAGCCGTATCACAGTGTCCAAGAAATCTGCGAAGGCTTTTTGCTGTTTTACTGCAGACATGCGAAGTAATTGACCCAGTTGCCCTTTGGGTTAACTTCAGAAATAATCTATCAGATAATTTCAGACATCAAGCTCAGCTACAGGTTCCAGGCATGGAGGTCAGCTTCGGCTATGCAATATTCAACCAGGCACTAATTGATATAGAAAATAGGGTTATTTCAATCGGCGGGAGTACCCTCTCCTCAGATGGACTTCCCGAAATCAACAGAACTGACTCCAATAAACGCCCAACTGATATTATATGGGAGACATCCTATGACATAAATCTTCTTACCAATTATATCAATGAAAATGAGCCGAAATTGCTGCCTGAACAGAAGCGTGCCTATGAGACAATTTATACAAGTGTTCAAAATCGAAAGTGGGTCATCTTCTACATGGATGCACCTGGAGGAATGAGTAAAACCTTCTTCACAAAACTACTTCTCGCGAAATTCAGACAAGAAGAGAAGATTGCATTAGCAGTGGCATCCTCTGGCATCACTGCAACACTACTCCCTGGTGACAGGACTGCCCAATCAACTTTCAAGCTGTAAATGAATATGACCCAAATCTGATACGCCCACTTGCAATATCAGCAAGAACTGAAATGGGCGGTATGAATCTGCTTCTCTCTGGGGACTTTAGGTAGATTCTTCCAGTCATTCCCAAAGGAACACGAGGAGATGCAGTCAAGGCCTGTCTTGTCATCTACCCTTTGGCCTTTAGTACAAACATTAAATCTCACCATCAATATACGAGCTCAATTGTATGGTGATCAGTTATCAGGACAGTTTTCTGCTGATATTTTGCCGATTGGTGACGGCAAAATGCTTCTGGATCCCGATGGAGAGGAGAATGTTCAAAAAATTTGTAATTTAGTCAACATAATTGATGGTCTCATTGCAAGCGACTTTCCTAATCTTGAAGTAAATTATTAAGATTAATGACAAACTGCTCCAATATATCTCTGGCAATCTTCAGACATACAAGTCCATTGACACAATCCCAGATCCAGATCCGGTGGTGAATTATCGAACTGAATTTCTTAATTCATTTCACCCACCTAGACTACCACCTCACCGATTGTCCCTAAAATTTGATTATGCTGTTGAGAAAATTTGGAACCACAAAGACTCTGCAATGGGACACGCTTTGTGGTAAAAAAGACAATGCAACACGTCATAGAGGCAACTATTCTTTCAGGATGTGAAAAAAGGAGAGGATGTGTTTATTGCAAGGATTCGTCTTATTCCATCAGGAACAGAACTTCTGAATCCTTTCAGAAGGCTACTTTGGGGTAGGACATATGGCTTGGTTCTCATAATTGCAGGAGGTCATATACGGATGACTTGAAAGACCAATGCTGACTACAATGTCTAGAGATTCTCTGA
>OZ038478.1:87559576-87572076 GCA_964036315.1 Acanthosepion esculentum
CCGACAGGCGTTGATTAGTGTTGAAAAAAAAGAAGCAAATTCAGATCAACTTAAGAAAATCAGTAAGCCGGGAATTCCTAATCTGTGACACCCGTCTATATTTCTGAGATTAGATATTATAACTATTTACATAGTTTCGTTTTTACGTTACACGCTCTGGCTTTCTTCAGGTGATATATGTTGGAAAGGCTCACATAAGCTAGTGATTGCGATGGTTGAAGTAAGCCAAAAAGTGACTTAATCCAAAGAGTTGTTATTTCAATAACTGGACACAGCAGACGGAATAAAACCCTGGAGAGTTGAGATAATAAATAGAATGAACTGAAACCGAGATATCCAGAAAAAGGCATGGTACGTGGAATTAGAAAAAAAAACAAACACCGTGGACTAAATAAAGTGTTTGATTCGAAATTCCAACGTATAACTCCTGAAGAAGGCCGGGTTGTACAATAACCGAAACGTCATTAATATGGCAATACATATAAGGTCAAAAGTCCGAACGACGTAAATAGTCATATCCTATGGTTCAGGTATTTTTTTAAACAAATGATAAATCTATCAGTTGTTTTTCAGAACCGGGCAGCATTATATCTCTAATAACATGTTTTAATATATGTTTCAGAACAAATATTTTACTGTTCTTTCCTAATCCATACTCGCTTCATTTCCAAGAGAGAGTTTTTTTAATAATTCTATTAAGTATCGAATGTAATTTCCATATCGAATATTGAGGTTACTGAGTTCAAATATGATTAAATAAGAAACTCTCTACGTTCCTTTTAAAAGATTATTATTCTAAATCAGCTGTTTTAACTCGTATTAGAAATGATTCAACCTACCATTCAAATTAATGTTAGGTTCTCTAAGTTTGACTACGTGTAAAGGGATCATACAGAAATATTAATATTATTTTAATTGTCTGTCTATATTTCTGAGATGAGGTATTATGTACAGTATTTACATTAGTCGGACTATTGTCCTCATCTTTGTCGCCATATTTGTCACAACGTTTCGGCCGTTGTACGCTCCGGCCTTCTTCAGGTGGTTGGAATTTCGAACCGAACCCTTTATTTCGATCACTGGGGTAGACTGTTCTAGTTCCACGAGCCATGTTTGATGGATGTCAGTTATCAGTTATCTCCTGCTAATTTTCCCTCTGAAAGTTCTCCACTGCCTGAACCGGGTATTGAACTCACACTCTTTGGGTCTGTCACTGTTCAGGCAGTTCACTGTGATCTAAATAAAGGGTTCGGTTCGAAATTCCAACCACCTAAAGAAGGTCGGAGCGTACAACGGCCGAAACGTTGTGACAAATATGGCGACAAAGATGAGGACAATAGTCCGACTAATGTAAATACTGTTATTTTAATTGATATTAATTGATATCAATATTGTTAAATTTGGAAGGTAAAAAGGACAAAGATTGGAAGAGATAAATAAAGGTCAGTACTATCCGGTAATTGTCGGCTCGCAGCCATAGATTTAGCTATTGGTCAACTATCATTTCTTTAGGAAGCCAAGTATTTATGTTTAAAAATTAACTCTCAATGCGTTAGGAAATCAATAATCATGTCGAGTAAAGATTTTTAATATTAATCCATACCTAAAGATTCATAACATTGTGTTGATAACAAACATAGTAAAGAAACTACAAGATCTGCTACAGACTTGGGTAAATGAAATTTGAGAAGAAAAGTCTGAACATTAGTTGTGTAATAGAAAGACTATATGGTTGTCAGCCATAGGAACCAAACTCAAACAGTTACAAAAAATAAATATCTAGGAATTATTTTAACAGAGGACTGAAAATACGAAACCGCAATGCGAATGCACAACAGAAGAGTTAAAGGTGCCTTCAAAAAGCTAAGCTAATTATAAAGAAACAGGTAAAATGTTTAGAAAAAAAGAAAAAATTATTGAATTGTTATGTAATATCGTTCCTCCAATATGAGAATGGATGCAGGACAATGTCTCCTTACAGGTTAACAAGATACTCAACTCAAAGCAGCAGAAATGGGATTCTATACAAGGATGCTGACAATCTCATGAACGGAACATGTGAGCAACGATGAATTTTAGGGAAAATAGAAATAAAAAAGGACACCTACAATTAGAATCAAAAGGAGGCAGTTGGAGTTTCTAGGGCATATAATGAAGGCATAGGTCTCAGAGAATTTGCCACCCATAGGACATATTGAAAAAATCGGGGCGTAAGAAGGAAGCCACTAACATACTTAATGAGTTTCTTTAAATGATTAGCAAAACGAGGGATACGAGAGACAGCCAAAAAAAAAAAAGAAAAAAAGAATTACCAAGTGCTACAAAAACAGAAGTTTGTGGAGAGTCACGACGACATGTATCTCGAAAGAACATGACACAAAAGTCGAAGAAGCATATTTTGTCGGAGTTTGAACAGGATAATTCGTTTCACTTAGCTGCATCTCCAAAGAAACAAATTAATGTTGTCAATAATAATTCTAAGTTGAATTTCAGTGAAATATCTATTCTTTTTTTCTTTTCTTTTTTTAAGCATATCACCCCAAGCAAGGCTGGAAGCCACTAGCACGCAAGGGGTTACAGAAGGTTTGGAGGAAGAGCAGATAGGAGTGGTAAAGGAGAGGATGTGGAGAAAGATAGTGGATCGATCAAGGCAAGGGGGTTACAGAAGATTTGAAGCGAGAGCAGATAGGAATGAAAAGTGAAAGTATGTGGAGAAGGGAAGTGGATAGATCAAGGCAACTGGAGATGTCGATTGACGTTACACTTAAATAGTTGGAGATTGTACTTGTCAGGGAAACAGGAATAAGGAAGGGAGTTCCACAGACGAGATGTGCGAGACATGAAGCTATTAGAGTAGAAGAGACGTCTACATCTAACAGTTTCAACGGTGAAGGGGTGGGAACGGGAAGCCAGCCTCGTAGGACGTTTAAATTCATGAGGCCTAGGAACCAGCGAAAGCAGCTCATCGAAGCAATTACCGTGAAAGTATTTGTAAAAAAGACAGAGCGAGGCAACATCACGTCTGTAAGAGAGCGACTGCAGACGAGATGACAGATCAGGGCCATTTACATTGCATATCCGTCTCTGGATCTTATTAAGAACCCGGAGGCAAACAGCAGGGGTTCCAGACCATATATGGCAGCAATATACCATGTAAGGGAGAATGGTCAATTTATAGATTTGGAGGATCGATTCCGGGGAGAAAATTTTCCTGGCTCGGCACAGGGAATCAACTTTCCTTGCGGTGGATGATGCAATTGACTCGTCCAAATATTGTCTTAATATCTTAGTATTATACAACTACCTCTTCATATGAAGTATATTATCACATTGAAAACAAAACATATTAATGCATCAAACCGAACATTTGAATAATCCCTCTCATGAAATATTAGATCAAAATGAAAGGACATTTTCACTTATCAATTTATTTGCTTGAATCGAATATATAATATTCAGTATGTTTTACGAATGTTTCACTTCTGTAAATGTTAAATCTTATTGAAAACTAGATAGATTTTGGCTTATGAAAAACTGAGTTGCAGCTGAATCTAAAAAAACGAACAAAAACATGACAAAACGCTTATGAAAAACTCATATATAGTAATAAACTGAAAATTCTGTTTTTTTTTTAAACATCTAAAACTACAGATGCTATAAAGAACATTAATCAAATTTTCGAGTAGAAAAGATAAAGATTATATTGAAAATTAATTTGGAATTGTAACTTATTATTTTTAATTTTTATCAGTGTTTTGCCATCATTTTCTCAATCCATTTAATATGCGTCTCGCACATCATTCAAGTGAATTCAGTTAATGTTCTCACTGACAACATTATGTAATTGGAATTATGAAGAATGTTAAAAAATAATGAGCACTGAATATATTTTAACGTTCAACCCATTAAGGAATAAAATCAGCGAATGCGTTAACTTTCTAAGAAACATTGAAAGATCGTATTTCACAGATAAGCAGTCATAGAAATGATGAAGATAAAGATATTGGGACAGGAAATTAATAAAAACAAAATATAAAATGGCTAGCTGCAGAAATGTATATATATGATACTTTTATTATTTATATATGTAGTATCCTGTGTAGTAATCTTGATTAATTTTCCCTAATTTTTCAAAAGCATAGAATTAAAAACAACGGTTATCCGTAAAACAGATGCAGGAAAAAATAAAGAGTTAAATTTGAACTTAATCCTGGCTTGACACTGAGTTAGTATTATTTATTGCTAATTTTATGCTTTGAATGAATATTGGATTTTTATCAAATGTGTCAAAATTAAAAAAGAAAATTCTAATCTCACACACACACACATACATACATACATATATATATACATATACATATATATATATATACATATATATATATATATATATATATATATATATATATATATATATATATAAAGAAATATAGTCTTAAAGTGTGCTATATTTATGGGATAAAGTGCTCAATATCAGAGATAGAGCGTGTGTAAATATAAAAGGGGACATGGAAGTCAGTACTTAGAGGCGACAGTCTGTTTCATGCTAGTGCAATCGTCAGGCAACTCTCCATCTCTCCCTCAATTAAATATTCGACCTAATATTTAAAAATAAAACTACTCTTAATGTGTGCCACAGAAGTTCCTTTTCATGACCACAAAAAATATTTGTACAATGCGATGCCTGATGATTGCACTAGCATGAAACAGACTGTCGCCCCTCTCTCTCTCTCTCTCTCTCTCTCTCTCTCTCTCTCATATATATATATATATATATATATATATATGATTGTATGTATGTATGTATAATACAAATATTAAATTTCTCACTTAGCAGATTGATTCAGCATGCCGACAAAGAGTTTCATAGAAAAAACATTCTGATGTCGTTCGGTTCACTCATCAGGCGGTATCACCATTTGCCTACATATTTTCTCATAATCGTCATTTTAATATTAAGATAGAAAATCTATTTAAGCACTTTTTATTGGTGTTAGGTTGATTTTTTCTTCTTCCCATTCTTCTTCTTTGTCTGTGTGTGTGCGTGTTTGCATACGCATGCACGTTTGTATGTGTGCACATGTATAAAATGTCGTGCTTATTACTTCTTTATGAGAATGAATTTTCTTGACTCCTTTATATCTAAATACGCACAGTTTAAAATTCAGCAGCTCATCACGACACAAACAATTTACAATTCAAACGTAACCTCGTGAGAAGGCAAATTGAGATAACCGAACAACATAAAACTTGTCAATAACAAAGCACAAGAAATTCACAGTAAGCTACAATCGATCACAACTCGTAAACAATTCAAGGAAATTCTATATAGACTCTCAGAAATTACTAAAAAGTCTGAAACTCAATACCAGTTGAACATCCCTAAAATCTTAATACACTATACAAAGAAACTATACATCTTCTCAATTTATAAAAATCTCTAATTATGAACTAACACACAACAAAAAAAGAATTACTCAACGTCAGACCCAATTTTCACCTATTTAAAAATATAGTAGACTGAAAAAAAGAAAGAAAATCTGAAATAGAAACGCTGTACCAAAACATAAAAAAATTCGAGGAACAGCAACTGATAAATACAAAACCAGAAATCCGGGACCTACTGAAGGCCGAGGCGTTGAAAGTTAGTCATGACTTAGGAAAAACACGTCTAGACTTCTATCAAAGAATTGCAGCTAAATATCTACGAAACCACAACAATAAAATTGTGTAAAAGCCGATAAAAGCAATATATTTGTGATATTAAATAAATCAGACTATTAATCAAAAATGCAACAAATAATCGACGACCATACCAAATCTTCAAACGTCGGCAAAAATTCGATTAACAAATTAAAATCAAAAATCAACAAACTTATCACAACCAATAACGCAGGACTGGATAGATTAAAACTTCAAATAGAGTTGGTGACTATAAATCAGGGTATATGTATGGAACTGAAAAATACACATTCCTAACTTACCTCTCTGACCTATTATAGCCCAACTCCTCACCTCTGTTTACCAGCTAAACAAATTTCTTGATAAACTAATTACACCTTACATTACAAATAAATACAGCATAAAGTCAACACACGAACTACTCCAAATTCTAAAAACAACAACAAATATAAAACAATCATGAGACTTTAGCTTCACTAGACGTAGAAAACATATTTACCAATATCCCTGTAAGATAAACAACAGATATAATCCTAAACAATACCTAAAACTCTCCATCTCTCCCTCAATTAAATATTCGACCTAATATTTAAAAACAAAACTACTCTTCATGTGTACCACAGAAGTTCCTTTTCATGACCACAAAAAAATATTTGTACAATGCGATGGTGTCTCTATGGACTCCGGGCCAACATTTAGCAATATTTACAGGACTAATTAAGAAAATAATGTACTCAATATCACAAAAAAAAAACTCTATTTACCTAAGATATGTAGATGACATTCTCATTTTAGTCAAATACATAGACGAAATACACGAACTAAAAGAACATTTTATAAAATCTCAGTACTTAAGTCCACATATTCAATTAACAGTGACAAATGATTCCGTTCATCGATGCATTCATAGACAGCATGAATAATAATACATTTACTACCTCTCCTTATAAAAGGAAAAACAACCAGTATAAGAACATGTACTCTCAACTATAAAAGTGAATGTTATTCACAAAATATTACAAAATTCACAACAAACAAACCATCATTAACAATGACTTCCCTAATTACATTGTTGATGAAAAATTAGACAAGCTATTATAAATGTTAACGTAAATATAAATGAATAAAATACATTATCAAATAACTCTAAACATATCAAATTACTATATCGTAATCAAATCCATTTCAACAACAAACAAGATGAAAAATAAAAAAACTCATAAACATTAATATATTCCCCATTGATCCAATAAAAAAAATAAAATTAATTATATACTATACTAAATGTAATACAACCAATCTACTTGTCCAAAAGCTTTACTCTACCAACTAACATCTTGCAACATTTTATATAAATTTAAATGTCCTTTAGGAGATTGTATCTCTGATAAAAATGTGAATACATACGTTGGATGTACTACGACGATGCTAACAAAAATACTTACATACAATTTTCGCTTAAAATAGCTCAATATATTAGCACTTAAAGGAAAACTCGTGCTCACACTCAGAGATTAGACGAATATTATTTGAAGATATATATATATTACATAAAAACTATAACAAGCAGAAACTAAAAATCCTTGAAGCACTTTATATAAGAGAGTAAAAACCCAAAGTAAATAATGGAAACTATGAGTATAGTAACAAAGTCATTAAATTCTTATGAGAAGAATTGTATACGTATGAGCAAAAACAAAAAATTATACTTCTCTTATGATAATTAAAACCCAAAAGAACACGTTAAATTTAAACTTTGAAATCTAGAAAGCTGCAAATGCAGTAATAGAAACGATCAATTGAAATGTTTAAACTCACAGAAAGACATACATATACGAACAAACAACTTACCCACAGAAGATGGTCTCAGATGAAACTGAAGATAAAAAAATATTCAAAATTAGATTTTGGTACTCAATTTCCTAAATCTACCAAAAATTTAATCCGCGAAATTGAAAGGATGACAACGAAAACAAATCGACATGATATGTCTAAATTATTTAACCAAATTGGTTTGAATGAAAATATGCTGCCTAAACATACACAATATATATATATATATATATGTGTAATTTGGCAGCAACTTTTCTTTCAAACATGTAGTGTTGAATGTTAAAGACAACATAGTCTTACATATTTTCTTTTGAATTTTCTCATATTCTCTAATGAGACTTTTTATTTGAAAATAGTTCCGAAATATGTATTTTCCATACGATGACCTAGCGCTTTCGAACATCATTGTTCATCTTCAGGGTCAATATTTTAGTCAAAAATTTTTTTTTTTTTTTTTTTTTTTTTTTTAAACAAACATTTGCCAATTATCTTGTAGCGTAATCATGTTGCTACTTTTTTACAAACTAAAAACGTTAAATTCCTTTTAAATTCAAAAGACGCGATGATGTTATATCACGTGCATGGCGTAGATTTTTATCATGTGACAGCGTGAAAAAGATTTCCAATACACAATCCAAAAGATCGAAGAATACGCTACAAAATTTAAATATATTATAAACATTGCAATATATTACCAGATATATTATAATCTATACGATTAATAAGAGGTCTTTTTCTTTTAATATGTAATGCCTCTAAGATTTTAAGGCGTCTAATGTCTGTATGTTTATCTATAATTTTAGTATTTTCTACAAGTATTTTACGTATATCAGATTGCGTAAGGGAAACAGTATGTGACTTAATATGTTGTTTAATGGAGCTAGTATTATTTAAATGAAGAGTCAATCTTCTGGAGAGCCGGGTGGTTGTAAATCCAGTTCATGTGTAAAATTAAGTACTGAATTATTTTTAAAGGCTTGTTGCAAAAAGGTTAATTCATCAAAATTTTTAGCAAGTATAAGGATATATTATATATATATATATATATATATATATATATATATATATATAAATCCCTTCTCAATTAGCCATGCTTGCCTTTAGAATGCAAAAAAGTTTCCTAAATAAAAACAATATCTTCATCACGTTTAACTCATTAATGTCCACTTTATAGGCATTACTGTAGAAAAACAAGCACATCACGTTGAAAAACCATGTTTCCGTACGATCACCGAAGTTAAACCATGCCGAGCCTTGTTAGTATATACACTGGTCACGGCTTGGAAATACCAAGTCTTGCCAGCCTGGATGTGTGGATGGTGTCATGATTAATGTCTTGAATTTTTCATCAACGAGCCGAGTTTTAATTCCAGTTAGGTTCGTTATATTCACTTTCGCGCAAATATCCTCGAGAAAGGTACGGATCCACTTCTCCCCTCTAGTATGACTTGAATCACTAAATTGTTATCTCAAAAAGATCCTTACAATCTAAACTTATTTTCTGACTTTAAATAAATTACAACAGGTTCATAAAACATAGAAAAGGAATAAATGAAAAATGCTATTAAATTGTTATAGAAATAAAGCTATAATTAATGCTAGATTTTATAAATATATAATTAATACAGGAATTTTTCAAAACCTACAATTAATGTTAGATTTTCTTTTTCAAAACCTACAATTAATGTTAGATTTTCTTTTTCAAAACCTACAATTAATGTTAGATTTTCTTTTTCAAAACCTACAATTAATGTTAGATTTTCTTTTTCGAAACCTACAATTAATGTTAGATTTTCTTTTTCAAAACCTACAATTAATGTTAGATTTTCTTTTTCGAAACCTACAGTTAAAACTAGATTTATTATTATTTTATAATTATATTAATTAACGCTATCCTTTTTACATTGATCGCTAGGGTATAAAGAAAAAATTAGATTCTGGAGGAAAAAGCGTATTTTCATGTATAAAACGCACCTGATTATAGAATAAAGAAAATGAACAAAAAGAAAAGAGGAAAAAATTTGATTCGTAAACATTACAAAAATATGATAATAACTCTTGGGGTATAAGACCATTAAAATCTCCAATAAACTTTTTAGAAAATAAAATTCAATAAATTTTAAATTGTTTGTTATTTGCGTTTAATATTTTTCTTAATATCTGGGGTATATATGGGGTATATATTGCGAAATTATTAGGGTAGTGCGGACTGTTTGCGAGTAAATCAGATCATTTTTCAGTGCTCATGATCAAAGGAGATCTGAGAGTTGATGGTCGTCCACGTTGAGCCCGTTAAATTGATCGAATTCTTTCTCTGCCAGGCTGTGGTACAGGTCTATGTAATAAGTATCGTCGGCAAGATCGTTGTCGTCATCAGTGGCTTGTTGTGCTACCTCTGTTGACCCCAGTTTCTGTATGAATTCCACGTATAGGTTGTCAACTTTGGGTGTCGTCGTGCTGGTTCGAAATGCAGCAGTCGCTGAAGGTTTTGACAATGTTAGCTTCGTCTATTTCTTACCAGGCGTCGACGATCCACTTTCAGAGGTTTTCAATATCGGATTCTAACTCCCGATATGTACGTATGATTTATTTCCTTTGTTGCATAACAACATCTCTCCGGTAAACAAATAAATGGACAAAATCGTTTCAAATTAGATTTGAATTCTGGAATAAATATAATAAACTAAACACACAGCGGACACGATTTGGGATTTAAAAAAAAAAACATGTCTAAAACATACATGGTTACAGTATTTATGAATTTTTTTTATAATAATATTAATAGTCGTATAACTAAAAACGATCGTGCACGTTCACATATTAAACAAAATATTGAAGTACAAAATCGTATCTTTATGAAAGCTAATTTACAATGTTTGCAGAGGAATAAAGATATTTCAATAAATAAATATCTACTAGGTACGTAGGATAGGACAGAAAATGCTCTTGGTTTATTCAAGAAATGTTGTTTTCAAAGAAGAAATTTGGAGATTGGTCATTTCTTCAGATTTTGAGAAGTGGGCTGCACTGACAATTTTCTGTGCCTTTTCGGATAAGAGGCATTTATGGGGCGGTTACATTTTGTGAATCGTCCTATTTTCAGTAGAGTCACGCCCTTTGCATCTGTTAAGGGAAAAGTGTTACTATATATTGATATTTTAAAATATCAATGTATAAATGCTCAAACTTGCTCGATTTTTACTCCATCTTTCGCTCTGTCACTCTCTATTTCTCATATGTGTGCGTGCGTGTGTGTGCATGCGCGCATATATATATATATATATATATATATATATATATATATATATATATATCCCTCTCTCTCTTTGTGATATATTCTTTCAGTACTTATTCAAATATGGCTTTCAAGAGATATATGAAACAGGCAGTTATATGAAAGGAAAAAAAACAAATTCAAAGCTGGTATTTTAGGATATCGCCTTGGTTGTAAGTTTCCATGTATTATAATGAAAATACTGGCTACGAAGATGCTGATACTACGATATTGTAAGAAGAGAGAATATTGATTGACTTGTTTTTTTACGGCTTATCAACCCTTTGCAGACTTATTTAAAACCAGCAAATACATTTAAATTTTAATATTTGTTGACGTGGCATAATAATGATCTTCTTTGAGAAATCCTACTGTTTAAATCATAGCTTGTGGGTAGTTGACATGGATCCATACCTTTCCCGAGGATATTTGCGCCTAAGTAAACGTAAGGAATCCGACAGGAATTAAATCTCGAATCGCCGATTACTCATCCTGGTTCCTTATCCATTACAGCACCCGCACATTCTAAGCACCTGGTATTCCCAAGTGGTCACCCATCTTGCTTAACATCGGAAATCGAAGGAGAACTGCTACTGCTGCGTGATATGGCCGATGGACTTAAGTAACAGAAACGCAAAATATATAATCCGGATACATATATTTAGGTAGATATATCAGTATATGTGATTTCCAATGAGGACATAATGCATTTATTTTACACATTTAAAATAATTAACATACATTATTTTCTACGTAATGTAATTAATTTAGTGCTAAACAATAATTACATGCACCAGCAATTAAAATTTGGCATTTTAAGCACAATATCAGAGCTATGGATAACCGATTTGCCCTCAATTTATATATATATATATATATATATATATATATATATATATATATATATATTAGGTTGGTGCAAAAATAATGTCGTTTTTTGACATTCAACTTCATGTGAGAAAACGACTTTATTCTTGCACCAACCTTATATATATATATATATATATATATATATATATATATATATATATATATATATATATATATATATATATATATATATATATATTTATTTATTTATTTATTTATATGTATACAAAGGCAAAAATGCGTGGGTAAGTAATCCAAATGGATACTAATAATATAAAACACTAACACTGATCAAAAAAAAAGAGGTCAATATATTTATTATAGAGCATATAAATGTGTTACATAAAAATGAAACTATTACCCCATTCAGATGGCCATCTGACCCCGGGATATTCTCCATGGAGCTTGTCAATGCAAAAACGTTTGTTGAAAAAATGAATTTTAACGTTTATTTTTTCTTCTGCATACTTAGAACCTGAAGATTGGGATAATACATATATACTTAAACAAACTGGAAAATATTTAGACGTATTTTCGCACCTACGGCTATCATAGAACTTATAGACTTCATAAGAGGATAGATAAAAAATGAATTTACTCACAGATATATTAATTTTAAAATCGGAAATTTCTGGTGGTATCCATTAATGAGTTATACATATAAAATATAATTAATGTCTCATATTTAGAAAAAATAATTGAAAATATATAAATCAATAATGAATACGGGACTTTCTAAAAACCGGAAAATTAATATCAGTTATATATTTTATGATTTATTTCGGATTTTACAGTGAGCGTTAAGAAAGAAATACATCATAGCTTTTACTACTTGGCCCAA
>OZ038478.1:87577076-87607076 GCA_964036315.1 Acanthosepion esculentum
AAAAGACATAGTATATAAAAATATTTGAAGGCTGATGTTGAACATACGTGATATATTTAGGCGTGACTTAATGTCATTAAAAATGAATTTCTTACAAGTATAAAACTTACTTTAATAACAGTCAAAGCTAAAAACAGCAAAATTTTGTACAAACACGTATGGAAACTGAAGGATACATTCCTCACGTCTACTCGCCTATATGATGCTTGCAAGAAAAATCCCAAATTATATTTTCATCGAGCAGGAAAGCCTTCTCGATGAAATGTAGAGATCAGCAAATTTAAACGTGTTAACAAGTTTTTTTTTTAGGCAGGTAGCTCCTGATTAAGAGAGATAGAGAAGTTTTTATTCAATAACTTTATATAATTCAATGAACATTCAATACCATGCTTCAGCTTTCAGCGAAATCTGTCAAGAGTTTATGTGAGGAGGAATGTCGAGCCATTAGTTAAGAGTATGCTTGTCACGTTTTTAATAAGATTAAAACACTGTTAGGTATATAATTATTCCATATACCCATTTTTTAGACTGCATAATATGATTTGAGGCTGAAGGATGAACCACCCGCAAAAATGGCTTCTATTTCATCAAATTTATTACATTCATGGCATTTCTTTATTTTAATTGCATATAATGCCCTAAAGTATTTTATAAATATTTTGGCGATGTTTTTCCAGGAAATATAATTTTCCGTTGTCAAAATTTCAAACCCCCTAAATCTGTTAGAAATAATTATAATCAGCACGTTCAATTTTTTTACTTTTTTGAAGTAAAAATTCTTAAGAGGATTACCGTTTACCGAGATGGCATCAAAATATGAACATCTCATCAATGTTTCTGAGAAGCTGCAATAAATTACCGAGTCATTTATAATAATTACCTGCAAAGTAGGGTTTACCATAATAGCTTAAAAAAAACAACTTAAAAATTTTGTTTCTTGATTGACGTAATTTCTAAAAGATTTTAGCGATGTAATTTGACAATGCAGAATAATTACGACTTTCAGACAGAAACAAAATATTGAGAGCGGAAAATTGTGAGGGGTTTCAAGTAGAATCAATTGAATTTGCAGCCCCTTCACCCATATTTACACTAAAAGGTAAGAAATATTTTGAAAATACATCCAAGAACATTCAATAAACTATTTCATATTCAATGCGAAAAAAAGGCACATAAGATATTCCAAAATAGAAGAGCTGTCCTTCCTGACAAAGCCAGGAATCAAAAAAGTACAATATTTTACACATTAACTGTATCATAACTGCAACTGCACAGAATTTATCCAAAATCAACATAAAAAAACAATAAAAGATTTAATAAAAAATAAAAAAACAACAAGCCAAAACCTTGAAGAGGAAATTATTCTATGAAGTGGAGGAATGGCCAGAATTAATATATTGTAGAAAATCCAAGATGTTTAAACAAATGCCTATATGAACACAAAATTAACATGTTAAAAACAACACGAAAGACGCATTTGTTGTTCAGAGTAAAGACACCGTGCCCAATTTTAACATGTGAAATGCTAATGGGATTAAAAAAGAAAACAATCCATTGAGACGAAAATGTCTGGAAAGTTCCTAGATCGCTAGTTCAGTCACTTTAAATTTGCGGCCAGGCCCTTACAAAATAGCATCATTCATGGTAGATTTTCTCTTGTCGCAATGTAGGATAGTCAGGGACAAAAGTGATGGAACGAAAAAGCATACAGAAGAATTTAGCTAGATTGAAAAGAATACAGAAGAATTTAGCTAGATTGAAAAAAAAACAAATGTTGAAAAATATTCGTTCAAATATTTCGAAACTACCTGCGTCTCTTGATACGTGCGAATGTGTAAACGTGGTAACATCAACAAAGTCCTGCCCAATGAAATCCTAACAGATGAAACGAGTCACAAAAGCTTTTACCAAATTTGTCATATTATTTTTCTAAATATACTCCTATATAATAAAATGCATGCATGTATACGCAAAAATATGTTTAAATATATGTATGTATATGTAAACGCACATGTGTGTGTCCTGGTACATTATATATATATATATATATATATATATATATATATAGAGAGAGAGAGAGAGAGAGAGAGAGACAGACAGACAGACAGACAGACAGAGACAGAGAGAGAGAAAGAGAGAGATAGATAGATGTAGGTTAGACAGCAGGATTTATTCTACTGGTTGTCTAGGTATTACGCACAATTTATGAATCTACCATTCAACTAATTAAGTGTAATTTTAATTGGTTGTCTGTTTAAATCCTCCATCAATTACTAATAATATTAAACCCTTATGGTCTAAATACTATTTACTATAAACCCCAGTAAAACACACTTGTCGCTTACATAGGATAGAACACCATAATAAGAACCGAAATTTATTTACATTCAACGAAAGTTTCTAGCCATAAAAAAACCTCCAACCCCAGACCATTCCACGTAATAAGATACCTTAGGCGCTCCCTCAATCACCAACAAAACCCACTTATCAAAAACAAGGTGTCTCTCAAAGTAAGACTTATATCGAAAATATATTCAAAAGTCCAATTCCAGACAGACACTTAAGAGACGAAGACAGCTGGTGTTGGACCAGCTTGAAAGAGCCTAGACCCATGTGAGGTAATTTTGTTTTTCTGTAAAATAATTATATATGGTGTGTTATAATAAACACATTGTGATTTTTGTGGATCAGTTTTAATATTTCTAGAATCCACCTAGATTATATACCAACGGATCTATTACCTGTGATATATATATATATATATATATATATATATATATATATATATATATATATGAAGAAATATAGTCTTAAAGTGTGCTATATTTATGGGATAAAGTGCTCAATATCAGCATAAAACAGACTGTCGCCTCTAAGTGTTGACTTCTATTTATAATAAGTAATTCAACGAGTCTGAAACCTCAACAGAATGCACTGGACGGTCGTTTCGTCCTATATTTGGGACTCATCAGCAGTGTGCATCCACTACCGAGAATCGAAACCCTGACAGTTAGGTTGTCAACACCATACCAACTGTTCTAACGGGCCTCGGTGACGAAGAGGTAGCAAATCAGACGCACTATAGTCCAGTGCTAACCCTAAGCACTGCTGATGAGTCCCAAATATAGGACGAAACGGCCGTGCAGTGCTTTCTGCATTCTGTTAAGGTTTCAGACTCGATGAATTACTTAAATATAATTTTCAAATCCTCCTAATAATTTCTATCATGTGTATATCATTGCTTGAACCGGCTTATAATGCTCTAGGGTGAGCGGCTTGGGGATAGTAGTCGTGGCTCCAGGGGGCACAGTCCTATGATTAGAGAGAATCTCAGTAGAGTTCCACCACGGAATATATGTGACCGAGCGGCGCTATATTCTCGATGAATCGAGACTCGATGAATTACTTAAATATATATATATATATATATATATATATATATATATATATATATATATATATATACTGCGTTTCAAATTACTAACGAGGTGACATTTTTTTTCTAAAATCTACCAGTCGGAATTTAACATCATTTTGTCAGAATAATGAGAATAAAAATTTACATAATCTGTATAATAACTGAATTTTTATGCGCAATAGGAAACTAATCGTGGCTATTTGCAATATTAAAACGATAAAGAATCTTCCAGACTCTAATCGAGCATCATTATAATCGTCTGTGTTGGAAATGGGAGTTGAACCCAAAAATATCTTTCCAAATCAAATCTACATTAGAAATATCCAAAATAATTTAAGATTCATCAAACTGTGAACAGATTTGTTACAGTTCCTACAACGTTACGTAAGACGGCCGATAAGGGTCCCTCGAGGGTGGTTTCCCTTTGTTCTTTGCCACGTATGTAATGTAAAGCTGTAAATAATCCAAGCCTGACTAGTGGAGCATTTTCAGGAGCACTGGAGAAGCAACGGTGTCCACAACTACTCGCTATCGTCTTCTGAAAAATGTCGTGACATCAACGAGACGAGTGACAAAGCCGCGATTAACAAAAGCACATATAAAAATGCGTTTGAAATGGGCAAAAAAGAACATGAAGGTCAATTTCTCGAAAGTTCTGTTTACAGTTGAGAGCCGTGCAAAACTTGACGGCCCTGATCGTTGGAGCAAACGTTGGGTCGTAAAATGGACGAGCTCTTCATAAACGATTGACGCACCAACAAGGAGGTATTATTATTTGAGGTGCTATTATTGGAGGTATTATGGTTGATCCATGGGGCGTGCTTGACGGCACGTAAATACCCGCCGATGTTTATATAGACTCCTTCAACGAGTACCTGGATTCTTAGCTAAAAAAAGCAAAGAATCACCTTCAGAAGAAACATCGGATTTATGCAAGATAATGCTCCTTCGCATTCAGCGCATAAAACTAGGAAATACCTGCAAAATTTAGGCTTCTGTGGACCTCGGAGGATGAACTGGCCGGTCAATTCTCCAGAATTAAACGCAATTGAAAACTTGTGGAATATTCTGACGCGACGTGTTTATGAGAATGGACACCGATTTAGAGCCAAGGATGATTTATCGCAAGGAATAGTCAACATGTCACGTGGGATTATATGAGAGGAGATCCAGTAATTGATATGTTTGATGGACAGGATCTTTTCCAGGTCATTTTAAAAAAAGGATCTATTTCATCTCATCTTATAAGATCATAAAAATCTTTAAATGAAACAATGATTTGACACAATAATAATTTAAGTAAATTAAGTAAATGACCGTAACTTCTGTTCTTTTTTCTAGAACCTTACAATTTTTACACGGTAGGTGTATATACATGCTGTCATCATTCTATGATAATTCCAACTGGTAATTCTGGATAGAACGGAAAAGAGTTACCACGTTAATAATTTAAAACGCAGTGTATATATACATATACGCTCATATATACATATATTTCTTTTATATATATATATATATATATATATATAAAAGAAATATATGTATATATGAGCGTATATGTATATATACACTGCGTTTTAAATTATTAAATTAATAAAAGATAATATACTACGTTAAATTATTTAAATTAATAAAAGATAATATACTACGTTACTTAAAAACCGAAAGCCAAAAAGATATAGTGTAACAAATAAATAACAACAAGTATAATAAATCGATCTAAATACATCCAAATATATAAATAAACTAACAACCGATTACGATATACTAGCCGTTTAAAAAACAAAACAAAACAAAAACAAATAAAGATAACCAACCAAAATAGATAAATTAAAAACTGTTCCCACCTAAATAATAGTCAGAAAAAACCACAAATTCAACAAACAGATTTAATCAATGACAAATAAACAAATATATAAGATAAAAAATAAAAATGAAAATAAATAAAAACAAGGAAAACAATTTGACCCAAATAAATAAGCGAACAAGCGATTTCCGGTAATGACGGCCATTATAGACTACCAACAATAAGCTATATAAACAAATTTTTACTACGTTAACCAAAAACACCGATCAAAATAAAAGAATAAATAAATAAATATATAAGATAAAAAATAATAATAAAAATAAAAAAACAAACAAAAAACAAGCAAAACAATTTGACATAAATAAATAAACAAATAAGCCACTTCCGGTAAAAGTAACCGCCAAAATAGACTACCCATAATGCACCACTGACCCTTATATAAATAGCCGAGAAAAATAACAGCACTAGTCGCCTGACGATTGCACTAGCATGAAACAGACTGTCGCCTCTAAGTGCTGACTTCCATGTCCACTTTTATATATATATATATATATATATATATATATATATATATTTCTTTTATATATATATATATATATATATATATATATATATATATATATATATATATATATTTCTTATATATATATATATATATATATATATATATATATATTTCTTTTATATATATATATATATATATATTTCTTTTATATATATATATATATATTTCTTTTATATATATATATATATATATTTCTTTTATATATATATATATATTTCTTTCATATATATATATTTCTTTTATATATATATATATATATATTTCTTTTATATATATATATATATATATTTCTTTTATATATATATATATTTCTTTTATATATATATATATAAATTTCTTTCATATATATATATATATATTTCTTTTATATATATATATATTTCTTTTATATATATATATATATATATTTCTTTTATATATATATATATATTTCTTTTATATATATATATATATATTTCTTTTATATATATATATATATATTTCTTTTATATATATATATATATATATTTCTTTTATATATATATATATATTTCTTTTATATATATATATATATATTTCTTTTATATATATATATATATATATTTCTTTTATATATATATATATATATATTTCTTTTATATATATATATATATTTCTTTTATATATATATATATTTCTTTTATATATATATATATATATATATATATATTTCTTTTATATATATATATATTTCTTTTATATATATATATTTCTTTTATATATATATATATATATGTTTCTTTTATATATATATATATATATTTCTTTTATATATATATATATATATTTATTTTATATATATATATATATTTCTTTTATATATATATATATATATTTCTTTTATATATATATATATATATTTCTTTTATATATATATATATATATTTCTTTTATATATATATATATATATTTCTTTTATATATATATATATATATTTCTTTTATATATATATATATATATATATATTTCTTTTATATATATATATATATATTTCTTTTATATATATATATATATATTTATTTTATGTATATATATATATTTCTTTTATATATATATATATATATGTACGTATATATGTATATATATATATATATATATATATATATATATAGTATATATTGGCACGCGCATATATATTACAAACTGCTAAATATACTACTTATATATATATTTATATATGCATACTCTAGCAAGCATTCACATATACTCTCATATTTGACGCTTACATTACTCACACACACACACACACACACACGAACATATATATATATATATATATATATATATATATATATATATATATATATACACGTATGTATGTATGTATACGCAGGCAATTAATCACTTGTTGCGATGTGTATGCTCCTCTTCTTTATCACAATCAGCAAAACTTTAATTTTTATCTCAGCTTCATTTATCTTTCATTAAATTCAAATTAATTCTAGTTTCCTCTGCGCAAGCCAGAAAACATTACATTGATGCAGCGACGTTAAAATATAATTACACTTTCAAATGACATAAACGGAAATCCAGTTCCGAATACTATCTAATATCTTCAATCAACGCATCCGTATATCTTGAAATTGATAATCCGAATAATGTATTTCCTTCACCAGAATATCCGCTTAGGGCGAATCTATTGAAAATCATGCGTCTAATTCTCTATTTGCAATCGAAAATGAACAATTTTATACCAGAATGTTTTATTATCCCGTTAACATGAAAAAAAATATGTTAACAGCTTTTGTGCCGTGATTTGTCAAGCAATATCATTTGTGTGACCTCCGGGAAATTTTAATTTCTAATTGTTCATGCTTAAATATTTGTGAACAGTTTTATATATAAAATATAAAGGGATATTAAATCGTCTGTTTCGATTAATTCTCAGAGGAGAACAAAAGATGGCTGAAGCAATAGAAAACATGAAAAACATATATTTTGCTTTAAGTTTCCTTTTCTACAATTTTATCGTTGGAATCGATAGCTGTTTTCAAGAATTCTTTTTCTTTTGACTCTTACGGGTAAGTAATTTCCCATATGCCTTTTTGTCCTTTTCATAGTTTCGGTGTGGTTTCGAGGTTATAGACTATACCTGGGGGTTATTGATTTAATGCAATTATTGCCAAAAAATGAATTTGTTAACCTAAGGCTATATATTAAAAATTTAGGGAGACCTAAAATGAAAAGAATTATTGGGTTTTTTTTCATTCTGATGGCCTCTGTTTAAAGCCAAACACCACAATCTTGGAGGCTATATGGATATGAATTATTCAGTGAAAGGATAGGACAGTTAGACTCGAGCAAAGATCAGACGAGTAATATTAAATCTTCCGCAAACTTTGCTAAAATGCATCCAAATCTAATACTAAGCTAACAAACAATTTTAAAAACATACTCCTTTATTTTATAAGTTTGAGGGACCATGATGGATTTTAAAAATGCACGATACAATTCCACAGTAGCATTATAATGGTGCTTCGCATAAAGAATCAACAAATATATGAAATAAAAATAATGGAAGCCTTATTAATAAAAACCAAAAACAACACTTAATAATATTAACTTTGAACATGGACATAATATCTACACCGTGTTTTGAAAAATGAAAACATTTTATAAAGCATACATACAACAAACTTTCTTATTTTAACAGTTAAAATATAATCCTTGAAAATGGTTAAATATGTAGTCGAAAGCGCACCGATGAAAAGAACATTCTGATAGTTTTTATATAATTTATCATCCGAAAAGAAAAAATATATTACATCGCATGAGAAATTGTATAAAAAACTAAATAAAAGCACCTTGTCTGTCGTTTTTCAACACACATACACACACACACACACATTATATATATATATATATATATATATATATATATATATATATATATATATATAGTTCCATTTCCTCGTCAAGAGAATTTTGGACTCCAAAATTCGCTTGACGAGGAAATGGAACTAACGTCTTTGGTTTAATAACAAAATTAAATTCAAGGGCTTTTTGAAACATGGTTATCACTGTGTAGCGAAAAACCCATATTTTAAATCAATTAATTTATAATATTAATGCTCTGTTAATTTACATTGAGGACTATTGTGTAAAAATAAAAAAATATCTATAAGGACACCGGATTTTATATCTTACTGTTCTTTCTTTTTATTTATATACACACACACACACACACACACACACATATATATATATATATATATATATATATATATATATATATATATATATATATATATATATATATATATATATATATGTATTATTTTCGAACATGCTTAGTGGAATAATATCGATGTTCTGTCTATCCAATTTTCATATTTCCGAATTACTTGTTTTACAAAATTTACCACAGTCCATTTATATTTATTTTATTCGAGGACTTTCGAATACTGCTACATTTGTTTTCTAGAATTGCGTATGTTTATGGAATTGTTTTCTGGTTAAGTAAAAATACACAAAAATACAATTTGCCTACTTGTACTAAGAGAAGACATCCACCGTGTAGGTGTCATTAGTCTGACCGATCGCAAGACATTCCTGGAGTTGAGCATGTGGCGTCTAAGGATGATATGTAAATTTATACACACATTTTCAAAATCAAGATAATTTTATCCATTTGACATTAATTGGACATCGTGCGGCTTATTAAATTTTACGCCAGTAAAATGAAGCTGATATATTAATCTACTTAAAGAACGTTTTCTTTTCCCTCCCCTTTCAATAGTTGATTCTTACTTTCAGAAACGTAACTCACCACGGCATCTTCGTTTTAAATTGGTTTAGAGTACAATGGTATTGAATCAAGTTTTAAGTCTGCTGGTAGGAAAATCGGCTCACTTTATTCTACAAAACATTTTTTCTCACAAGAATCATTTTTCAGTCTACCATTCGTGTGCGTATTGAAAGCTGGTTATTCATCTTGTTTGGTGTTTCTGCTATATATCTAGACCGAAGACGAATCGGCAGTGTTATCGGTTCCGATATGGCATTTTCGCTTCAATCACATTCCAATAGCCTTATATTTAATTGTCTGTTTTTAAACGCATTCTGGTGGGAAGGGTTCTGAATCTTTGATTATATTAGGTCTTTCCAAAAAACAATGTTCGATTGTAGAATAATGATTTTGAGGTTCTAATAAATTATCATAATACATACTACTTATTCTTAATGATTTAAGTATCTTTGTTAATTTTATGTCAATCGCTTTCAGAATTTAACTTCAAACTTTATATAACCTCACCAGTAACACCAAAATTAGCACCAACAGAAGATTATGGTGACTGTCTGATGGTTCGGCATTGACGTTATTCATTAGAACTTTCTGGAATATAACCAGAGCATCACTGCCAGCAATCTATCGCCTTTATGAGAATGCTCGGTAACAGGTTGCGAGGATGACACTGCATAAGCTCACCGAATTGGGATAGGGACTTCAGCCATATTTGTTACTTTCCCCAATATTCGAGCAGTTTGAATTATTTTTAAACCAAAGGATAAAATAAAAAATGCAGAATGGCGTTGAAAAACTTAGAGGCTTATCGTTGAGGATATTAGTAATCCTGTAATTCAGTGGAATATAAGTATAAATTATGAGTGTTCCTATTTGACTGATTTAAACACCGTTTATTCTTTTGGCTCATTTAAACACTGTTTAATCGTTTGGCCCATTTAAACATATTTACCCTTTTGACAGATGTAAACAATGTTTTGCCGTTTGACTCATTTAAAACAAATGAAAAATTTAAATACTGCTTAAACATATGACTGGAATAAAGAGTGTTTAACCACTTCACAGATTTAGACTGATGTGAACACTGTTTTACCATTTGACAGATTTAAATACTCTTTAATTATCTGACTGATTTAAACACTGTTTAACTTGTTTGACCGATTCAAACACTGTTTATATTCAGGAATAAATTATGATTCTGAAATCAGATATTATTTTCCGAACAACCTAATTTATTAACAATATCTACGTTATAGAAAATTCAAACTAATGTTATGGACTTTTTTTGTAATTTGACCAAACCTTCGGCGTTTGGACCATTCTGCATTCTTCAGATGATTGTTGTTCCGGATAACGTTCATAGAATTTCGACCTGAAATATGTTTCCTTTTGACATGCTCTCAGTCTATAGTGATATGTTTTTTTTTTGTTCCTTTTTGTACTATCAGTGCGTGCTCACGCTGATTCAGCTGAATGTCTGTCTATAATGAGTTCAGGGATTAAACAAACAATTACTATGCAAGCTAATTCCCGAACCAAAGCTTTATTCTATTAGGCTATTAATACCATAACAATCACCCAAAGAGCAGCAGATGGAACCATGTGATAATAACAATAACGTGGAGGCTATTAGTCTGAGTATGTATAATGCATAGTGTGGGGCAGAGAAATGGGCGGAACAGAAATAAAATGAAATCTTCGGAAAGTAAAAAAGAATACATCTATGAGGAGATAATGATGACGACATTGACATCTGTAATTTTGTTGGCAGATTATATGACAATATATAAAAGATTAAAAGTTGCCGACAAAGGAAAAAAATATGCGAAAAACATTGAATAGTGTGCATTAACTTGTTTTCTGTTATAAAAAAAAAACAAACACAAACTATTTAAAACTGAATATATTAGAAAGAGAGATGTGAGACCAATATCATGTTTGGATTTAAAGTTAATATCCCGTGATATGAAAATAAAAGGTATGGCACGTGGAATTAGAACAATCTACCCCGGTGGTTTAAATAAACGTTTCGGTTCGAAATTCCAAAGAATATCACATGAAGATGGCCCTGAATATGGTAATAAAGATGGGGAAAACAACCCAAACGATGGTAGTTTTCTAAGCATAGCTTAGATGTGACACAAGGTGGAAAGTATGGGGCACCCAGTGAAGATCGAACCCATTACTCAATTGTAATAGCAAGCAAACTCGCTAACCATTACACCAGGCCAAGGTGCCCAAACAGCCCCAACAATGTAAATAGTGTAAACAGTTACAAAACCTCATCTCAGAAATATATACAGATGTCAATATCCTTCGTTAGAATATGTATGACTCTACTGCTTGTTTCAACAGAAATAATTAATGAAAAGCATATATTAAAAAGTCCATACGATTGTGTTGTGCAAGAATTAAATTGAATCAGTTAGTTTAGTTGTTTAAAAGATCACAGGAGTCCGCTGTTGACAGGGTCTTGTTTAGAATTCCCCAACCTAAATTTTAATTACCAATTCTAGATTAATGTTTAGTTTCTATATTAGCATATTTCGAAAGTTTGTACACATGAATTTTAATGTAATCATTCTGTAAATTTAGAAATGCATAATAAAAATATTGCCAAGCATATATTAAATGTTTGTATCTTTGCCAGGCTAGACTTACGGCCTTATAGCGTTGAAACACCGGTTTCTACTGCTTATTAACCGTTTGCAAACTATTTAAAGCCACAAAATATTTTTTAGATTGCAAGATGTTTGTGGGATGGCGAGATAAGTCTTACTAATTAACCCATACAATGGAGGCGAAGAGTTGTATTCATACATTTCCCAAGGATATTTGAGCGTGCGTCAGTATAACGAACCGAACAAATATAGGAATTTTCTCTCTGATGTCCAATTCTGAGCTATTATCTATTACACCACCTGGACACAAAACCGTACGGTACCTGGTATTCATAATCGGTCATAACCATCTAGGTACTGACTAGGATCGACTTTGCTTAACTGTGGGGATCTTACTGGAACCGATGTTTCAACGTGATGTGGCTGTAACACAAATTCAAATAACGGATAAATTGACCCAAACACTCCTATTTTTGTAGTGATTTATTCAGCAACATCAATAATTATTGTGGTAACCTAGAAAGGGTTACTAAATGAGGAATATGCAAAACGGAGGTTGGAAATGAAATGGTAATCTTTATAGCATCAACAAAATACAGTACTCACCAGCGGCGTGAAGTAGGTAAACCACTGCTAGTGGTGAACTACTAGACAACATATTACCCCCCCACACACACACACTTACAATAGTGTCCAACATATTTATGAGGCTTGTGATATAACCATTAGTGTATATAGTTACGGTATATAACAATATTACCAAGAGCGTAATGTCGTTGGTATAGTCAGCAAGACCTTTTGGGATATAACGGTGCATTTCTGTAACGCTATAATTCAATTTAACATATTAAATATTTTATGTGGATTAATATTCTATAGGTATATGAAATAGTTAATAAACACATTAAATTATCCTCTCCCTAATACGCGGTGCCCAAGCATGAATGTTGGACAGTTTAATCACAATTTTGATTCTTTGCAACAGAATCAAATTTCGTCTAGTATTGAATGCAATAAAACATTAAATCCATCCCTTCTCCGTTGATTATAATAATATTTGTTTAAAAATATATGTTTGCCTAAGTTTGCATGTTTTGCCTAAATTTGTTACATTGCTACGTTAGAAAGTTATCACGGTTTAACAATATCCAATCTTAAGGGGAAGAATTCTATTTGAAATTAGAACTGTTTGATTAGTCAAATGTAGTCCTTTTGAGCTCACTTTCTTAGTCTTAATTGGACGCTACATCAATCAGAGACTGTTTAAAACCGGCTTCAAACTTATAATTATCATGCGACATTTTATCCTATAAAATACATTGGTATAGAAATTAGAAATCCCAAACACACGTACAATTAACTAGAAAAATACACAGACACTTGCATTTTTTCACACGCAAACACACACACACACCCACACACATATATAAGATTTGTTTATACTTTGTTAAAAGAATTGGTCAGGTTTACTGTTTATTCGAAACCATGAATTGATTGTAGTAAATATTTTTCTATCGTCTATCAAGGGTAAGTTGAAATATTTCCGGTTATTGTTGATAAAAGCACTCCAAATCTGCACAGCTTAAAAATAGCATCCGTATTTGTCCATGTTTTGACATGCTGTACACAAACTCAAAAATAGATTTTACGCTCTATTATAAGAAATTTAAAATTTGATCATGCCAAATATTCTATTTATATGGTATGGAACTTTATCGATATTATCACACAACTGCAGGTTTTATATTTTAAATATTATATACACGATTCCGTATTAATTTTATTAGAGTATATGACCCAAAACTGCAGATAGTATTGGTATCATATTCAATATGATTTTTAAATCAATTTCCTTGGGAATGAAGGTATAGAACAATAAATTTGTTATCATATTACCGATAGGTCTGTTATAGAAATATAAAAATAAACTTTGCTGTTAAGTCTGACATTTTTTTTCTGGATCATTTTATCATAATTAAATATCAATAATTTTATTTTATTCAACTAGAGGTTTTATCATATAATATAGCAAATGAAACCGCAGAATTGAATTTATTTTCCGAAACAGGGTTATACTAATATAAATACACCATCTACTTGAAAAAGAAAGATTATCCGTCTATTGTTTATAAAGTTTATTGGGGAATCGGCTGGAGTGTGCTGAAAAACAGCAAAAATAACAATTGCTCCTCTATTCAATCAATTTGAAGTTCTAACTTCGACAGCTGATAAAGCTGAATAGTTTGCTCGAAAATTCTCATCCAACTCAACACTCGACTCGTCCGGAGTACACACACCTGATTTATCCCTTAGAACTGTGGCTGTATTGAATGAGATGAGCTTAACCCCGTCGATGGTAAACCTCTAAATTTGATATAAATTGGACTCTCGTAAAGCAAGTGGTGGTGACGGAACCAGCCGTAGTTATAAAGAAATGTACTCCTGAGCTGGCTCCATTTCTCTCCAAACTATTTAAGTATTGCCTCGCTAATTCCGTCTACTGTCCCTGTTTTTAAGAATTCTGGAGATACTTCTGACTCATCTAACTACCGGGCTACCAGTCTTCTACCATTCTTCAGCAAAGTCTTCGAGTCTTTCATCAATGGCGAAGTGGTTAAGCACCTTACCTACCATGATCTACTCTCTGACAAACAATATGTTTTCCGCTTTGCTCACTCTACCACTGACCTGCTTACGGCCATAACTGAATTTGTATACCAAGCTCTTGATAATAACGGCGAAGCTCGAGCTATGACTCTAGATATCTGTAAGGCCTTTGATAGGGTTTGGCATACATACTGACCTTGTACGGTATTATAGGACGATTATTTGATTTAATTCAATTAATCCTGTCAAGCCGTGAAATCAATGTTGTCCTAAACGGGTTCTTCTCAAGTTTATTTCAAAAGAAACTCTGGTGTTCCCCAAGGATCTATTCTGAGGTCTCACGCTGTTTCTGATCCTCCTCAACGATCTTTCTGATGTCATCAGTTCTCAAGTCGGCATCTACGCAGATGACACTACCATTTACGCCTGTCTCAATAGTAAATCCAGCATTGCTGACAAAGTTAACCTGGCCGTTGGTCTCGAAAAAGACCTCCAATCTGTGATTGTGACAGGCAATGGCTTGTAAATTTTAATGCCTCGAAATTGAAACTGCTTTCATCTACACACCATAGAGAACACTCCCTGCCTCCTATCAGCATGGCTGATGCACAACTACACGAGAGGATCTGTCTAAGCCTACTTGGTTTCACGTTTTCCACTGACCTGAAGTGGAACGACTACATTGAATCAATAGCTACATCTATCGCAAGTAAAGTTGGTTATCTGTGTCGCGCCAGAAGGTTTTTTTCTCGTCTGAGTACATCTTTCAAATCTACAACTCTACCGTTCGTCCTTGCATTGAATACTGTTTTCATTTATGGTATGGTGTTCCTGCTGTTCACCTCGAGATTTCTGACAAAACCCAAAGACGGATATGTAATGTGAAATGTCCTGACCTGACATCTCGTCCATAGTCACCTTCTCACAGACGTGATATGGATTCCTTCTGTCTTTTCTACAAATATTTTTATGGCAACTGCTCCGACAAGCTATTTAACTGGTGATTCAAGTGCATGAATTTAAGCGTGCTACTAGGTTGGCATCTCGGTCCCAACATGTTACTGCCGAAACAGTTAAATATAACCGCCTCTTCTACTCCAAAAGCTTCTTCTCTCTCACTACTCGACAGTGGAACTCCGTTCCTCTTACTTGCTTCCCTGATAACCGTAATCTTCAAAAGTTTAAATGTAATGTCAATCGACATCATCTGATGCCTTGATTTTGATCCCCGTCCTTCTCTTTATCCTTTCCTCAAACACTCCATCACCCTTTCTCTTACTCTCGATCTCTGTAATCCCATGCGTGCTAGTGGCACTCGCGCCTTAAATGGGGAGAAATGCTCAATAGAAAAATTAAATAAATAAATATTCACAAAATGTAAATGAAAATAATAATAAAGGTAATATCACTATTATTCAAAGAAAAGTTTTATTTGATAAATCTTACTAAATTATTTTTATATTTTCACTCAATTGTTCAAATATTTCATGTATGTCTACCACGTCCATGCGATAGACAACTCTCTGTATAACACTTTTCACATCAAGGAATTATGAAGGTTAGTAGATATAAGAGTCTCGAAACAGACAAATAATCCTCATTAGAAAAGCGAAAACTAATTTTAGACATTTGGGTTTGGATTTGCAGATCTAACTACACTAGAATAAAATCAAACGATACAACAGAACGAGCGTGATCAATAAGAAAACTGTAGACGGCAGATGCGAGTAAACAGAGTGGGTTCCAATAAAAAAAAATGTATAATTTCCAAAAGAAAATTGTTATTATGTGATCAGAATGGCGTCCAATTGCCAAAACATCGCCGATTAAACATGCAGAAAAAACCCAATAAATCTCTAATTAGAGTTCGTTCTTTTGAAAATCGATCAAGAAATTGAATAGAAATGTACCGATCTATGAATTGGGCATGTCAAAATCTAGCAATTACAGAAATTTAAATATTTTTAACAGACAACGGAAAATAGGATAATTTAAACTAAAGTTTAAAGAAAAATGAAATTTCTTTAGAAACAGCAAAGTGCTGAACTACAGTTTAATATCCAATATTGCAGTTAATGTTGGACAATTTCCTCACGGAAATTTGAGATAACAGAGATGTGTTACCACAGAAGCATACCGTGAATAACATGGATAGAGAATATGAGCAAATAAGGGGTTTTAAAGAAATAAAAAAGGAACAATTATAGTTAGAAAAAGAGACACTTGATATTTCTAGGACACATAATGAGGAAGGAATGCTTGGCATATTTGATACTCTCAGGGCATATTAAAGCAATACGATCAGAGGGAATTTATTTAACATAACTGAAAAGCTTATGTAAATGGATGGCAAACAGAAGTGGAAAAGTCAGAAAAAAGGAAATCATGCTTAGCGCTAAAATCAACAGGAAATTGTGAAAAGCAATGTTTGCCTTCGTTCTGAAGATTGATTGATTGTTTTTAACGGCATGCTAACTTGCCTGCGGTTATTTTCTTTCAAAGGATAAATTGTGGAGGATTATCAAATTTATTTTGTTGTTTCAAGGATTTTTCTTGATTTTGGCAATAAGTTATCTGTTCCTGTTTGTTGCTAAATGGATTGGGAACCGCTTTGAGGGATCCGTTTCTCGGGTAGAATTCATGTTTGCTGTTATATTTTTTGGTATAATATTCTTTCTTTCAGGAAGAACAAAATGTTGTCTATACCGACATCTTTTAATGTATCTCTCATGTTATATGTGTTGTAAAAGCACTGTCTTATAACAGCAAAATCACTACATTCTATTAGAATGTTTTTAATATCATTAGGGTGTCTGTCATGCCATATAATATTTTTGGCTTCCTTGTTTAATTAAACGTCAGTGCATTAGTTTGTGTCACCGATACGTGGTCGGGATGCAATGATTTGTTTCTTTCTGGACTTTCTCAAGACCAATTTTCATTTTTCTATATTCGGTTTCATTGAGAAGAGTTTTTTATGCCTGATGTTACTCCAATTTTGTTGCCATTTTCTATGAGAGAAAATATCGATTTTGGTCTTCTGGTCTGTAGACGGGATTTTGAATATCTCCGGGGTGGGAATTTTCAGTACTGATTTGACAGCTGAATCAACTTTGACGTTTCCACTTATTCCTATGTGGCTTGGGATCCAGTATATTAGGATTTTGTTTAGTTATATATGATGTTAAATGGTTTTCATTTTATTTTTTTTTAGATAGTAAAACTGAGAGTGGGTCTCAGAAGATGGTGTAATGTTAGTGTTTGCTCTCAGAGTTTAGGTTGAGTTCCAGATCTATTTCATAGTATTCTGCACAGGGAGGTTTCTTCGGGATGCCTCTCATGACAATTTCCTTGTTTAGCACAGTTCTACATGCAATTTTATCACTGGGAGTTCATTGTATTTATGTAATCTCTCAATTATTTCATTCTATCTTCTTTATTGTTCCGCGTACTTATGCTCGATTTAGTTTAAATAGATTCCAGTTATCGTTTGTACTTTAGGTATATGAATGTTCGTATTGCTGCTCTACGTAATCTCATTGCCTTTCTGTAACATTAGTCGAACAATGGTCTTTGATGTTCATTTGATTCACTCCTTTCCGCTATATATTTTCTCGCAATTGCTATTAATGTTTTAGAGAAATATTCAATAGAGTTTTTTGGTGTTTATATTCCTTCCAATCCACGTTTAGTTTCTATTGAGGGAGATGGTTTAAATCGGTTCTGAACTCTTTGTTATAATTGTATAGTGATATCTGCCGCTTGGATCGTCGAGAACTTGCCAAATGTAAACCATAAAAATAGAGGCTCATGCAGTGACAGGCCAATAGCTGCGTACATGACTGATGCCGCGTGTAGATATGTATTAGATTTATCATTTGGGAAACAATTCATTGTTGTCAATTATATTTTCCAAGGTTTTCCCCTTTTTTCCGAATTCATACATCACAACATATCATTGCGACTGTTAATATCGCCTAATAATATGAATGCTTACGTAATTGTTCTATTACTGTATTCGACCAGTTTCTTTTATGGGGTAATTTACGTAGGATATGAACAGGGCAGATGTTAACGGTTTTATGTAGGGCAGCTTTCGTAGCAAACTGCTTGTAGATTGGTTTCTAGAAGTATTTTGCTTTGGGAAATATCATTTCTAAGTATAATTGACACGACCCCAGATGTCCTATGTTGAGTGTCGTGTATATAGTTATATTAAGTACAGATTTTGTTTTGTCATTTGAATTTTAGGAATGATTCTTGAAGACAAATAAAGACCGGAAGTTGATTCTTAAGTATGAGTAGTTCATTTATGTTTTTTGTGATTTTAGCTCTCGACAAGTCCGCTGTATAATTTTTAGCATCAGCAACTGGTTTCTAGGTTAGATATTAGATGACATTGAGCGCAGCTTATCTCTTGAATTTGGGAGAAAGGGCTCTATTATGGGAAGTATTTGATCTGACTAGGGCTTGACATGATCAGCCAGTTGATTGGGTCGGGCATCTCCAACCGCTCGTCTTACTTGAGTAAGGGCCAATGTGACGTGTTAGAATTTAGGAGTATATATGTATAGCCCAACTCCTAAAACCCTCAACCACCAGTATCCCGTCCTCAGGTATCATGGGTCGTCAACTAGGATCAACAGATGTCCCATTTGGGGAAATTGTACCCCGTAGAGATTTGAAGTCGGTGTATTCTGAAGCCTTGCGATACGTTCTGAAGAGGCACAGCAAAAGATTACTGACAGACACATTCCCCATTCACATAAACACAGTAGTAAATACTGTATGTTGTTCGAGAGACGGGGCTATGTTGCAGGGCGGAGTCTCCTCTCGCGAAACAGCTACCCGATCCTATTTTATACGGGATCTACGGGGAATTTTGCCGGGGCCTACGGATATTACACATTTAATTCGGCCTTGCGCCACGTCTGACTGCGTGGGGCGGTTGATAGATATCCTAGAGTTGCGGATTCGTTACGAGCTTTGCTGGTCAAAATCGCTACCTCCGGGCAGGGAGGATCCCCAGACGAGGCTATGTCGAAGGGCAGAGTCTGTTCTCAGGAAACACCTACCTGACTCGGCGTGGAGCGGTTTATATATATCCTAGAGTTAGAGATTCCTTGTGGAATTCACTTGATTCAATTCTAGCAGTTTATTATTTCTTCTACACGCCGCTGGCGAATCTTATATGTGTTGTTCTTGTTCTAAGTATTATCGTTCATTACCAGCCTTCGTGTGATTATTCTATTCAGTAACATTCCCTAGGTTAAAACATATAGTATGCTGTCTACCAATCATAGCATACGTCTACATCGTTTAGTACTATAGTATTCGGTTTACCAGGGCTATCTAATACCATATTGTATCAACAGATTGTTCTCGTAAAAATGTGACTGCTTTTTCCTCAGTGAAGTTGACACGCCTATAAAAATTTTTAAACCAACATTTAATATGAAGGAGGATAATCATGCTGCTGCTAACGATAGCAGACCTACCGTAATTCTGATGTTGGAGTTCCATTTCCTTCCTTTTATGTGGTAAGGACACTCGAGATGTGAGGTAATGGTTGAATTCGTCATAGTAGACCGCAGGTCGACGGCACGAGAGGTGAGGTGAGATTGGGGTATAATTCATAGCGCGATTGATCGCGCTATGAATTATACCCCAAATGAGGTAGACTTCATATTATAGTAGCAGCAAAATAATTACTATATAGTGTACAACTTATGTGTCTTTCAAAATGAGAAAATACCTTCTGAAGAACCCTGGTTATGAGTGATCAAATAAAGATTGTTATGAATTATATATTTTTCGATAGAGTACAAAAATCGGTTACAATTCCGATTATTCACACCAAAGCATGTAGATTTCACGCTACGATTGCTTACAAATGTTCTGTTAGGATCGGGTCAACACTTTTAAGTAAAAAAATAGCAAATTGCTTTCACACTCTTAAATGTTGTAATTTTCTAATCAGTTCGCCTCAGGCAAGATGGTGGCACTAAAACATAATTAGCCTCTGCGAGTGAACTAGAATTAAATATCCCGAACCTGAACAAAGAATAAACCTATACTCCTATTGCAAAGACCGGGGAGAAGTGTGAACCAGACAATAGGCGAACCTATCTATCCCTATTGAAGAAAAAAAATAATTCCTAATCAAATTTTAGAGGACGAAGAGAGACGCTACAAGTATAGAGTTGAAGGTTTTTTTAAGAAGGAACCGGATACCCAATCTTAAAGAAGGATTAAACCTTTAATCCTGTTCAAAAGGCCGAGTAGGAGTATGAACCGGTCGATTTTTCTTCATAAACTGATAAATAGGCAAAAATATTATAAAACATAATGAAATATGGAAAGGAAATTAGCCCAGACAATGAACTAAATTGAATGATTTACGTTACATAAATTGAATACGCACTACAAAACCGATATTAAAATAACCTGATCCTAAGTGCGAAATTCCTGATAATAATTGTGACAATACTATTATTATTGAACAATTTAGTTCATGCCACTTTTCTCCAGTACAAGAACGCACATTTTTCAAATTTAAAAAAATTCAACCTCAGCGTTGTGTCTGCAGCGCTCCAAAATTATTCTTACATTTAACAATATCTCATTACTAAAAAAGCACTCTTTCGGACCACAATATCTTTCGATGTCGCATTACTATTCGGAATTTAACAAAAACACACTGATATGTCTACCTGAAGATGGTCGTTCGGAACGACTGAAAGCCGGCTCGTACAAAAAAATAAGACCAGATAAACCCGGAAGTTATGAACAAGGATCACACCATTCATTAACAGATTCGAAGTTGGTTGTAATTTATTATTAAATATTGTTTGTGAGAGTGATTCTCGCCATATAACTAGCTTCAGTATTTGTTTTTCGTTTGAATGATTTACGTTATATATATATATATATATATATATATATATATATATATATATATATATGTAGGAACGATCTAATTTCCAAATGCCGTCAGAGCAGGAAATTTGAACTCACCTAAACTCCACTCGAACCAACAAGAATTGTCATCGCAGTACTTTCACCTAGGAATCTCTGCTCCTCCCTGATCCGGACCGAACTCAACCCAACTATTATCACCTAACAGCTATACGAAACAATCAATGAACATTCACACTGCATTTCTAACTTCTCCTCCCTTCTTTTAAACTTTTACCAGTTTCCCATCTTCTTCTGTCCACACACACATCGCTCCACATCACCAAGTCTTGACGACCATCAATAATTTCCCCACTAGAGTTTCCCCGACTCCTCGCTTCGGTTTTGCTATAATTAATTCGAATTCTTTTTCCTATCCTTAGGTTTATATATAGAGTTATCCTGATAATCAAGTAAAGGTGGTCACCAATTGCCCACCAAATGCGTTATGACATAATAATAAAAAGATTAGAAAATCTCTGGGCTAATTAAATATAACTAAATAAGTATGACTCAAGAGGATCTTAATTTGGATCCACATGCTGATATATATGAGTGCTGGGGTATACATATATGTATGGGAATGGGGGTGTAGTTACATATAAGTATTAGGGTAGGTATACGTGAGGAGATACACTCATATATAAGTATATAGGTCACCCTACATATAATTATATATGTTTCAGCATATCCAATCTTGGGTAATATATTCTAACTACTATCAGAAGACTTCCTAATACTTAATATAGGGTACATAAGTTAATCCAAGATTTTAGTAGGTAGAGACTAAAGGGTCACTTAAAGCTAGCACAAGTGTATATGTACTTAAATGAAGATATCTAAGTGTGGGTTTGGGCAGTCATACGAATAGGTATTATTGGCATCCGTTTTCGTTAATTTCCGTGAATTTCCGGCGTATTAAACTTTGACCGGGTGACTATTAGGATATGGGTTAGCACATCGGTCGATACCAGAAACTGCTTGAAAAATCATGCAAATTATAAAATTAAAATTAGTAGGTGAAAATGGTCATTAACTAAAGGTATCGTAATTCCAATTGTAAATTTATTGTGAAGAAACCTTGAGCGCTCTTGTTTGAGTCAGATTTAACATATTTAAAATTTTATCTTGTGTTAATAGGACTCGCCTGGATTATACCAACGGATTACTATACACACACACATATATATGTAAATATATATATATATATATATATATATATATATATATATATATATATATATATATATGGTAACCCGTATGGAATTTCCCGGAGGATAACGATCCCGGGAGAGATCTATGTCAAAAGACAGAACAAAATTATTATCAATTAAAAATATCAAACACCTAGCTGATTTGTTAATTAAAGAATATTAAATACCACGTGATTTTTTGTAGGTTTTGAAGAATGAGAAAAGCTTTTTTAGAGCTGTCATAAAATAAAAATAATTACCTATGGAATTTTAAGTGTTTGATATTCCTTAATGAATAATAATAATAATAATAATAATAATAATATATATATATATATATATATATATATATATATATATATATATATATATATATATATATATATATATATATATATGCGTGTATGTTTTCTGGGTAATATCCTAAAATAAAAAATGGTTCGATATTTCTTTAAAATAACTTACAATCGAACTGAATTTTTCAGGATTGATTCTTCTCTAGATTGTGTTATAAGATTTTATCAAAATCGAAAGTGGCATCTATCAGATGTGTGAATAATGTCAGATTTTATAATTTCTAAGAAAAACTAACTGCAGACGATTTTTAAAAAAATTTGTCCGATATCCTGGGAGGAGGAGTTATAATTTACACTATTTACATTCTGAGTGTTATCATCGTCATCCTTGTTATCACAACTTTTTGGGCTTTGTGCGCCCCGGCCTACATTTAGGTGTATATCCGTCAGGGAAAATCTACAGGGAATTCCGGACTGAACCCTTTATTTCAACTACAGGTTATGTCGCCATATATTTACTATGGAATTACCGATACATCAGCGAGAAACTAGCAACGTTACATCTGCGGGATGGGGTTGTAAATTGGGAAACATGTCATCACTCATAATGTCACACAGACGCCTTTGAACTCTGTCGAGACTAGAAAATGGAGACGAGACAACTCCAGTACAGTACATTGCAGTACAGTACATTTTTGCAGAATGCCCACCTTCTGGAGTCGCAAGAAAAATGTTTGGTAGATTTTTCAGAATTACAGCGAGTTCGCTTATGGATACCGAGAGAATCTCCAAAGTCTGCTGCCTTCATCCCTGACAGTGCATTTTAAGAGAAGTAATTACGAAATTAAATTATACTCTTCGTTGTTACTGTTTTAGTTACTCTGAAGTTTTACCTCAATATTATTATTGTAAACGATACTATTACTTGTAAAACATTATTTTACGTTAGAAACAAATTAACGTGATTCCGTGTATTTTGTAATAACGTGGAATCAAAAATTACATTTTGAATGCCTCCTAAGTTAGCAATCTTTATTAATAACGTCTCTGGCTACGCAAATGTAGCGATTTCACTACACTAACCATTAAGAAAGCCAAGGAAGTGTAGTAAAATGCTGAACTAATTCACAAGCTCATAATGCATGATGATAAATGAAACTGAAATATTTTATGGGTTATTAAGCGCCCGAGTGGAGAAAGAATGCGCCTTATTAGAGCCGTAAATTGCATAATTGGGTTTACGTTTGCGTCCGTCTCGCTTGTTTGGATTTGTGAGAGAAACCATGTGCATGTGTTTGCCTGTTTCAGACTAAACAAAAATCGATAAATGTGCAATTAGAAAATGTTATGATTCCACCAATTTTAATTTGAAGAGTCAATCAATCTATCGATGTATCTATCTATCCAACAGGTTATATACGTTTTTTTTTTAAATTTATCGAACTAATAATGTATATAACTATTTTGCTTGAAGTTATCCAAAAAGTGACTATACCTGAAGAGTTGTGAGTTCAATACTTGGCCACAGTAGAAGGAACAAAAACTTAAACAATTGAGTTACTAAAGAGAATTTAATACTGAAACGCAGACACCCTAAAAAGGCCTGGCACGTGGAACTAAAAAAATCTATTCTCGTGCACTAAATAACGTGATCGGTTCAAAATTCCAACATATATCACCTGAAGATTGCCGGAGCGTACAACGGCCGAAACGTCATGAATATCACAATAAAGATCTGGACAATTTCAGAACTATGTAAATATTGTAAATAAAAAGGACATTTTTAATTAATATCAGGAAGAGACAGTTGAAGTTTCTACATACGAAGGAAAGACGGATTGTAAAATGTGATATCCACAAGACAGACTGAAGGCAACACGTACAGAAGAAAACAACGCTTAACATATCCCACGAGGCGAGTATTGTATTTTGTTGATGTTATAAAGGTTACCATTTCATTTCCAACCTGCGTTTTGGTTATTCCCTATTCAGTATTCGGTTTTATTTTATTTTATTTGGCATAATCGAATGAATGCAAATTCTAGACAAAATATTGCAAATGTCTTTCATATGGAACATGAACAAAATTTTATCTATTTTTTTGTTTCGGATATTATATCTTACATTGTTTTTTTTTTACATCATGTTGACAAGGGTGAAAACAAGATGTAATATCATTAATTTCCTCTATAAACCCATAAAACACCGTATATATTCGAGTAAAGTGTGAGGTTTTCTGATTAGTTTGTGTTTGTCTAAAACAATATTGCCGAAATATACAAAGGGAACGTTTTGAAGAGGTTATACATTATGCATTTTTGCTGTGCAATTGCACTATACATTGGTAATTATGTATCATGTTTCCCTCGTTCACTGGCAGAGAAAGCACAGTGATAATCCAAATAGGTTAACTGATTATCCCTTCAACAGTGTATAACAGGAAAGGACAAAAGTAAAAAGTTTCTCAATCTGCATTGCATATATAGCAGTGTGATTACAACAGTTTAGAGAGTACTACAACTTTCCATTCGATTCTTTTGGACAGATTCGCATGCCAGCAGTGTGTATTGCACAGATCTAGATGCTAGCGGTCTCCATAACATCATTTTCTGGAGTGAGTAAAGTTCATATAAAAGTATTCAGGGTTCGTACTAGAGGTTGGTTTCTACACGAGTAGAGTATACTTCGAAAATGTAGACTTTATGAATATCAGTATAAAAATGTTAAGTGGATAGCGCGAGCATCACTATTGTTAGTGGAGACAAATTTACAGCTTCACTATTTACTCAATAAAACAGATTATATTACTATTAAATAAAAACTATATTTACTAATCATAAATGGTAAAAATTAATACCAGTCATCAAAAATCAAGATTTTAAAAATAATTTAAAATTTTCTTTTATGTATATAAACGTGGCCATTTTTTAATGTATGGGGGACCATACCCGGCATTAATAGAAAATAACACCGGTGACCATAATAGAAAATCAACATTCCTAAAATTAATTTACGGCGAATATTTTCCTACATTTTTAAGACTACTGAGTACTTAAAAATTATATAAAAAAGCGTTCACGCCATTTTCTTAAATTATGTTTTAACAGATAAATTCTCTGTAGAACAACAATAAAGCTGAGTAGACCTTGTTAGCACTTGTTACCACTCGTCAAACACGTAAACATGGCTTCTGTCAGTTAAAAACAAAACTACTGATTTTTTTTTAAAACGAATTTCTGTGCTATTCCAAACTTATATAATATTTGTTTCAAATCTGTTTAATTATACTTTAAATTTGTTGATATTTCTAAAATAATGTTACAGAAAAGTATATTTTATTTTTGAAAAACGATTAAAAAGGCGCTAATCAGATATTTTATGAAAAAATTGATCCAAGTCAATATATTTTTTGTTTGAAATACAGCAAGGAATTTTCGTTACTGGAATAAACCTTTTTCATTTATTAAAATTCATTTTAAACTTTAGGCATAGCGAATTAATATGAGTACCTCCTATTAAGAAGCGAGAAAAATATAAACATTACTAAGGAGAGAGAAAAACACCGACATTATTAAAGAGAGAGAAAAATATAGACACTATTAAGGAGGGAGAAAATAGAGACACTATTAAGAAGAGAGAACAATAAAAGTACAGAAATAAAGAATACAGAATATATATATATATATATATATATATATGTGTGTCTGTGTGTTTTTGTGTGTGTGTGCCTGTGTGTGTGAAAATACATTCCAGCTAATTATCGATTTATACTATATATTATTACATCTAAATTATATCCTAATACACGCTCTGTTTGAGATATGACTGACTGGTTCCTGATATATTTAAATCGTAGCAGATGATTTAATTGACAGCGAGTATTTTCTTCTATATTTATAGCCAAAATAAATTCTGAAATAATAAAAGCTATCAGATGATTACGTCAATTATTTACTCACACCATTATCTATAATATATGGGAGGGGGCAAATATTGATTCATGAAATTTAATAAAATATAAATTGTATTAATTTGAATTTTTTACTTAATGATTGTAATTAAAATTAGATTACGCCGTGGTTAATCCCAGATGATCTCAGAATAGACTTTGTCCTTCGTGTCTCATCATATCATCAAATAACCCAGGTGAAAATTTGACCTGAAGTATGCCCCCCAACCGGAGTGAACATCCGCATTTCATATGCCGTCAGCGTCTGCCTCGTCATGTGGAGTTGTTATCTACCCTGCTGAATCTACCATGTGGCAAAGAAGCGCAAGAAATACAAATATGTAAACCTCCACTCCAGACATTACAATATGTTATATCCTGGTGGAAACGTAAAATCCCGGGCCGGATACGGTCGCGTAGAAAGCATTCATTTGATGACAGAAATACACGACGATTGGAGCGAAACACAGACAACTTCGTCTCGTGCTTTCTTTGGTAATTTCGACGATTGTATACAAGAAATAAAAAATAAATAAATATTGCACCGGAATTTCACTTCCTCTATTTATTCTTTCGAGGAATCTTGTCCACACTCCTTAGGACTGGAGATTTATCCCTTGTTCCGGTTCACACAAATCCCAGATCTTTGGAACAGGAGCAGAGGTTTATCCATTATTTCATCTTTAGGATTGCATTTCCGGTTCCTTATAAAGTCTATTTCATCTCTTTCCTTCTAACGTCTTCGTCTGAACTATGAAATTTTATTTACTAATTATTTTTTTATCTCTCCACAATATGAGTCGATAGGTTTTGCTATCTTTCGTTACACACTCCTTCGTGATCATTTGAAGAGGAGTAGAGGTTTATTCCTTGTTTCCGCTTTAGAATCCGGTTTCCAATTCCTTCTAAAATCTTTGCATTCTCTTTCACTCCCAGTATCCACTTGAGATTTAGTTGCATTTTTGCCTTGCTTGGGGCGATTGGAAAAATAAATACTAACCCAGTTGAAATTTATTTACATTAATGTCATACTAATTTTGATAAAATTAAAGTATCCTTGGAAAACATAATTACGTTCACAAACTCTGACAAATATTGCTGGATGAGAAAAAAACTTTGCTACAGAAGTTTTGCTCACTTTATTTTAAATGAACTCTTTAGAATAATAAGCAAAACTAACCCTTTAAAATTTAGTTTGTTTTCGTAATAGGAGAGTTTAAATTAATGATTTAGATGGGACCTAACATCACTAAACATTTACAAAACTACAGAATCTCCTAGAGAAAAATGTAAGAAAAAATTACCATTCATAAATTGCATGACGGCAGAATACATCATCAAAAGGAGCCACGAAGTGCAACTATCATTATCAAGCAAGTCTACAGAAGGATGCTAAGGATATCATGGACTGAGCATGCGAGCAACGATAAGATCTTAGAGAGGTTACAAAAAAGGAGAAGGCTTATAATTAGCATACGAAAAAGGCAACTAAAGTTTCTGGGATGAATAACGAGGAAGGAGGGCCTGGAGAATATGATACTCACGCGTCGAATAGATGGAAAGAGGGGCAATGAAAAGCAGCGCGTGACATACCTGACAAATTTGAGCAGGTAGATGACCGTGGTCTATGGGAGAAAACAGATGGAAGAAACTTGCTGAGAGCTGCAAGGGATAGCGTGAGGTGGAGAGCCATTATCGCCTATATCCTGAAAGGACATGTCACATAAAAAGAAAAATGGAAAGTTAAACATCTAGGTAGTTTTCTAACTGAGGAGAAATACGAAAGCTCAAGTGAATTGCGAAAGATTCCTTCCAAAACCTAAGTAGAGTATTAAAAATCTGAAAAAAATTGATAAAAACAAAGAAAAAACTTTTGAACATATATGTAATATAGATCATCTATATGTCAGTGAATACTGTAATCATCTGTCTCCTCGCAGGTGTAGAGGACACTCAAGACAAGAGACATATGGTGTTAGAGAACATTATAAGTCATGTTTAAATTATGTCATTTAAATGTGATTATTCTTTGCATTCTTTTCCTCGTTAGCCTTACGCTTCTAGATTTCACTCTCTTTTCTTACTGTCACTTTCTATATCTCTGTCTCCTTCAACAATCCTTGTCTTCTTACCATCTTACTGTTCGTCGGAAACACACACTTACACCTTTATATTTAATTCTTTTAAAATTGTATTCTCTTATATAGCAGTGCTATAGTGTGCTCTAAATGTGGTTCTACAGACGGAAACGTAGAATTTCAAATAGCGAACGAATAAACAAGTAATAAATCTTAATGACAACAAAAAGAACACATACACAGAATAAGAAAGTGATAAGTGGAGGAAGTGTAGCTTGGAAATGATAAATTACACATATGGCATATGGAGAGAAAAGAGACAGAGAATCCGGTGATCCGCCTACCTAACGAGTTTGAGTAAATGGATGGATGGCGGACAGTGTGCGGGTGGTTTAGTCAAGAGAAAATCTAAGATCTATAATGAAAGTGAGAGAGCCACAAGCGGCCACGTCACGAAGGAACGTGGAAAAGAGAATTCATAAATTGCCTGCCCTTTATTGTTCAACTCTTTTACCCTTTACTCCATATTTTTTCATTTTCTCCCTCCTGCGGAATCTGAAATTTTCACGTCTAATGTGTACATACATATATATATATATATATATACACACACATATATATATATATACATTAGACGTGAAAATTTCATATATATATATATATATATATATATATATATTTCAGATATATATATATATATATATATATGTATATATATGTGTATATATATATATATATATTAGACG
>OZ038478.1:87612076-87614576 GCA_964036315.1 Acanthosepion esculentum
AAATTCCATCAATATTTTCCGGTATTTTTTATTGCACTTTTCCCCCATGCTTTAATTAATGAAAATGTTATGTTTTCAAAATTATTTCCTCATTATGTTGGTATCCATTTAATTACGACCCGATTTCAAATTGGCATTAATTTGTGAGGTTATCGAAAAAAAGAAAATAAGTTTCATGTTACGACACAAATACGGACATTAGAATTATTGAGTAACACCAAAAAACTGTGACACATATTTCAAGGATAAACCGGAATACATCAAATTTATGAAGTGGGCAACATTCATTATATTTTAACATTTTTTTTTTTAAGCTTATCACCCCAAGCAAGGCTGGAAACCACTAGCACGCAAGGGGTTACAGAAGGTTTGGAGGGAGAGCAGATAGGAGTGGTAATGGAGAGGATGTGGAGAAAGATAGTGGATCGATCAAGGCAAGGGGGTTACAGAAGATTTGGAGCGAGAGCAGATAGAAATGAAAGGGGGGAAAGGATGTGGATAAGTGAAGTGGATAGATCAAGGCAACTGGAGATGTCGATTGACGTTACATTTAAATAGTTGGAGATTGTATTTGTCAGGGAAACAGGAATAAGGAAGGGAGTTCCACAGGCGAGATGTGCGAGACATGAAGCTATTGGAGTAGAAGAGACGTCTACATCTAACAGTTTCAACGGTGAAGGGGTGGGAACGGGATGCCAGCCTCGTAGGACGTTTAAATTCATGAGGCCTAGGAACCAGCGAAAGCAGCTCCTCGGAGCAATTACCGTGAGAGTAGTTGTAAAAAAGACAGAACGAGGCAACGTCGCGTCTGTGAGAGAGCGACTGCAGACGAGATGACAGATTAGGGCCAATTACATTGCATATCCGTCTCTGGATCTTATCAAGAACCCTGAGGCAAACAGCAGGGGCTCCGGGCCATATATGGCAGCAATACTCTATGCAAGGGCGAATGGTCGATTTATAGATTTGGAGGATCGATTCCGGGGAGAAAAATTTCCTGGCTCGGCACAGGGAGCCAACTTTATGCTTAATATTACAAAAAGGGAAGTGAGAGAAATATGTAAAGACGGCAATATTGTACCATTTCATTGAATAGATAGAATTTCTTTGTTTATTTCCTTACCTCGAAAGTAATCATTCATAATAGATTTTTTTACTTAGGCTTCAATCTTTACCACTTGAGTTAATACAATTTGTCTTATATTTTATTATTTGGTCGAGCTAGTCGGGGCATTCATGAGTCTATCACACCTTCCATCTCGCTCCAGCAATAAAGGTCGGAAGGTCATTAGTGTGGCTTTCTGTGTCATAACAAAGTTAGTCGATATAGTTGATTGCTGAGTGAACAACCCGTCATACGCCATGGCTAGGTGTCAAGAGCAGTAGATCATTCGCAAGTTTGCTCTTCAGCAGCGTCTTGCAAAACGCGCGTAACAGTGTCGAAATATCAGGAATGTGTCCATAGATCTGTGATTTAGTTGGATGTTCTCTCCAAGAGATGTTAAGTATAACTCTCAGTATCCGGGTGTAGGTTCCATCAAGTTCAGACTTTACGGTTTTAGTCCAGGCAGTAGCACCATACATTAAAATTGCCCCTGCAGTGGCGCGAAAGAATGCAGCATAGCACGCATGATATAATTTAAAACCAGATAAAAGTGATAAATATTTTGGGGACTTGTTTTATAATTAATGACATTATCCTGTTCTTGCTACGCATTTATGTTTCTATTGATATTTTTCCACGTGACAATTAACATTTGCTTTAATATATATGCAGCAAAATTTCATTTGTTTAATAAAATCACATCGGTATTATCGAGCGGAAACGACAACTTTACTTGTATCTTCATATGTTCCATATACACACCAATCCCTCCGCCTAAGAGAATTGTTTTTTCGGTCTTTCAAACCGTTATATTGATTTTGCTTTGCGGAAAGTGAAGGGGAAGCCAACTTCACCTCTACATTCAATTACAAAATAAATCGAAAGACCTAAAAGGAAAGAAATGCTGAGGAATAAAATAAACTGACGTCTGAGTTTATTATCAATGGCAGAAACAGGTGAAGCACTCATTAATGCAAAGAGATAAGGACGCGAGAAAAAAAACCATTGAAAAATATAATTAAAAGGAGAAACCAATTATCACATCTGCAAAGATCAAGTTCCACTAATCAAACTATTTTAGTTATTTTTAAAGAAAAACGCTGAAATTGAATTATTTTAATACAAAGCGCAGTTTGATCGACAGCTGTATATGAAATGTATTTTCCAATGTAGACAGTCAGTCTAATGCTAGACGCAATCGTCAGGGCGCGCAGACGATTGCGTCTAGCATGAAACGGTTTGTCGCCTCTGAGTGTGGACTTCAATGTTCACTTCTGTATTTACATACGCTCTATCTCTGATATTGAGCACTTTATCCCATAAATATAGCATACTTTAAGACTATATTCCTTCATTCATATATATATATATATATATATATATATATATATACAT
>OZ038478.1:87619576-87634576 GCA_964036315.1 Acanthosepion esculentum
TCACTTATTAAATATATTGACCAAATCCAGAATTTTTCTATATTTCTGAGATGAGGTTTTATGTACATTATTTACTTTATTCGGACTATTGTCCTCATCTTTGTCGCCATATTTATTACAACGTTTCGGCTGTTGTACGCTCTGACCTTCTTCAGGTGGTTGGAATTTCGAACTGAACCCTTTATTTCACTCACTGGTGTAGACTGTTCTAGTTCCATGTGCCATGTTTAATGGATGTTAATTATCAGTTATCTCTTGTTAATTTATCTCTGAACGTTCTCCACTGCTTTAACCGGGTATTGAACTCATACTCTTTGGGTCCTGTCACTGGATCTAACTAACGCCTTTATCCACTGTGCTATGTGTCCCCAAGGACAAGTTAATGGAGATGAGAATAATGTAAAATAATGCAAGTAATCATAATACTTCATCTCAGAGATATAGTCAGATATTGTGAGAAGCTATGATTATTTTATCAGCGAAAAACGACTTAATTTTGTTGAGAAACGCGTTTACAATTGTTACCAGCGGATGTGTCTATAATGGCGAAAGACGCAGGGTGAATCAAGAAGATTTTTTTTTTGTTTCCCTTGGTATTTGCGTGATGACCTGAAAGCATCAATACCCCCACAACACAAAAAATGATTAAAAATCTGTAGCACAATTTTCAATAGGAAAAAAAAATAAAATGACTTATTGTGAATAGGACGTTCGTGCATAATATACGAAGCGAAATAAATAACTATTAGAGACACTACGGCGTGATACGAGTTGGCAAGAGCACAATTTGAAAACCTTGGCAAAATACAAAGAAGAGACAAGGAAAGATGAAGTAAAGCGTTTCCATCAGATTTAGTAGAGAAAGAAATAGGGAAATCTATTTGACTGAGAGTTTGAGAAACTGACAAATCCGATGTCTTGATGCCAGCAAGTTCACTGGTATTAGAATAATGAAACCACTTGATATGGTGAGAATCATTTAAGTTGTTTGGTTAAGGAATTAAGCTTGCATATTGACTGGACACATTATGATTCAATTTTTAGATCAAGTAATATTTTGGTTGAAAATGGCGCTAAACCGTGAAACAGACAGTCACGATGACTCCTATGTTCATATTCTCTATCGTGTTTGAATAGTGACATTAAATAATTTGAAATTTTATATAAAAATCTACATAAATGCGTACAATTTAAATAGCTGCCGAAAAGTTAATGAAATGGCCATGAACTTACAATTTTCTAAGCTAGCGGTTTTTTCGTAAATCTGGAGAAATATTCAGATACGTTCAATGCAAAATTGTTGAGAGAAATATCGCAATTCAGAAGTAGCCTCCACCTGTTACGTAGGATTGCTAGTATTTAGCAAGACATGGAGGAGACATGTTTTTCCCAGCAGATGCAGGAGAGCCATAGTTGTTTAAAAGATCGCAATTTTCTAGTCTTGCTTATACGATCTATTCCTGTGTGGGCGATCACCTGGTAAAAATGCTGGCATCAAGAAAGCCAGTCTACGCCGTCTGCTGCCAAGTTGAAATAGTTGATGGCAAAGAAGAATCTCGGCAAATCGTTAACACCTTTCTTCTTTCACCTGGACAAAGCGGTGTCAGCGATGAGCTTCGCACGCGAGCAAGACGTGCGGTGGCTGGGAACAGATCGCCAGGTCTTTGGACATCGATGTTTTTCTATCATCGATATAAATAGTCAGCCAAAACAGCTGATATTTTTTTTTTACTCTTTTAGATGGAAATAATTCTATACTGAACGCTTTGGTAGTTTTGATATTCATTATTAATTTTGAAGCTCAGAGAACGAATTTTGACAATGGTATAGAGACAGAACCACTGAATTCATTCCAGTATATACAGACAGTGCTAATAAGAGCATTTTTAATTAAATGCTTATAATTATTTTTATACATCCCATAGATACTATTAATGTGATAGACGACGACATTACGGACAGGGAAATGGGAATTAGAACCGGCAAATTGTTTAATTTTCTGGCTAGTATCGATTATCATTTCACACTCTCTTCTATGTCTTTAGCTGATATGACATCTCAGGACTTGGGCGGTAATGGATATTCACAGATTTAAAATAAATCCTTTGGTTTTTAAGTAAATTGTTCAACCATGCCTATACTAGGTAAGGAACTTGAACATAGAATTGGCAGCGCAAGAGGTAGTTTCGCACAACACTGCAAATTGCTGCAAAACCAAAACATTAATTAAACAAAAAACTCGTGTCATTCGGGTGTCATTTAGAGTCAGCGCTAACGATAAAATTACTATAGTCAGATATAAAAACATTTTAAATATACAAAACTATTGTCGTAAACGTTAGGTTTAAAATGATACAATAACGGAACAGATAAACGAAAAAGTATTCTTAAATCTGGAAAACCCTGCATTAAATATTCGTAATTAATTTAAATTGTTTCCTTCTAGTGCAGGTGCTTTATCTCAAGAATGGCGAAATATTTTGACGAATGGGATTTAGTTTTTAACCCGAAATAAACTGTAAATCGGGAAAAATCGCAAATTTAAAGGACTTTTGATTTGTAAAAATTAATATATATATATATATATATTTGGATTTCTCGGAGCAGACATCCATTCCATAAGCAGGAGCATATGGAATGGAGGTCAGCTTCGAGAAATCCAAAGTAATGGCGAATAACACAAACAGTAACACCTGTGTCAACATTATTGTTGTGGCCAAGTAAATGGTTAAAGAAATAGCGAAACAAGTTTTGCATATATATCATATATTAAACAGTAAGTACAACAGAAGGGTATTACACGACTAGTGAGTGTGTGTCGGATGACCCAGCGTTCAATCTCAAGGCCTTCTACCCTACTAATCTTATAGTGGGGGAAGAGTCCAACGTAGGCTCTTTAGAGGGAGGACACCACAACAAATATAATGAACTGGATTTCACTGGAGGGACTTCGCAGTTTTAAATACTTAGGAGCAATCTTGTCTAAAAATGTAAACTGCAACAAGGAAATTTGCCCACGAACTGCCGCAGCCATGGCAGCCATGGCAGCCATGGCAGCGATGGCCAAATTGGCAAGAATATGGAGGAGCAAAATCAGCTTTCATATAAAGTACAGACTTCGAAAGGTTGGATAGAGAAAGTAAAGAGATGACTCATTAATAATTATATTGCTGACTGATATACAGTTCTGTTCGATAAAGGTGACTCACCTGATTTTTTTTGCTAAAAATATTTTTTGTCTATTGTTTTTGGGGTTAAAATAATTTTTTATCTTACTAATATAAAGACCCCTGCCCGACCACCTAGGAAAAAAGTTTATTCACCCTAAGGTATTCTATTGATAATTATAAATTTGGATATACATGAGATTCAGGAAAAAACTCGGTGCAAAAAAAGACTCAGATATCGCATTCTAATGATTAAACTGGTCAATTTAAAGAGCTTTTGACGAAATATTGAAAAAAATATTTTACAATTCACTCAGAACAATATTCTAGAGAATTCTAGAACAGCTTAAATTAAATCTAGAGTATTCCAGAATATTTCAGTAAGCCTCATACAGTATAAAACAGCTTGAAATAGCCACTCAAGTCACTAACCAGATGAAATGGTACAAACAGGCATCAGAACTAAAGGCATCTATTATTGCCCTCTCAAAAGCACGCAAGTCTACGAGAGAAATTGCAGAAATTGCTATATCCTCGCAATCAACTGTCTCTCGACTGCTTAGGGCACATAATGATGCCACTCCTTTTCCAAGGAAGGAAACAAGGGGGCGAAAGAAAAAGATTGATGATAGAACTGGCAAGGTAATCAAGAGAGAAGTTGCGAAGAATAGGACTATAATTAGCCAAGAAATTGCAGCCAGTCTAAGCGAAGAGCAAGGTGTTAGATCTGATAATATCTACGCTTCTACATATATCAACCGGTTTATTTATGGAATGTGTAAATTATTTTAAATCGATTCTGAATTGTAAATATTTAACATACATTTGAAATACAACGTACCGTAAAACTGACAAGTTAACAAAATGGTTATCAAAATATACCTCCAAAATTTATTAATGTTTTAAAAAATATCAGCAGACTTCAGTGCTTGAATTAAATATAGATTTATTTTTTTTTTTAAATGAGCCTTTATTCAAATACCTTTATGAGAAAAATATAAAAGCAGATATATTTTATTTGGATAAAAAAAAAAGAATTCCACAAACATTAGACGAATATACAATTTAGTACAACCATACATCAAGATGGGCAGAAAAAGTAGTCCGGACAGAAAAATAAATAAACGTAATGAAAAAAAAAAAAGAAAAGAAAGAAAAAAAACCGGAAGCACTATTGAAAATAACGCAACGCCAGAAGATTGAAAATAAGAAACCGGACGCCATAATTACTCGTAACGGTTAGTGGAAATGTCATATATATTTTCAGAGTAGGGGGCGCGCTAAAGAAAAAATATACAAAAACTAGAAAAGAAAGAGGAATAGAATAAAGATAGGAGATAAGGAAAGAATGAAGATGATTGTTCAAACCGAATAGAGAAAGCTTCCAGATAAAGAAAAGGTCAACATCGCCGTCAAGTTGACGTTTTATTTGCCTGACGATTACTTCAAGACGTTAAACAGACGAGACCAAACGCGGTTTTCAGGAAGAAAAAAAAATACACCAATGTTGTGATCGTAATGTTAGGAACGTTGGGGTGGTCAGATTTTTTTCTGCTTGTTTTTTAAGTGTCCATTTAACTGGCAAAGTGGATTGGCTTGGATACGTTGCATTGAATTAGCTTCTAAACCCAATACACTTTTCCCAAGCATACACCCCTTACCTTCAGCTCTTTCTTTTAGATATTTTCGCTTTCTAGGAACGCTAAATTATAAAGATATACACGAAGTGCAAAGATAAAATATAGGACAATTTAAAAACATTTAATGTTTTTCATCCAGTATGAATTAGTGTAAAGAATTTCTGAACTGATTTTTTCTTTAAAATGTCTTCATTGTTTCGACTAATACAGGACGTATTTTGGTCAGGTGTATTCTTCAAAGTGGAGAGAGAAATATGAAATTAATACATTTCCAGTTAGCTAGCTATGACCTTGTCGTCTTAAAATCGATTGGATTATTAGTTATGATACTCTGATATCGTTAGAAATCCAACTTACATAAACCAAAATGTGACGGTGTGATTTCAACATACTTAGATGTGCTGAAGCGTGGGTCCGCAACAAGTGTAGGTGAGCCAACCTAGAAGAAAAGAAAGATCGGTACAAGCAGCCAACATTACTATACTTTAATCATTATTGCAATCCGAGAGGTTGATGCACAAATGTATAAGTGATAACGTTTGGAAGTAAAAGTGTTATTCCCAGAGTGCTAGAATTAATGAGCGCTGAAAAATGCGTACTGAACCGATATTAAATACCATTCCTCCTATATGCTGGGCAATCTCTTCATAGATGACGAGGTTTGAAGCAACAGAAATGAGAATACTTTGGGCCAATCACGTGAACAACGACGAAAATGGAAACAAAAAAAGACACTTTTAAGTACCATCCGAAAGAAACAATTGAAATTTCTAGGGCACACAATGAGGAAAGAGGGTGTGGGAAATTTGATACTGACAAGACATACTGCGGGACAAAGGGAATGTAGCGTATAACCTACCTAACGAGCGTGTGGAAATCCATGGTTGATCAGGTTTTAGATAACAAAAAGACAACATTTGTTAAGAGCTCGTAAAAAATAGGAACTAGTGGAGATCCATGGTCGCTAACATCTCGAAGGGACACGGCACACACAGCATGTATGGAGAATTATATATAACGTTATGAAAATTAATTCCCGTCAGTGTAAATAGCGAGTTATATAAGTGGAGAGATAATATAATTGTCGGAAAGACAGCAACGTGTCACTTGGTTAATGACAGGAATGACCATTCGCGCACGAAACGGTTTTTCCATAAACTAAATTCACGAGGAACATCGTAGGCGAATAATCCGTCGACGAATTGTAGAGATGTATACACGTTTCCATATTAAACTGTTGTGGGTAATAGCGAATCTAAATCGAAGAGCGAATTAACATCAATCTTTGTGTGAAAATTGGTGAAAGTTATTTTGAAACGTTAGACGTTTGAAAAGATTCTTCACTGTAATCATGCTATTAAGAAATAAAGTGTTTTTGACTTGCATGTCAAGAAGAGGACGAAGTGCAAGAAGTAAATAACTAAAATGCACGTCGTACGAATCTAAACACGCTCATATCGAAGTTCGTCTGTGCAACTGATAACAGAAATGTAAATGCTACACATTCTAATATGATGACTTGCGAATTCATTAGTCCCTGTCACTGAATACTTTACCATTTTATACATTTTCTTCATCATATTTAGTTGCCTATACATTCGGATTATTTCTGAAATTTAAAAAATGCCCCAAATTGATTATATATATATATATATATATATATATATATATATATATATATATATATATATATATATATATTGTGATCAGATTTGGCTATGTGTACAACCAAAGCACATAGCCAAATCTGATCACAATTTTGATTTCGAATCTGTGAAGATTTTAAAATATATCCACAATAAAAACCTTAGGCAGATTTACGAGGCTGGCATGATAGCCACCTCACACAACAAACACCCGACAAGGTTTCTTTAATATATCAAGTTTTATAGCAAGATTAATGCTTGACAAACGTACCGATAAACTATAGTTTTAAATAAGTCCCCCCACATTCCACTTAGGATACAATCTCTTCCCTGGGAGCAGGTTTTCGTAGCGCCGCCCACGTGACGCCAGCGTATCCGACTCCAAGAAAGAATACTCTGACTTTAGAATTTCAGTTTTTCTGTTTCTGACCAGTCCTTTATATATCGTCTCTTCATCTAACTTAAATCTAATATAAGTATGTCTCCATTAACAATGTCCTGAAGAAGATCTATTTGACCGAAACGTCTGACGTCGACAGAATAACAAAAACAAAAACAAAATAAAAACAGTAAACTCACATATTCGGATTTTGCTTTGTCTTTTCCACATTTTCATCATATATATATATATATATATATATATATATATATATATATATGTGTGTGTGTGTGTGTGTGTGTGTGTGTGTAATGGAGCACTTTGGCTGATTGGCATTTGTTTACATTTGTAAAAACAATAAGCTAGATTTAGTTGTGTAACTCTACCGAGTGAAGATAGCTCTGGCTGACACCAAATTAGTTGTGTTTCAATCCTGGCTTGAGGCATTCGGAAGTCTAGTCGCACTGAGGATCTGTGATACAGCGAAACAATACTGTCTGTGAATGACATAATTTAGCTCTTGAAAATACATTTCAATTGAGCACTGTTGAGTGATAAGCTATTTCTATAAACAACAGCCACCTGCACTAATGCAAAGATCTTCACTAAAATGAATAGAGCACTTTGGCTGATTGGTATTTGTTTACATTTGTAAAAACAATACACTAGATTTAGTTGTGTAACTCTACCGAGTGAAGTTAGCGCTGGCTGACACCAAATTAGTTGTGTTTCAATCCTGGCTTGAGGCATTCAGAGGTCTAGTCGCAGTACTGTCTGTGAATGACATATATATATATATATATATATATATATATATATATATATATATGTATTTGCTGATATATATACATATATATATATATATATGTATGTATTTGCTTATATATATATATATATGTATGTATTTGCTTATATATATATATATATATATATATGTATGTATTTGCTTATATATATATATATATATATATGTACGTATTTGCTTATATATATATATATATGTATGTATGTATTTGCTTATATATATATATATATATATATATATATGTATGTATTTGCTTATATATATATATATATATATATATATATATATATATGTATGTATTTGCTTATATATATATATATATATATATATATGTATGTATTTGCTTATATATATATATATATATATATATATATATATATATATATATATATGTATGTATTTGCTTATATATATATATATATATATATATATATATATATATATATATATATATGCTGATATAAATGACATACAGCAGCACGGAAAGGTGTATATGAAAACTCGTTTCAAAAATATTTCCAGCAATGAAACAAAATTTCACATGTATAGCTTCACGCAGAGATTACTTATAAGAATGCAGCCGCCAGCAGTGGCCAGGTAAGCAAACGTTTAATACACAGGGTCATTACTGACTTCAGAATTTCACACCTCCTGTATCAATCATTCGTTTATACTTTGACAGCAGGAAATATAAGAATATGTTAAGAACGCAATACACTTAGTTTTCAGAAAGGAAGGACGCTCTCAATCCCGAGTATAACGATATACATTTGTTGTTATACATCTTGGTATAAAATCATCTACCGGAAAATAAATTTTCTTATTATCAATAAAATCATTCCCGCTAAAATATCTATATTCGCTGAGGGAGAAATAGATGTTTTAGAAACAAATTTCATTCATGGGAACATGATATTTTAATATCGTTTGTGCCTAGAGAATGGAGTGGATAGTGTCTCAAAGACGTTTTCTGTGGGAGTGCTTAGGCAAGGAAATACTGACTTGCAACTATTTAAATCCTTTCTGTCAAAATACGCATTGACGAGGAGTGTTTTGCTTTTTCAAAAATTTGCATTACAGGAATAAAAAAGACAAGCCTGAATAAGTGCCTATATCGCTATTTTTTATATGTCGGGTTAAAGCTTAAGGAAGTAATAAATAGATATCTATTGAAGTTGAGCACTTAATTTTCTCCATAATTCACATTATATTTCAGTGCATATATATATATATATATATATATATATATATATATATATATATATATATATAATGTCCGCTCAAGACGTACTTTATCAACTTCGATGTAGTCCCCTTCCGAAACCACACACTATATCCAGCGTCATTTCCATTGATGAAAGCATTCCTGTAACTTCTATTGTGGGATAGTGAGCAGATGCCTCGTCGAAGTCTCTTGGATTTCTTCGGTGTCTTGAACTCTTATTACTTTCATGTGGGATTTCATGCGCGTTGTTTTTGATTTTATCGACGGCACAGTATATTAGGGTCAGTTGGGCATCGTCTGTGAAAAAAGAGCACCATGACGCACTTTGGAAACGGAATGCTGTTCTCTTTGGCATTCGACAGGAAGCTCTAATACGAACATGTCAGACTGTTTGGCTGTCAATCTGAGGAGAGTGCAGTGAATTCGGAAAGAGTTGGATGAGTCTAATGGGGATTGCGAAGGTGTCTCTCGTAATCACTAGTGATGTGAGGTAATGCCTCCATTCATTTCCCTACAGGTCCTCAGAGAAAGCACGGTGGCATGCATCAAATGCTTTGGGGAGGTAGTGCTGCCCTTGGTCTAGAGGCAGGCTGCAGAAAGAACTTACGTCTGGCAACAACATTCTGCATTATACCACACGAAAGCAGGAGAACCTAGGTTTCAATGGCGGTTAGTCATGACAATTTCTGCGACCACATCACTCCTTACATCCGGCCACTTAACACTCAAGACTGTAACCTACTTGATTATTATGTGTTTGGCACAGTGGGGTGAGAGACCATCAAAATTGTTCTAATACCAGAAATGAACAGAAGACAAGCATTATGGTATTATTCACATGCATAAAAAAGGAGACCGTCCAGAAGATGCAGGAGATTTCGACGTCGTCCGGAGGCAGGGATTAAAGCCAATCGCCGTTTTATTGACTGAATTTGTTTTTTCCCGTTTACGAAATTTAGACGACAATTTATCCATCGCATTATATATATATATATATATATATATATATATATATATATATATATATATATATATATATATATATATATACATACACACACACAAACATATATATGAGTATGTGTGTGTGTCTGTGCGTGCGTGTGTTTTAAAATAGATTTCTTCTTTGCATAAAAATAGCATAATTCATTATTTACTCATTAACAACCTGTTTCACAATAAACGATTTCCTGTTCATTTTGAATTCGGATGAACGATATTATCTTTGTTTATTAATTTCTTAGCGCTTTAAATTCCATAATTTGCAGTTTCACGTACAGGAATTGTTTACAATTTATTTGTATATATCAAGTTTTAGAATGAATTGGACAAAGTCCGACAATTTATTTAAAGACATTTATGATATGTTTAACGTTCTTTTAATAGATACAAAACAGAACATTTGCTTAAATACTTGTATCTATAAAAAGAACGTTAAACATATCATAAATGTATTTAAATATATATATATATATATATATATATATATATATATATATATATATATATAAGGCAAATCGAATGAACGTTTTAAAATTAAAATATTTAGGTAAAAATATGGTTTATATGAACGCTATAAATATGATATCTCTGGAAAAAATTACAGTAGCTTGGGTGTGCTTTTAATTTAACGCCAATATTTGAAAAAAAGATCGATCGTAATTGAAAGAAATTATCATTGAAATCAAATTCTGAATCGATACGAAGCCCATTAATGCGTAATTTATGCTTTAGATCACAGTAGTTTCTGCTCCCTGGATGTGCCTCGTTTTTAAATGATCTAATGATGCAACTGAGATTTATGATCTGGTGTCGAATCTGATTGCATCATCAAATCTACATTTTGATAAACTTATATGTTGATTAAAGGCATCACCAAGTATTAATGAATCTAGAGTTATGGTAGAGCTTACGTCCTCATCATGCTGAAACACCGGTTCCCATACGATCACAGAAGTTAAGCAACGTCAGCACCTAGATGAGTGACGATTGGGAATACCAGGTGTTGTAAGCTTGGATGTGCAGGTGGTGTAATGGAAAATGGATCGGAATTGGTAATGGGAAAGCCGAGTTCCAATTCCAGTTGGGTTCCTTATATTCACTTACAAATCAATACCCTTGGGGAATGTTATGAATCCACCGTTTGTCGACACCAGCTATGTGTTTATTAGTAAGATATATCACTAAACCATAATTATCACACGACAAATATCTTACAATTTAAAAATATTGCTGGATTTAAATAACATGAAAAGGGGTGATAATCCGTAGAAAACGATTCAACCAACCAACAGTTAGAGGAAAACTTTACCACTCTTGTTTGAAAGTATTTGTTTAATTCGTATATATCTTTAAAAGCATTGGTATTAATTAACGATTTAGCAAATATGACCAAAATCAACGAGTTTAAAAGTAATACTGATGTACTTTTATAGATATATAACGTCTGCATACAGAAGTCTACTCAATGTTGCCTAACATCTGGGATCAATTATAACAATCAAACACATCTATCTAAACCGAAGAGGTTGTAGTATCATGCCTTATCTTTAAATCGGTTAATGTCGCTGTAACATTTTACAGATTAGAGGTTTGTTTTTAATCCCAGCGCTAGCGAAAGAACAACAGTAGGAACAAATGTAATACCGAATTAAGGAAATCCTCTAAATGGAGGAGTATAGCAGAATATCAAAATCATATATAGAGAATAAGAAGCATCTATCCGTCAAAAATATAAAACCAATGACCTTAAAAAGATAATGTTTCTCTGTTGGCGAATGTATTGATTAATTGATTCATTTGTTTGTTTATCGACATATCAACGCCTTATGAGCCATTCCGAGACGAAATTTAATTTTTGGAGAAGCTTGGTATTAATACAAATACTATATACGTTATTCTTCACAACTGAATACATGGTAGATGATATTCAGCTTGTGTTCACCTACATGCTTGTGTGGACTTGATTCATAGATTACTGTGTTATGTGTTTTATGTTGTAGCTGTGTTGAAGATATATTTTGGAATACTGTTTGATTTTTAAAAAAATGTATCATATTATATGGACTAATATCATGAAAAAGTTATTTCATGTTGGCTTTTTGATTGATTTTGTTTAGCGGCCTATGAACACATCTATGAGTCATTTAATACCGGAATCTAAATGTTTTAACGTAATTACATGCTTGCAACTACAGATATTTTGCAAGTAATTTTATATTATCAGAGTAAAGGTATCTTTTTTAGATATATATTTTGTAGATCCTAAAATGTATTGTTAGTAATTTTAGCAAAAAATATATTTTTATATTTTAATGTATCGATTGTTATTTTGCTATAAAAATGTATTGTTGGTCATTTTATTATAAAAATGTACTGTTGATATGTTTTCTGATGTTTGCTATTTGCCCGGGGCTGGGAAACCTAATAGATGCTACCGCCTCTGGTCAGGGTGGATGTGGGAGAAACAGCAATAAAGAAATCGTTCCAAGCTTCTCAAAACCTACAATCTTCCGAGCAGAGGTCTGTCCGTCGGACGCAGTTCACGGTCATACCCGGGACGACGACGAAAATATGATTATGGACGTCTATAGGTTCTGTCTTATGTCATCAGAGAAGATTCAACGTTCCTGTTGATTACGTGTATTTTCTACAAACATGCACGCAGTCACAAAATCAAATAATGAATATCCTTCTCTCAAACTGAAAAAGCACTTCCAAAGCAATCAATAAAATTTCTATTAGCACAAACGAAGAAAATTCATATCAGTTTTGCCACTCAACTGTGTTGGATTCGATGCAGAATATTTTTCCGCTTTCTAGTTGAGTTCAAGTTTATTACTGAGAAATTTGGAACATTCGAGCTTGAAAGATGACAATCATAACAGCTTTTCAATATAGCCATTTTTGCCACGTATACAGCAATCGCTTAAAAAATGTTCCTCAAAAAGTATAATTCGTAATGTAGTCTGGTCCAGTTAGTCTGTATCCGGAGAAATGTTACCAAGACATGTATTATATCATTGGAAAATTAATTTTATATTCTGTAAGAAACTAAAACTGCTCTCTCATCCACCTTTAATATATTTTACATTTTTTTGAGCACCACATTGCAAAAAAAGGGTGATGTCAGGTGAAACATCGTCCTTAGCTATTTGAGGAGTTTTCATTTGTAAGTGGTTTACATGCACAATTCATTTCGAATGTGTCTTGTGAGTTATTCGAATGTTATGACGTCAATTTCTAATGTTTAGTCGTTGAGGTTATGTTTATGATTATGCAGTATAATCTGTTACTGCTTCATATTCTTGTAGATCATATAGTATCAGCTAATAGATAGCATTCAAAAGACAGAGACGTATTTGAACGTGGACTTTATTTGGACTGTTTTCTATCAGTGAAGTAAAAAAAAGAAGAAGAGCGAACAAACTAAAATGAATAAAGGAATTTAGTTTAATGCCTGTATATTATTTTTTCTGTAATGCTGCTGCTGAAAATATTACATGTTGTATTATGATACCGACACACATGTTTTGTGCTGTTCTTAGAGGAAAGCTGTTCTGCAATACAAGTTTAAAAAATCTGAATATCCATATTGCTCTTGTATTACAAATCGCTGGGATCTTGTGAGGATGGACGAGGACGCTATATTCTTGAACGCTACGCGACATTTATTAGCATATATGTAATAGAAATGTATAGAAGTTATTTTTTTCTCATCTGTAAGTATTTCCTATTCATGTACTTACAACGTATATATAAATATGTTTGCACAATATTTCCTAGGATAGGAAATTAGGTTCAGACTTGTTTCAATGAGTTCTTCATAACAAAACTTCTTCCGGTAAAGGAAAAATGTCTGACGAATAGTGCTGGATTGTGCGAGTTACTGACTATCATCGCGCAAACCTCTGTCACAAAATCATTCCGGAACGTCTATCTGAAGAGCTTTACGAGCACACCTCTTTAAGAGCAAATATATCGATGATGTGCTTCCACCGGATGCTGACCAGTTGATTTCTCAGCTATCAGACACAGTTGATGTAGCAGAAGCAAATTAGGAAGAGATTAATTTTAGCATGGAAGTGTAGTTTGCCTCTGTGGAGACTGAAGTCGAGCTTCTAGATACTGAAAGAATGCTTGAGAGCAGTACGTCCGATTTGTTTCAAGATCATTTTCATGATGTGGTGCAAGTAATTTTTCCTGAGAAACTAGAACAGTCTAATGTCGATTAAATAAGCGATTTGTATAATAAATTCCAAGGGATGAATAACAGTATTGATGATATTGTCAAGTCTTCAGCCATCATGAAGCTGTAAAGAGTGCTCGATACTCTGAAGATTGAACTCAGGAGCAAATCAAGAACAGCAAAGCTATGTCTGGTGTACATCGAATAAATATTAAGCTGTTTGTTCGTGCCGAATGAACAGGGAATTGGAATTTGCATCTTGTGAAGGTGGAGCAGATTCAAAATTTATTTGCAGCAACTGCGCATTTCAACTATGCAATGATTGCACGATCTTGTATACAATGGGTGCTAGAATTGCCTGAGAAGCATCCTTGGATTCATCAGCAGTTTTCCGAAGACATGATTCTTTCTATGCGACGCAGTGACCGTTATTGGGCCGGCTTGTCAACTGACCTCATTACTGAACAGATGATGATAAGATCCATAAAGAACAAAGGTGGCCTAACTCCGGCGACGAAGGTTTGTGGAATCAGTGAGATTGATGTGGGTCGCATGCACACCTGCGGCCAAGTGCATGAGGCCATGACAACATTGACCGGTCTTGCCGACAGAAACAGCGAGTAGCACGTAGAGCTGACTAACGCACGTCGGGAGAGATATTTTGTTTATATGACCCGTGTCTTCACTTAGCTCCCTCAGTACAACAACTTTGACCCAAGCGAGCTAGAACTACGTTCAATATAATCTAGTTTGACAACATCATGGAAGACATTATTGACTTTGCAAAAGAAGCTTGACAACGTGAACGTTTTAGAGAGCTGACTGAAAGGAATGGGCTATAAATGTGTAACAATTTATGGTCAAAATATTCATATTGAATCTGATGCTCTGTTTTCAAGGATGGTTATTCTGCTGGAAAGATACGAAGGTGTGACTCTGTTCTTTAAGTT
>OZ038478.1:87644576-87722076 GCA_964036315.1 Acanthosepion esculentum
TCACTTATATATATATATATATATATATATATATATAATATTTTTATTATAATAGATGACAATAAATACATTTTACATAGCTACACACAAAATATCATGTCTTCAGAACGATAATAGTTCTTTTTCAGGCGATGGAAGATAACTTGTGATAAAAAAGATTTATTAGGGCAATTTGAAATCAAACCGTTATGCCCCCTTCTTTTAACATCCGAAAAGAGGTGATGATTTGTTTTCAAATTTCCCTAATAAATAACTTTACCATAAGTTATGGCTCATAGCCATTATTGAACAGTTTTCCCTTGAATAGAGGATAGTGTATGGTTCTATAGGAATATTTTTTTTTATTATTATAAACTAGCTTAAGAGCAACCTTATCGGACGGCATTTAAGCTAGCTCCTGTAGAGGGCTATTGATTTGGTCTTCATCTCAAGTAGGGTGGAAAAAATCCGATAGGCAATAATAAACTACTGGAGAACTCAAAATTGATCGCTGCATTTAGGTATAATGTTCAACGATAATTCTTCTGTCGCCACTTAATTTAAATACGGTTTGATGTACGTATGTCATTATTTTCAGTACAAAAAATATTTTTATTTCATGAGTGACTTTCGCTGGATTTTGCTGTAAAATTTCTATTATCCCACATTTAATTTCAAAAGTTTTAAAATGTTTTATCGTTCAAAAAAATTTGTTGCAAAAATTCACGTACAAAAATCGCCGAAAGCAATCGTGGTAATGAAAATCTTGGAATCCAAAAATTCAGGTCCGGAATGTTCTTACTTTAATCAAGGAGTCGGCCTTAATCCAAAATGGTATGATATGTTGGGTTACAGCGTCTAGGATTAAAGTTGAAAAACATTGACACATTGACACACTGACATACGCATTTATTATATAGATTATTTATATTGCACCTTAGGAAAAACACAAAAAAGCAGTAGAAATGTGTTTCTGCAGAATGATACTGAAATTTTCATGGACGAAGCTAGTAAGCAACAAGAAAGTGTTTAAAAAATAGCAATTGAAAGGAAAGTTATACACAGAATCAGGGAAAAGATAGCTGAAATTCCTTGGGTCGTAATATGATTAGAAAGGAAAACTTGGAAAAACGTAACCCTCACGGGTAAAATTAAATGCAAGAAAGAAAGCTGAAGGCAGCGGGCCACTTAACTGACTAGATGGTATGCATGGATGACAGAACAGGTTGCGGGGGACTTAGCAAATGTAGAAAAACTGCTAAGAGCCACACTACATAGGAAGTCGTGGAGATACATGATTGCCTATGTCTTGAAGGGATTCGGTACATCGAAGAAAAAATCCCCGTTAATGGTTGTAAAGCAATTGGTCGTTTTATATATATTGATTTTGAAACACCCTCACTCACTACTTGCCAGTGACTTCAGTTTTCTGGTGGGTGTGAGATTTTCCTATTTATTTATGGGTGCGATGTTGTCCGTGGCGGAATGATATATTCTTTATTAAATCTCATATGTTTTTGGCTAGTTGTGTTATTCCTTCACCGAGTCGCATTGGAATCTTCTTTTGTGGAAATTACAATATTACCGAATATGCCTGTGTCTACATGTATATTTAAACCTACTATAAGGGAATTTATTTTAGAAATCTATTCTAACTTAGATTTAATGCGATCTTGTTGGCAGCTAATTAAAGATACTAAAATAATGCATGTAAATATATCAATACTATGGTTCGTTTGATTAAAAGATGCAGCTAAAGTAAAACTGATATTTTTTTTATTGGTTCGTCTTGTTTTTTTCATATTAAACCGAAGACGGAATTATGTACATGTTTCACTGATGGAAAATCCTTCGTTACTTTTGTTGGAGTAAATTAGATATATTTTATTTGAACTATCACAAGTCAGAAGAGGAGGTCGTATTACTGTGCGTCTGCTAGATGTAATAAAATATTGTGTTAATAAGTTTTCAAACGTTTGTATCGGGGTTTATTACAAGCTATAGTACCTAGGTAAGTGGGTTTTGGGGTAGTTAGACGATGTAAGAAGAGAATGCAATTTTGGAAGTTGCCGCCTCAAGTTAAGCAAAATGTTACTAAATAACTTAATTGTGACGTATAATTTTAGTTACTGGAAACTATATTATAAAATATTAGTCAGTTTGTGAAAGTTGTAATTAAAATAAAAATATGCTTTTTTTCTGTCGATTAAATGAATATATTTATCCTATTTGAAAGACTTTATTTGGTAGCAAATCGGAATGAGAATTCAGGAAGCAGGCCTTCAATTGTAGTCGGGTTCTTTAGTTTACTTTTACTCAAATACCCATAAATCTATGTGCTTATTCCCGATATGGGTTAAAAAGATGGAATTGTAGTTAGAAAAATCATTGTTATTCTACAAATAAATGTTAAGGACATATTCACTCATATATATATACATATATATGTATATATATATATATATGTATATATATATGTGTATATATATATGTATATATTTATATATGTATATATATATATATATGTATGTATATGTATATATATATATATGTATGTATATGTATATATATATATATATATATGTATATATATATACATATATATGTATATATATATATGTGTATATATATATGTATATATTTATATATGTATATATATATATATATGTATGTATATGTATATATATATATATATGTATGTATATGTATATATATATATATATGTATGTATATGTATATATATATATATATGTATGTATATGTATATATATATATATATATGTATATATATATATACATATATATGTATATATATATATGTGTATATATATATGTATATATTTATATATATATTTACATATGTATATATTTATATATGTATATATTTATATATGTATATATTTATATATGTATATATATATATGTATGTATATATATATACATATATATATATACATATACATATATATATACATATACATATACATATATATATATATTTATATATATATATATATATATATATATATATATATATATATATATATATATATATATATAGTTTACTAGCAAATGTTCAAATTATGACCAAATGGAAGCCGGAATAAAATATTTAACAGTATTAATAATGCAATGTTTAAAATGAAACCATTATTTAAGACCTTTTTTAGTAAATCATTAAATAACTGATCCGATATATTTCTAATGGTTCGGACATCATCTACGTATCGATGAATTTACTCAAATTCACCCCGGAAAGACCATTGCGTTCTACAGTGAGTACAAAAATTAATGAATGATCTACATTTCTGAAATTCTAATAGATTTAATCAAGGTGTGTACAAAAATGGCATCACTGTAATTCGCAAGTTTCTCTTACCCTTTAAAAATGAACGGAGATGAATATTAATATTTTCACCTTGCGAAATTGTCTCAGTAGAGAATCGGCTGTAATAATTGATAATTTTATTGATTATATTGATTAAAGTGTACTCGTGCCATGAGAATCATGCCATTTATTAGAACGTTATATGACTATGACAAAATTGAAGATATGTTTTTAAATGATGGATTTACATTCACTTAATCGGAGAGCCATAATTCCCGACTAAAGTAGAGACTGTTTAATTAAATCGTCCCCTTTATATTTTTAGATATCAACGGTAGCTATAATTCATTGATTACTCTTGTTGCTCGATAATGACCCATGTTAAATAATGTGTTTCATATAACAGTCGAAAGAAAAAGATTAGCAACAGAACGACAAAGACGGTAAGTTAAGGTTAGACAACCAACTTAGACAAAGCTCTCGGAGTGCCTCGCAAAAATAGCCAGCAGCATTATTTTTACAAGCCACAAAAAACGAATTAAGAAAACGGATTAATCAACAGATTCATTTTGCTCGGGAATTATTTTTCTCTAAATAAAGATAAATATATTATTTGTAAAGGTTATGAAATTGTAAAAGAAAAGTAACCAATCATAAATTTACAAGCTTCAATCGATTTAAGTTCTTTCCTGTGCATTACACGAAAGATAGAAATAAATGTAAAACTGTAATTAGTATATAAAAGGTTCTTATTTATATCCTAGGAAAATAGTGTTTCGGAAGCTGAAATTGAAGTAAAGTTTGGATATAAAGAAATCTCATATTCATTTCTGTACCTTTTTTAAAAATCAAATTGGTTAAATTATTGTCTTGAAAATTAAAATGGTTTAATCAGAGATGTTTTGTGAAACAACAAAAATAAATCAGAATGACATACTTAAATAAATTCCTTTAAATGGTATATGAGGAAGCGGTAATTAAATTTTTTAAAAATCATTCTCTCAAAATAGGTTATTTGGTCTCGATGTGGGTAGTACAACGACTATAGTCAAGAACAGTCTAAAATGAGTTGAATTCATGTTCGCACTATTGCAAAAGGTGTTAAATTAGTATATTGTCCCCTCACTAAGTGCTAAATTCATGGGTCTGTATATAATATATATATTATGAAATGGACAAAGTCCGACAATTATTTAAAGACATTTCTATGTTTAACATTCCTTTTATAGATACAAGTATTTAAGTAAATGCTCTGTTTATAATAAACAGTATTAAACAACATTTACCGGCCTGAATATCCGAGAAATTTTTATAGAAAATATTCGTCCTCAGCCAGGATTCGAACCTGTATCCTAAACGGAACCGTCATATAGCCTGACGTACCTTTTTAACCGATTCGGCCACTGTGGATAGTTCGGTTGGCAAGGTCGAATTTACTGCTTATAAACTTCAATCTTCCATGAATCTTTCACGTACATTCATAACTGCTCATAGCGTATCAAATGTAAACAAATGACGTCACACATTATGAAATGGACAAAGTCCGACAATTATTTAAAGACATTTTTATGTTTAACATTCTTTTTATAGATACAAGTATTTAAGTAAATGCTCTCGGTTAAAAAAGCACGTCAGGCTATATGACGGTTCCGTACAGGATACAGGTTCGAATCCTGTCTGAAGACGAATATTTTCTATGAAAATTTCTCGGACATTCAGGCCGGTAAATGTTATTTATTAATGCTTATTATAAACAGAGCATTTACTTAAATACTTGTATCTATAAAAAGAATGTTAAATATAAAAAGTCCTTAAATACATAAATATATATATATATATATATATATATATATATATATATATATATATATATATATATATATATTAGTAAGGTAATGAGGGGTTTGGTCATCCGTGTGGATAACTCCAAAGAGGGTGTAATCCACAGAGCTCAATTTAACACTAGAGCAAATGTTAATTAAATACAGTATTTACATTATCATTTGTCGCAATATTTCTTACAATGTTTCGGTCGTTGTAAGCTCCACCTTATTTGAAGGGGTTATCGGAGAAAATACAAAGAATCTGTGGTCCATATAACATCAGGACAACATTCAAAAGCTTGACGACACTTCGCAGATATCTCTCTCGAGTAAGCACCCCCATAGAGGAGAACATGACTAATGACTGTGTGTACGCCATCCCGTGCAGCTATGGAAAGAAATATAAAGGGGAGACAGGCCGTCCCCTTCAGTTAAGGCTTCAAGAACACCAGAAAGCTGTAACACGAGGGGAAGTGGAAAAATCAGTCGTGGCTTACCACATATGAAGAGAGAAGGGAGATCACCGCCCTCTGTGGGATCAGGTTGAGATCATAGACAAAGAACACCATTGGAAATTTCGTAAGCTTAAGGAAGCAGCACATAGAAAGGCTAGGCCACAAAAATCTCCTGAGCGGACCAAACATAGAAATGAATACAATATGAGAACCTGTAATAAGGAGTTCCAGAGAAAAGTGATAATAAAAACAAAATTTGCAATATGAGCTGTGGTAAAAACATCCAATGATAACAGCAAAAATTGCAATATGAGCATTGGTGAAAATTGTTGCCGAAGAAATTAGGTTTATAATTCCCAGAAATTCTTAAAAAGATGTCCTCAAGAACAGATGGCACAGTGGATAAATGCGTTGGTTAGATACAGTAACAGAAGCTCAAACTGACCGACTTACGACATTTTGACGAAAAATCATATAAATCTGAGGAAATAGAAAGGAAATGTCCAGCATCCTCTGGCAATATATTTAATCAAGGTTTGTAAATATCAGTCAGTTTAATATATTTTGTTTTCCTTACCAGTTTTCAAATACGTTTTTGCATATCCAAATCAAAGACAAACTCTCCAATGTTGTTTTGTTTTTTTGTCTAATTTTCTTGATTGATTTGTTCGTTTTAGGTTAGACACCCTTTGTAGGTTGTTTGAAGCGAGAACATATTTTAAATTGTAAGAATTTCTTCTTTGGAGGCCATAATGATTTCGTGATAAAAGTTTTATTTCACCCATAGCTGTGGGAATAACATACGGATTCATACCTTTCCCAAAGGTAGTTGCTCGTAAACGACATAAAAGACCCCAACAAGAATTGGAATTGGGCACACCGATTAACAATTCCGAGCTATTATCATTTACACTACCCGCTCTTCCCAGCTTACAACACCTGGTATTCATCGAGTTACCGACTAGGCTCAACGTTGCTTCATGTTACAACGTGATGTAGTCGTAAGCTTCTTGCATTCTGAGTATTTTAGAGGTTCTCAGTCGTTATATTGAAACTAATTTTATCAATATGATAGTTTTGGGACTGTACATTTCCAAGTCACACCCACTCATGTATCTCTTTTGTAAAATGACATCTTTTCCTAGATTTACCTCCATCGCAAAATATTTCAAATATTTTATACGTATTGGTTTATATATAATATATTTTCCTTATTCTTGGAATTTTTTTTTTGTATAATAATAACTTCAGGTATTTTGAGTCTTTCCTTGCATTGAGTACGTTATAAAATGTTGATTAACTTCTATATACTTGCTTATATTTATAGTTGCATGTTGGTTGGTTGCGGTATAACTATCGATATATGCATAAATTGTCGTAGGTGTCGATAATTCTTATTGATATTGGAAGACACTCCCAAAGGACATGAGCATTCTTAAAAAAATAATTTATTTTCATTTTTAATTATCATTTTATATTTTATCTCTTTTTATTTTATTTTTGCACAGAATGAACTTTTATGATGAAAGACGAAATTTTGGTATCTATTAAAATCACTAATCTATATATAGGCGTGTATTATGTTTTTAATGGCTTTTTTTCTTCCTCCGGATTAGATGTTATTTGGGAAAGTGTCTTGTGATTTTTATCTAAATTTCCCAAACGTAAAGACGACGTAAAATAGACTTAAATCTAGCTAGTTTATTTTGATTCAATTTTTTATAGCTTAAACCTTTGTTAGGTATTTACAGCCGAAACATATATAGGGTTGTAAGAATGATTATTATTATGCGAGTAAATTAACATTTATTTTTTAGAATAAAAATGATTTTTCTTGTATATAAATTCTATTTTACTTTGGGGTAGGAGATGGATTCGTATCTTTCCCAAGGTTGATTGCGAGTAAGTAAATATAACGAACATGACGGAGATCAACACAGTGAAAGAGAGGGGCGTTTATTTCGAACGATATAAATATTTATTAATTTTAAATCATTTTCATTTAGTTTTGTGGTGACTAAATAAATATGAATAAATACAGTTTGCGTGTCACTTACAAATAGTTTTGTTCATTACACTAGTTAAACTATTCACAACCGAAATGCTGTGCCGAAAATCCACTTCAGGTAATTTGCATTTACAAGTTCAGCCCCAATAGAGGTTTATCGACAAGGGAGGAATTAAATGAAACTATGAAGGCAGTTCCACAAAAAGAAAACATGGGAATTGTGGGAAAATCTCAAGAGATGAGTTACAAACCTAAGAGAGAAGAAAATACCTAAATATATTTGTCTGATGAAACAATATGGCACAGTTTGCTTATTACTGGACTTTGTGTTTTCATTTAAAAATGACTATTTCTTAATTGTCTGCTTAGTGTTAATGATAGCCAGAAACGTGGGACTTTATATTCCCAATAGTTCCTCCATCTAGGTAGTGACCAGAATCGAAAATACTTAGCATTAGTGAGTTGCTTTGTTTCATAAAACTATGTGTCTTCAAATGAAGCATTTGTCGTATTTTAAAATTTTAGTTAGTTTTAATCCTTTCGGGAGTAGCATATTTCATATCGGGCACCATGGCGTCACTTAGTAATGGCAAGCGCTATAGCATTGTAAACAACCGCTTATTGTTTAAAGAGATCTATCAGAGAATTGAAAGATAACACTATAAGAAACTATGGTACACAATGTAATAAATAAAGTGTTCAAAATAAATAAAGTGTTCACTTGCCGCCTAATCCATTCTATTGTATTTCCCTTATTGTCTCCAGTAATAAGCTACTGCCTCTGTCATTAAATGTTTTTTAGCTAAAAATCTGAGGCGAGTAATTAAAACGTTAACCACTACAAAGTTGCGACCATTCACAGTATTAGATAATATCGCTTGTTGAAATGATCTGTACGTCGTTTGGTTGTATTTTTAATTCGTTTTTAGCAGCATATCAATGACTATGTATTATTTTGTATGCATTTATTAGATAATGCTGTAAGTGATGCAAGTCTCACTAATTGATCCATAGCCTGGGAGGAGAAGATATAGATTCATACTTTTCCCAATGGTATTTGCGCATAAGTCCTGGGTACGTCTAGTACCCAGGACTTATGTAGTACCCAGGACTGATCTTCATCAATGATCTTCCTGATATCACCAGTTCCCAAGTAGGCATCTATGCAGACAACACTAACATTTACTCCTATCTCAATAGTAAATCCGGTATCGCTGACAAAGTTAAACTGTTCCTTGCTTTCGAAAAAAAAAAACTCCAAGTCTGACTGGTGCAAGAAATGGCTTGTAACCACCACAGAGGAACTTCCCCTGCCCACCATCGATGCTCGACTCCGGAAGAATTTATCACTGCGCCTTATTGGCTTCACGTTTTCGACTGACATGAGGTGAAGCGACTACAGTGAATCAATAGCTGCAAAGAAAGTTGGTTATCTGTCTCGTGGTAAAATGTTTTTTACCGTCAGAATCCATTTTACACATCTATAAATCTACCAATCATCCGTGAATTGAATATTGTTTCTACATATGGTCTGGCGCCCCTGCTGTTCGTATCGAAGTTCTCGACAAAATCCAAGGGAGGATCTGCAATTTAATCGATCCTGACCTGGAATTTCGGCTTCAGTCAGATTTTCACAAACGGGATGTGCATTTTCGCTGTCTTATCTACAAATATTTTCTTATTCTTGTGCCTCGACTGCATGAATTTAAGTGTGTTACAATATTGGCACGAGGTCCCAACCTTATGCTGTTGAAATTGTTAAATGTAACCACTTCTACACCAAATGTATCTGTTCTCGCACTTTCCGCCTGTGGAACTCCCTGACGCTTACTTGCTTCCCAGTCTTCAAGAATTTAAAGAAAACGACAATCGCCATTTTCTGTTGACTTGAACCCCGTTCATTTTTTACCTTTTCCTCACCCCCCTATACCCAGTCTTTTCTTTAACTTTCACTCTCTCTAACCCCCTTCATGCTAGTGGCACTCCCGCCTTCCTTGGAGTGAAATGCTTTAAAAACTAGTGAATATAACGAACCCAACTGGAATTGGAACTCGGCTCTCCGATTAACATCCAAACTTATAGTACCTGGTTTTCCAAAGTGGTCAGTCATCTATCTCAGATCAGGCTCGAAATTGCTTAACTTCGGTGATCGGACGGTTTCACTGTGGCATGGCCGTTGAGAAATGCATGAAAAACATTCACGTGTAAACATATCCAGTAGTACTGAAATTGTGTAAAAAGCTATTTGAAGTTGTCGCTGGTTACAATAGCATAAAAATCACAACTTCTCTTATTTGTGGCTCCGTTTGTTCGAACTTGCCATAATATGATCTATCTCTTTCTCGCAGCAAATGTAACTTAGGTCCTCTCAGTATACCCGCAGTATATACTAAATGTTGGCTCTGTGGGTGTTGAAACAAATGTGCGTGACCAGGCTTTTGCAACAGGGCTTGTTTAGCCAAATAAACGAATGCAGACCCTTAATTAACAACTCTACACATTGGAATAGCAAAAGACGCCTTCACAAATCTAAGCAAAGAAACAGAGAAAATGGTACTGAAATATTAGGTAATATCGTTGCTCCTGTATGGCACTGAATGTAAATGCCGGTCAATCTTCTTACAGATGAAGCAGAGACCTCACACATAAGAAATACAATTCTACAGAAGGATTATGAGAATAAACTAAATATGTGAGCAAGTACATGTTTTAGAGGAAATGGAAATAAAACGAACACTTATAATTCGAATCATAAAAATAAAATTATTTTCATATTACTTTCTTCAGATTTAAGCTTTATATCGATATAGGTTTCTGTTATTAATAACAATTATGAGTATTTTCTTGATTCAAATATCACATTAAAAAAAACGTAACAAATTACATTCTTCCATTTGTAAATTATATCATAATCACTCCCGTGACCGTGTGTAGTTTTAGGGTCGCTTTACAAATGACCATCTTCTAACATATATCCAACAGATGACCCTCTTCCGACATATATCCAACAGATGACCATCTTCCAACATATATCCACCAGATGACCCTCTTCCAACATATAGCAAACAGATGACCATCTTATAACGTATGACCAACAGAGGACCATCGTCCGTCATATATCTCGGTTGTGTGTCAATGTCTCTTTCTCTTTGAATGATATTTCAGTCCAATGAGTGTCTGTATCAGCAAAAGAGACAAAGGAGAAATGAACCAAGTAGAACATTTTGTAAGATATCCGCACAATTCTGACTTAATTCGTAACGGTTGTTATTAGGTCTTCCAACCTTCTAGTTACATGTCGGATGGTGTTTGATGATTGGAAATTTGTACTAATTATTTCATGATGAATATATAAATAGATTGTGCTCAGCATCAATAGTAGATTACACGAATTGAACTAATTAGAATAATATGAAGCCAATTAAATATGCTTGATGAAAATTAGAAATGCACACATTAATAATTTTCAGTTCGTTGCTATAATTTATTTTTAAGCTTTTCATTCCAAGCAGGGCGGGAATGCCACTAGAACGCAAGGGAGATACAGAGAGTGGGATCAAGAATAAAGAGGCGTGGTAGAGGAAAGGATGATAAGAAAGACGGGGAATAGCTCAATGTATCTGGAGATGTTGATTGACACTGCATGAGTAAGACGATAAACTACGTCCGACAGCAAGACCTTTGATTAGGAGGTTTTGATGAGCTTAGAACCACCTATTAAACTGCTGCTATTCCCAGGTCCACACTGACCCGGGGTGGTAGAACCTGTTAGGGTCCGAATTATGGACAAATAGTTAACACCAAACAGGGATCAAAACTCTATGAAAGTGTAAAAATAGGTTTTAATACCAGAAAAACTTTGTAAAACAAAACATTATTGCTAGTGATACATTTTTGAAAAAAATATTACCAGCAATACATTTTTGAAAAAAAGATAATACCAGCAATAAATCTTTGGAAAAAAAGATATTACCAGCAATAGAATTTTGTAAAAAAAAAAATTCCCAGCAATACATTTTTGAAAAAAAATTACCAGCAATAAAAGTTTTATCGGCATTAAATAACCCAGACCAAACCCAAGCTGGGTAAAGGAGAAATTGTCAGCAGTTATTTTCATTGAAACTCATGTAACTACTCCCTATGTAGATGTATAAAAATATTCAATCTTACACTGTATAATTTTCTAGTGATTACATTTTAAGCACGTATAATGGCGAGTTAGAATATTTTCTTACATGCCATTTTGTCACTGTGGTTAGGATCAATTTTCTGTTTCCATCACACTCGATGGAACGACACTAAAAATACAAAACCAAAAATCACATCTACTATAATCCACTATTAGGACATTTTCACTCATCATTTTGTGAAGAATCCCGAAATAAAATTTTCCTTTTCCATAAAGTCCATATTTTTTCTAATAAAAATGCTGACACTCCCAATCATTTGAAAGGAACTCCGTATTATTTTTTTTCTATCTGAGAAAAAGGCACTTACCGCTTTTCAGAAAAAAAGGTCTGCTTTAAGATTAATCCGTGCAAAAGGTGATAAGGAAAAATTACGTTACTCTGTAGCGAAAAATGCTGATGATAATTTTAGGGAGAGATTCGCCTGTGAACTCGAGACTTTCTGCCTATGAACTTTTCAAATCTATTTCAATATCTTTTTCAAATGCTATCTCTTCGGTCTGTGGCTCCGGGGTACAGGGTAAACGAATGTCTTATAATGTCAAAAAATATAAAAAGCAGTCAATAACGTTACTTCTGTTTTTTGATAGATTAAATTCTAGCTGAGATGCTTATGTGAATCTAGAAAGTAAATGGATTTTCATATGAAGTTAAAACCCATTTGGGTGAATGTCTGAATATTGAGGAATTATTATATACTTAGACTATCTGGAATTACGCTGCAGTAGAAATAGTATTGTGCCAATTACCTCTAGACTATAAACATATGTTTATCTCTGGATATTTGGCTATTCTGATGTGGGATCAAACTCAGATGAACGAGAAAAGTATATACATACTATGTGAGAGATTGCAGTAATTTCAACAATTAATTATACGAATATCATTATCTCTCATTGCTAATTCATCCTCAATGATACTCTTTAGATTCAGATGGAAGTATTTAAAATCCACATATTTGAACATTTAGCTGGAATATATATTTAATAAGCTGACATTTATCATGTAAAGGGCCACAAAAGTGAGCCCACCCCATGTGAATTAATATTAGATCAACGTATGTATGGAACGAGAATATTAAATAAAATCACTAACATAGACTAAAGGAAAGGTAAATAAATCTTATGCCGTCAATTTCTTGAACGTGTACAATTTCAGTTATAAAATGAACTGACTACCTGTTACGAACTAACAATGATTGCATTCAAACAAAATAAAACAAAAAGTCAGTCGACTAGAGTTTTTCTGGAAAATAACACTTAAAGCAAGTAATTTTGTAAAACAACAGTCTCTGTATTTAGAGACGGAAAAATGAATATTTGATCTTCTACCACTAAGTCGTCGGCTCACGTCAGGGATGAAGGTGAATTTTAGCGTGTTTATTTTTAGATTTAGATAAACACACAGTGACTGACAGTGACTCAATTCTGCCGAAGAGTCATGCTATATTAGCTTAAATAGTCACTGTTTACAAACTCACACCTCAAACCAAAGAGCTCAACCAAAATTAATTTTTTCAGGAGCCAATATTTTTGTCATCCACAGACAGACTGTTTCGCTGTTTCACAGCTCATCAGTGTGACTAGACGTCCGGTTGCCTCTAGCTAGGATCGAAACCCGACTGAATTGGCGTCAGTCGGAACTTCTACCACTAAGCCGTCGGCTCACGAAGGTGAATTTTAGCGTGTTTATTTTTAGATTTAGATAAACACACAGTGTCTGACAGTGACTCAATTCTGCCGAAGAGTCATGCTATATTAGCTTAAATAGTCACTGTTTACAAACTCACACATCAAACCAAAGAGCTCAACCGAAATTAATTTTGTCAGGAGAGCAAAGAGTTTGTTTTGTAGTACCGCATACGATAATGGTAAAATTAGCTGTTACCTTAAAAGAAAAACGGTCATCCAGAGACCGAGCAGCTAGTATCACGTTCGGTTGAAATTTATCAAATTTACTCTTTCGGAGAAAGCTGTAGAAATTGCAATGCTTCAGGAAAATAGTTTTTCAAATCCAGTATTGATTGGGGTTACCTTGCTAACCATTTTTATCAACATATTGTAGAATACCAACACGTTGATTATGTCAGTGTTTTCTATTCTAGTTACATGTGCTATCCATGTTAGTTGTTTATGTTGTAGTCCACAATTGATGTGGTTTCCCTTTTGCTACAATTCTTCGTCTGGAAACCTGTAGCCCCAGATCACAATGTTCAAAGAAAGATGAACTTTGCCAAAACGCTCAGTGTATTTGAATAAATTATAATAACACCCGTTCTTTTTTTAAAGTAACCAGATAAAATACACTCTTTTCTGAATAAATACAAATTTACGTAGAAACAGTAAATCGATCCAGATTTCTCTTTTTAGATTTTAAATTGTATAAACATCACAATCATAAAAAAATAGATGTTCAAAGTTTAATCTCTTCATTGACATCCGACAAGCTTACTATTTATTCAAAAATAAAAAGCGGACAAATGTAAAAAAAAAACAAAAAACAATGGGGGGTCTCTTCGGCTGTGATGCTATTTTGCTTGGAAAGTTGTCGTAATTACAATTATTATAATGTTGCATAATACATTTTAAATGGATCAAGGGTGGTCTTGAGTGATACACTGTCCTCATCGCTGATTTCGGGTTTTGCATCATATCTGCTCAAACAGCAACCCCCGACATGTCGAATCATGCCGCCTCCTTGAAAGCGTAGTGCTACGCACCTCGACATCACAAAAACAATATTCCGGCATAAGTAGGAGTTCGACATTATTGAAATACGTCCGTCAGCGTCAGCCAATGAAAAAAAAAGGCTTTTTACACTTCCTTCCTATATACTGGTGTCTTTGGGGGGGAGGGGGAAGCGCCACGTGGCGGTATAATGGTTAGGAAGCTTGTCTCGATAGAACAATTACGACTGTATAGTGAGTTAGATCCGCACTGGATGCACCATACTTTCGGCCTTGTGCCACATCTAAGCTGCGCTTGAAAGAATTACTATAGTGGTATCTTTGACTTCATCCGGTTTCGATTCGAGTTACTTCCCCTGGATTCCTAAATCAGTAAGCTGGTTTCTTTCTTAAATAGTTTAATTCAAATGTTTCATACATTTTATATTACTGATCCCATAATTTTACTAACCCTTTAACTAAACCCTACACTCGTGCACAACCCAAATCTACCATGTACCTACACTAACACTAAAAATTAGTATAACTTAACACTTATAGAAGCGTTTATGAGAAAAAAATATTCAGGTCATTCATGTGGATATTAGAGTACTTCTTAGAGACAGGAATATAGCCATGAATCGAGAAATCAGTGGAGCGGATGAAAGAGTTAAGATTAGTTTCGCAGGGAATTAGGATGTCTAGAAACATTTCGAAGTGGAACGATTCCACACTACAGAAGGTGGTATGAATAGCATAAATGTCGGAGAAAGGAAGGTTGACTGGTTTAAGTGTTTTTTTGTTGAGCTGCTTTAGTTTTATATCTTTGGTTGCTTATAGTCATGGTTTGTATGAAGAGGCGGTGCCACCACCCATACATATCACAAAAATCACGACACCACCACTATTAATGCCTGAGAAAAGGAAATGAACCGGGAAACCTTTCCTAAATAGGAAACAAGGGATCAGGCTTTACTCCTGCTCAAAAGAATTGGGAGGAGTATAGATTAGAGGATAGGAAAGCCTATATACTCCTTTTTCAAAATCGGAAAATAACCATGCTGAAGCAGCAAGCAGAAAGCTGTACACAGAGTTGGGGATGGAGCACCCCAACATATGAAGATTCAGTACGGGGCTGTCAAAGTTCAAAAAAAGAAAACCGTGATGCGTTTTCGAGCAATTAATTGGAGGTCATCCTGACCCCCACCCCCACCCTAATTTGAAGTAGTATATTAAGGCAGATGAATGAATTTTGGAAATTGTTACTTCTTTTTCACAACAATCTCCAACAATTGAATGGCAATTGCATACATTTTTCAACAAGTTTTAAATTAATAATAAAGTTATGCATTTATGCATTAAAATAAAATCACTAATAAATTACTTCTATTTCTTTTTAAAACGTCGCCGAAAAAATATTTATAGTTTGCATGTCGTTGAGTCGTCCTCACACTGAGTCGGCTGGTATTGAGCTGATCTGGAATTTCCACGGAGATGAATTTGAGTCGGTGGCGTTCTGCCGGCCTGTACCCTATACACTAAGCTCTTTCAGACATCTGGATGCCATAAAAGCAAAGAATTGGTGCCATAATAATATTTTAAATAATGAAATGATAATCTACTATAATTACTTTAAATAAAGAATTAATCAACTCTCCAATATAGTAAAATAAGGAAACCATCGGATATTAAATATAAAGTCTAAAAAGACTACTTTTTTCAGAAAGCTTAGAGAATATAGGAGCTGATTAAGTATATGTCACTCCCAGTCAAGTGGTTCTTCTTTCAATCCTTGGACTAAATAGTGAAAAATGATACACCGTCTCATTAACTGATATCACATGAACAAAAAGAACGCAATAATTAACAAAATATCCTTTATACATGAGTAACTAAAGGACATTGTATAAACGTTATGTCTATAATAATACCTAAAATAATCACGATGACAGTGATAGCTCGTAAACATTAAAGTTAATGGGTGAGGTCTTGCGTAAGCGACATGCAATTTGTTTATACTAATCAAATTAAGAATAAACTATATTTTATTTGTTTATATATGGCACATTTATGAAATTTTACAAAAATCTTTTGGTATCCCAGCAGATGCTGAAAATTTCTTGATCAGGCAAAGAATCCCTAATATTTGTTCACAGACAGATAACAATTGGTAATGCATTTAAAATTTGAAGATCGGAGTTAGTTGGAAAACATGGAACCGGAAGCGTGTTCCACAAGCGATAAGTGCGAGAAAAGAAACTTAACATAGAACTTACGGTTACAGCGATTCAATACACCTGTAAATTTATGATACCTTGTTGCTAATCTAGTACATCGCTTAGATTCATTAAGTCTAGGTACCATAGCGTATAGCACATCTGAACAATTACCTTTAAAGTATTTATAGAAATGGCACAAGAAAGGTATATTACAGTGGAGAGAAAGTGACTGATGCCGGGACACCAGCACGCCTCCATGTAGAAATATATATATATATATATATATATATATATATATATATATATATATATATATATATATATACACACACACACACACACACACACGTACGTGTATGTTTGTGTATGATCCAACGACTGGTGTCTTTTACTACAGGAGCTGTCTCAGCAATAAAGCACTAAATAACCATTTTTCTCAATGAGGACTTATCAATAGCAAGACGCATCGTGACCTTTGGAAAAGTTTAAAGATATTGAGGAATTTAGGTTCCTAGGTTATATAATGGATGTGTAGGGAACATCGTAAATACCAAGTTTAATTCTAGTGTTCGAACAGCTGTACGGATATGGTAGAGCACTTTTTAATCAGCCTTTATCACTTTCAAGAACAGAATATATTAGGGTTAAAGAATTCCAGTAAATGTTCGGCAAAATGTTTCTTTTTTACTTTATATTTACAAATTGGCTAAATTGTGGTGGGGAGTTATCATATTATAGACAGGGCTGAAAAAGTTCCCGCTGACTAGATCCATTTAACAACGTATGAAAGCCAAGTAACTACCTGGCTCCCCCTGCTATCCACATTCCTTTACGGAGCAAGATCAAGCCAAAAATGAAGTACTGTAATATTTGGCCGGTAGATGCCCAGACCTCACTCTCTGGCCTTGATAAGCGTCTCAGAGTAGGTGACGAAATTTTCTCCACTCTTCAACCTCTCTGCCACAGGCTTGATGTGTCTCAACCGCTATTTCCAAGGAATGTGCTCGGACGAACTACATCCCTGGTCACACCGTGGCAAACTTACTCAGCATGAACACGCATGACACTTACATAGTAGTAAACCACCTACATTCCCTCCGTTTTCCGCCGGTGAGAAATAAGTTCCATACGAACAGCTTCTTCACGTGAACCACTGCCCTGTAGAAGCGAGTCATAACTGGATGTTTCCCCGATCTTAACCTGTTCAACGCTAGGCTTAACCGTTATCTTCCACTCCTATTACCACAAATGGTCCCCTAATGTAATCCTCTAACTCGAGTGGCTCTCGGGGCTTTGTAAATGGTGAAACGGACTGTAAAAAACATAACTGAATATTTTGAAATCTGTTCTTTGTCGGTCGGTGGACATCCCACCAATGATCAAAGAAGTTATTTGTTAGCATATTCATAAACCATCTTAAATCTGACATTCACTTGTATATTACAGTGTAACCCGGATATAAGAGACCCGGATATAAGAGAAACCGGGATATAAGAGAGATTTTTTCTGGTCCCAAGTTAGAACCTGTGTTAATAAAACAAAATAGACCAAACCCGGATATAAGATACTTCTTCACCGGTCCCGACAACTCTCTTATATCCGGGTTACACTGTATTTCTATACATTAACACAATTCAGATTCCCCTAGCATAACGCATAGATTAATAAAATGTAACGTTTTCCAAAAATTGTTGTAGTCAAGAGGAAGAATGATCAGTAATGGGGAGAGTTCATAAATACAGACTCAAGATTACATTGAAGCATAAAACAGTTATCATGAATCCGATGTCAATACTTTCTCTTTCATAAATATATATATATATATATATATATAAGAGAGAGAGAGAGAGAGAGAGAGAGAGAGAGAGAGAGAGAGAGAGAACTTTCCCCTGTATTCCTTGGTTATCTATCATGCAAGTGGTAAATATTATTTTCATGAGATCAGCTTATCTCCTTAGCAGTATATAGTGTTATATATAACATTATATAAAATAAAACTGCAAGCAATACTATCCGGGGTCCAATTTAGTTTATGAAGCAGAAGCTCTATATATATGAACGGAATAATAAAAAAAAAGTCTTTTAATACCTTTTTATAGCTGTGTGATGCCAAACTGCAACTTTCCCTCATGTGCTGTAGGTTGCTCTTATATTTACTTCTTTGGTTTCTTTATCTATTTTTGGTATCGAACCTTCCCTTCATTTCCTTCTCTGTCTCCCACGGAAAGTAAAACATAAATAAGTCACCGTGATACTCGTAATGTTGGCACCTGCCCTCAAACCCTTTCGTGATATTTCTCATTGCAATCTTAAGCTGTAGATATTTCCAGCTGTATTATAAACGTATGAATATTGTTTCGGTATTTATTTGGGGAAAACAGCTTCACAAACTGAAACGGAGATATTTAGAATCGAGATCGTTTACATTTCTATAGGTTTGTTCGCCTAAATATATGCCCATTCCTTTTGAGTCGAGAACGGGGCTAGACTTTTTGGAAACAGTGAAGATCTGATCTACTGCAGTAATAATGACCTTTTACCAATTATTCTGTTCTTATATTTTTCCCCGTGTTTTGATACGAAGGGTAATTTTCACTATCCATATATATATATATATATATATATATATATATATATATTGAATGTTAAAGACAACATAGTCTTGCATATTTTCTTTTGAATTTTCTCATATTCTCTAATGAGACTTTTTATTTGAAAATGATTTCGAAATGAGTATTGTCCGTACGATGACCTAGCGCTTTCAAACATCATTGTTCATCTTCAGGGTCAATATTTTTAGTCAAAATTTTTTTAAACAAACATTTGCCAATTATCTTGTAGCGTATTCATGTTGCTACTTTTTTACAAACTAAATAAACGTTAAAATCCTTTTAGTTTGTAAAAACGTAGCAACATGATTACGCTACAATTGGCAAATGTTTGTTTAAAAAAATTTTGATAAAAATATTGACCCTGAAGATGAACAACCGGGTATTGAACTCTCACTCTTTGGGTCTGTCACTGGATCTAACCAACGCCTTTATCCACTGTGCCATGTTTCCTTGAGGACAGACCCAAAGAGTGTGGGTTCAATTCCCGGTTAAGGCAGTGGAGAACTTTCAGAGAGAAAATTAGCAGGAGATATCTGATAACTGACATCCATCAAACATGGCTCGTGGAACTAGAACAGTCTACCCCAGTGATCGAAATAAAGGGTTCAGTTCGAAATTCCAACCACCTGAAGAAGGCCGGAGCGTACAACGGCCGAAACGTTGTGACAAATATGGCGACAAAGATTAGGACAATAGTCCGACTAATGTAAATACTGTACATAATACCACATCTCAGAAATATAGACAGACTTTATTGATATATTCCCTACTTTTCAGCCGTTGTACGCTCCGGCCTTCTTCAGGTGATGGAAATTTCGAACTGAAACGTACAACGGCCGAAACATTATGAATATGGCAATAAATATGTGGACAACAGTCCGAACAATGTATATAATTACATTACAATATCTCGGAAATATAGAGAGATATTGAAAAGTATTATGAATTCAAGCAAATAACTTTACGGGTAGTCTGAACAGATGCTTTGATCATTAAGACATCAGCAACAATAAAAAATATCCTAACCAGAATTAGCAAATATAGGCCAATATTCATAATTAGGATTTATGAATTTAGGAGGTGAAAACAAGACGGAACACCGCCAAAACAGCCATTGGCATTTCCTTTATTGATTTCTTTGCAGTGTTCAATAAAGAGGGAAATATTTCGCCATTCAAGTGGTCCAGCGTCGGTCACCCGAGATTAGTTTGCTTGCTTCAGCTCGATTTATGCTAGCGAGTCGTGAAGTAGTGATAGTCGTTTCGAAAGTATATCAAATATTGTACAAACTTCAATTCAAACCTTTTATGGAAAGGAGGAAAAAAGTTGCACTGATGTACATACAAAACTCAGTCAGTTACGTGCTGTGCCTGATACACGATTAGGCGATCATGTATCTTTTGATACATGACTGACGAGGCAGTTTTTTTTTTCTGCAGTAGATTACCATTTCTTTCTGCGGTAGACCAGTTACCATCCAAGGCTATAAAACGCGGCCTGTCCTGCTATTTGGCCATAGCTGGGGGGAAAAGAAGCGGATTCATACCTTTCCCAAGTGTATTAGCAGGTAAGTGAATGTAATGGATTAAACTGGAATTCGAACTCGGCTCCCCGATTCCTCAATCCGAGTCGCTACTGCTACTATTTCAAATTTTCAAGTGAGGAGAGTTTTGCTATTTATTAAACCTGTTTGTGACTGTGCGATCCGTTAATGTATTGTCTTTTAGACCCAAAGGATTAATTCATTTGAACTCATTTAATCATTGATCTGAGAAATGTTTGTATACAGATGATATTTAGTGCATTTCTGAACGTGTTGGACGCCTCGCTTTACATCCATATAAGAGTCTAGATCTGACGAGGCTATTTAAGATTGTCGTTCGATTTTGGCATTGTTCCATCCTACTGTTGAAGAAAACCGTATCTATCTATCTTTTCATATTGCATACCTTTACACATACACTGATTTAGTTGAAGGACGTATGACTTGATTCCATATTCTTAGTGTTTACGATGAATTCGGGGTATATTCGCCATCATTTTGATTCCAGAAGACGGTCCGTTTTGGAATTATAGATACAAATCAGAGACTGACCAAGCTTATTATTTACCCCTAGCTTGGGGAGAAGATGAGGATTCATACCTTTCGCAAGGGTATTAGCACGTAAATGAATGTAGTGGATTTGTCTGAAATTCGAACTCGGTTCTCTGATTCCTCAATCGTAGCAGCTATCCATTAATCCATCGTGATTATAAAAAGAGGGAAAAAAGAATCGTGGGAATAGAGGAGAAAACAGAATTGATTAGTTTTAGGGAAGAGAAAAGAGAAGAAATCTAGACATTTTTTCAAGACGTGGAACGAGTATAAAAACGGATAATTGTTCAGAAATGAATGTAATAATCAGAAATAGAAAGTATAGCATAAATGTAAGCTTTATTTAGGATCCGTAAGATGGACGCAAGTTGGAGTAATGGATAGTGGGTCAGACCGAGGAACCGGAGAGCCGAGATCGAATTCCAGTCTAATGTATTCACTTACGTGCTAATACTCTTTGGAAAGATATGAATCCTCTTCTCCCCCCACCCAGCAATGACTAAATAGCAGGACAGACCTGGTTCTATAACCTTGGATTGCAACTGGTCTGCCGCAGATAAAAATGGCAACCTACTGCAGGAAAAAATCTGCCTAGTCAATATTGAAAGATACATAATCGCCTAAGCGTGAATCACACATGGCACATAACTGACAGACTAAATTTGTGGGGTATGAAATAGAAAAGAAAAATTTGTAGACAGTTAACGCTATAAACAAGATACCACTGGATACTCTTAATTCATTCGACTGAAGAATTTTATCTTATTTTATGTGTCGTTTCCCTTTAGGAGGTCAGCGTTTATGTATCTCTACAACACCCTAGCCAATGTGGCGCCTGACAACGCGTCTCTTTTTACTCTCCCACTCGTTGTTCTGATATCAGTTCGCCTATTTCCTCTCTAAAATTTGCCTTCATTATATACTGTGGGTGTCAGATTCTCCAAACCTTCTTTCCTCATTATGTGTCTCTTAAATTTTGCTCGTTGCTCAAATGCACCGTCTATGTTATTCTAGGCATCCGTCTGCATCGAACCACATCAGTTCCCTCGGGTCGCCTCTACTTCTGGGAAAATTATCTGACATTTTCGGTCATGTTGGAATACTGATTTTATGAAGGATTTCAGCTCTCACCGTTTCTTATGAAATCGCTTGGTTTTTTTTATATATTGTTTAATCTTTAAAAGGCATAATTTCCTTTTCATTGCACCGTCGGGATTCAGTGCCACATACTCCGTAATCTCTTAAATCATATTATACGTATTTAAACATCATCATCTTTGTGTGCCGTGTCCCCATTCGGACGTAGGCGATCATGACTCCACAACTTCCTGTCTCTTTTAGCTCTTAAACATTGTATATCAGTCATTATCCTAAACCCTGTTCCACCATCCATTTACTTAGTCTCATTTAATAAATTATGTGCTCTTTCGCTTTGTCCCGTTTTCTCTTTATCTGTCCTGTGAGTATCAGATTTTCCAAGCCCTCCTCAATCATATTGTTCCTCAGAAACGTCAACGTTCTCTTCCTGATGGTAATTATGCGTTTCCTTTTGGTTTACATTTTCTCTAAAACTTCGGCGTTGCTTACATGTTCGGTCCATGGTATACTCAGAATTCCTCTATAGAACCACATTTTTGTTGCTTCAAGTCGTTGAGGAGATTGTCCAGCATTCACTGCCATACAGGAGGACAGATATCACGTAACTGTTTAGTACTCTTTTCCTTGTTTCTAGTGATTTTGTTTCTATTTATTGTATTCTGCTTAGCTTTAGAAAGCTTCCTTGGCTATCCCATTAGCCTTCGTATTTCAATGTCATACTTTCCGTCCATTGTTCAAACACTTCCAAGATATTTAAATTTCCGCATTTGTTTGAATTTGGCCTCTTCGATTTGCAGTTCGAAATTTGGGCTCATCTTTTTGCAGTTCATGTTCAATTCAAACATCATACCTTCATCTAAAGGGACTAGCTTGATACTCCAGATGGAAATAATGGAGATTTTGATTTTTCTGACAAGGACAAATGGCGTTAATCTTTGGTAATGTTCATTCACTCAGGTTGAAATTGGTAAGCTTCATCGTGGTTCCACTTAGGTACCCTTAATGAGTGACGACTACACAACACCGTGCCATAGAGGGTAAATTCTACAGCGCTTTGAGTAAAGTTTTGAGCGCATCAGCTTTGAAATGAGGTGTAATTGGAGGCAATGTTCGTCTTCGCTGCTTTTGTCACTAGTGCCTTTAGAGCATCCCCTGTCGATGACGGTAGTGTTGGAAAGCCGGATTCAAATATTCGTTCTGATAAACTTAACATCTTCAGATTGTTAGCAAGTTGAATCATCAACCTGAAAGCGTAATAGATTTTCCGCGGTCAAATGGCATTAAATTAAGCCTACATCCCCCGTTCAGACTATCAGCGCTACACTACTCGTTCTTATTTCACATATTATTTATTCTGTTAATATGATTCCATGTAAGTTTGTCTTTAATTTTGGAACACCGCAGTTCCTCTGTTTTAAGCATATTTCCTTAATTTATTTAGTTATGGCAATTATTACTTAGCAATAAACCTTTCACAAGGGTATTAGCACGTAAGTGAATGCAATGGATTTGACTGGGATTCGAACTCGGCTCTCCAATTCTTCAATGGATAGTGGCTCTGACTGAGTAATCGGATAGACAATTTCGAATCACAGTCAAATCCATTACATTCACTTACGGGCTAATACCCTTGGGAAAAATATGAATCCTCTTCTGCCCAGCTACGGGTAAGTAGCAGGACAGACCGGGTTCGATGAGCTTGGATGGCAACTGGACTACCGCAGAAAGAAATGGCAACCTACTGCGGGGAAAATCTGCCTTGTCAGTCATGTATCGAAAGATACATGACCGCCTAAGCGTGTATCACGCATGGCACATAACTGACTGAATAAAAAACATTGAAATATTATTGTAGCAAGGTGATTTCAGATTTGAGGTCTGTCTCGTTAAGTTATCTTTTTACAAGCCAGATATCTAGTAAGTGACATATAATCTTTATCAGATCTTACTTATACATACGTCACTCTACTTATTTTCTAATAGTCTAAGGTTTCTTCGACCTGGACATTTGTGATAAAACGCAACAATTATTTGATCAAATGACAAGGGAAAAAATGCAACATTCCGCGGCTCTTAATCAGCGCGGTGTTCAACTTGATACAGTTATAAACCTGGCAAAATACTTTATGCTAGCTGCCAAATATAATACCAAGTCTAAAGTTTCGTTCAAGCTAAAAGAATTGTACCTTCTGAGTCATGTCTAAGAAAATATGTCAAGATCGAATTACTGAAAATACACTTCAGTAATCGGGAGAATACTTATGTATGCATAGTAGGTTTCCACATCAATACGTTCTTAGGTTGATAATCACGAACAGGGTACAGCAGAAATACTTGCTACCTAATGGTAAGTTATAAGCTAGATGAAGAAACTATTACTACTAATGTCTTATAATCATGTGGTAGGTACCTGTGGGATATATTTCTACCTATATTTTACAAACCAAATATCTATTTCCAAACATCATCTCCTTCTTGGGCAATTAAATTAATCCAATATAGAATATAGTGAAAATTTCAGATCGGAAAACGGTGATTAAATTACCCACGCATCTTCCCACATTATGACACGGGTTCGAATCTCATCACATTCTATTTGTCAGGGAGGTGATTAAGCGATAATGTTGGACTGGGAAGATTATTCCAGCTTGTAGCACTGTTGGTAAAGGCACGAAATGCATTCCACGGTTTGTCCAGAGTTTGGTAATTGAAATTGTTCGGAAGCTGCCCAGGGGTGTCCCATGTTAACTTTACAGAGTTTACCAGCGTACTGGCTATGTTAAAATATTTGCCGTTTTAGCTTCGATTATAGATACTTTCTCACGTTCCAAAGATATATTTGGAGAGGGAGGTTATGTTGACTTAAAACCATATTTACACGACGTTTGCTTTTCTTTCCCCCACCAGACAGAGTAGACGCAAACAAATATTTTTTTTTAATTAATACTGAGAATACGGCTTGAAGTTGAAGCCATCTATGATCATTCAGATGCACTGCAGCTCATACGTCAGAATTAAGATAAGATATAAAATAGTAGTGAAGATATAGATATTTATCAAAGACTGAAAATAGTTGATTATTCAGTTCGTCTAATAAATAATTACTTAAGTGTCGTGATATCCATCCGGCTGATGATTTCAACCAGAGTGGATTATATTAAGCTTGGTCACTTTCTGATTTTTATCTGTATTTCCAACAGAGACCAGTCTTCTGGAATCAAAATGATGGCGAATATATCCCGAATTCATCGTAAACATTAAGAATATGGAATCAAGTCATACGTCCTTCAACTAAATCAGTGTATGTGTAAAGGTATGCAATATGAAAAGATAGATAGATACGGTTTTCTTCAACAGTAGGATGGAACAATGCCAAAATCGAACGACAATCTTAAATAGCCTCGTCAGATCTAGACTCTTATATGGATGTAAAGCAAGGCGTCCAACACGTTCAGAAATGCACTAAATATCTGTATACAAACATTTCTCAGATCAATGATTAAATGAGTTCAAATGAATTAATCCTTTAGGTCTAAAAGACAATACATTAACGGATCGCACAGTCACAAACAGGTTTAATAAATAGCAAAACTCTCCTCACTTGAAAATTTGAAATAGTAGCAGTAGCGGCTCGGATTGAGGAATCGGGGAGCCGAGTTCGAATTCCAGTTTAATCCATTACATTCACTTACCTGCTAATACACTTGGGAAAGGTATGAATCCGCTTCTTTTCCCCCCAGCTATGGCGAAATAGCAGGACAGACCGCGTTTTATAGCCTTGGATGGTAACTGGTTTACCGCAAAAAGAAATGGTAACTTACTGCTGAAAAAAATCTGCCTCGTCAATCATGTATCAAAAGATACATGATCGCCTAATCGTGTATAGAGCATGGTACTGACTAAACATAAAAATATTTGGAATATGTAAGTAGATCTGGATATAATGATATAATCCAGATGCTACATTTAAAATTAACTGAAATCAAATAAGTGTCAGAAATCTCCAAATCAAACTAGAAATAGTGACGCTCTCTTCAGTCAAAAAATAGCAAATTTTTCCCAGAGAATCGGATAAGTTTGCCATTAATATACTCGCATGCATTTACCCTGAAGTGATTGAATTAAGAATGACCTTTATGATAGAAATAATATATATATATATATATATATATATATATATATAACTGACCACTCGTACTCGAGGATATCCGTTTACTAGGGCGGCTAGCCAATCCTTATTGCAGACACTTGCTCATGCACATTTGCACTAGGCCAGCACATTCAAGCGCTCGGCCACGATGGCTTGTGACTTCGGGCTAGCACAGCTATCGACGGCACCCAAGAGTTCCGTCTACTTGTTTTCACTCACAACGCTTGATATGGTTTTCAGGCACTTTCCAATGTTTCCGTACGCTGGTATCGACCCCTTCAGTCCCATAACATCAGGAAGTCTCCTTCGTGACAAATCGACCATGGTGAGATTCGAACCTGAGTTTCATGGTCAGAATGCGAACGTTCTAACCACTATTGCCAAGTGATTATAAATTAAATATATTTACTATATATAATTTTGAGTAAATATGTGGTATTTTATAAGCTTTGCTTAACTGAAATACGTATTTATATCTGGATAAAATGCGATTATGAGTAAGCATACTATTTACAACCACACAGTATTATTAATCTGACCTGGTATCCTATATGTAAGAGTAGTGAGGCAAATATTTACTACAAAAAAGGTGGGTTCGTTATATTATTTTTAGAATTAACTGGATCAGCTGTGAAAAACAATAGGTCTACTTTATGCATTTGTAATTTATTTATTGGCGGAATGTTTGAATTTTTTTCTCGGGATTTTCGCGTGGGCCTACTTTCCAAGTGAAATTATTTTCCGTAAAAGTTTCCTAATCCATTTTTTAAAAAAATGGAACCTTTTTAAGAATATTATTTTTTATGAAGAAAGCAAAAGTCTATTTACATATTTTGCACTTCTAATTAGCAGCATGCAAATGGGTGGTCTTCAAAAGGCTCTACAGAAGGATACTAAGGATATCATGGGCCGAGCGTGTGAACATCGATGATGTCTTAGAGTTGATACAAACAAGGAGGAGCCTCATACGTAACACCAGAAAGTGGCAGCTCTATTTCCTGGGACACATAATGAGGAAGGAGGACCTGGAGAATCTGATACTCACGGGTCGAATAGAGGAAAAGAAAGACAAGGGAAATCAACGCGTGACACAGCTGGCGGGCTTACGCAAATGAATGACAGAACATGGTCTCGGGGGTAGCAGAGGAAAGGGATTTGTTTAGAGCTGCAAGGGATAGAGGGAGATGGAAAGCCATGATCGCCTACGTCCTGAAAGGAGACGGCACATAGAAGGAAAAAAATCACCCATCAGAGACTATTAAAGAATAATGAGTCGCGTGGAGATAGACGCCAAGACAGAGTTTTCGTTGTTTGTTTTTGTTTTATATGAGCATATTTAACACTAAAATATTTCAGTGCTTTTTTATTGTTTTAGAAAAACAAAGTAATTTACGCCACGTTTTTCTCTTACTTCTTTTGTTTTATTTTTATGATAGTCATTGGTGCTGTGATATTATTCTTTCCCGCCACTTTTCTCACGGTTTAAATTTTCTGCGATAATTTTAAATTTTTTTTATAGATACTTAGCGTTTATCTGGATATTTTTTGCCGTAAATACCTTCCCTTTTGCATTCATTTTTCATCGCTATTTTCATCTTTCATAGTCCTATTGTTGCGCTTCTGTTGTATTTCGTTTATTCAAGAACACACTGAAACCTTACATTCTATATTTGTCTGGTGTTTTTTGGGTGAGAGATTCAAACTGAAAGATATTTGTATAATCTATTTTGTGTTTGAAAAATATTCCTATCCAGTGAATCCGTTTTTCTAGTTTTCTTTTTTGCTTTCTCCATCAAAAAGCAGGTTAAAATGTATTCTTCTGTATATATTTCCCCCAAAGAGGTTTTAAATTTTGTCTAGACCAGCACTCCTGAAACTGACAGTTATGACGGCGTTGTTGATTTGGAAAAAAATCAAGGAATAAGCAATTAGAGCTTCTTGAATAAGTAATGCATCTTAAGGTTCCTATTATATAGTTATTTGTTTGGTGGCAAACAAAAATATATCATTTAATTTTTTAATGCTCTTAACTAAAAATAAAGCCAAAAAATATTAATTTCCATAGGAAAAACTTCTTTTCTTCCTTGTTTTTTTATCTGATTATAATATATTCTCGTATTTCTGACAAAAGAAATAGAAAAAAAATATTCGATCGAATAAATGCACTTTCAGGCGGTTTTTACTTTTTATATTTAATAAATTTTGTCCCTTTGTAATTTCATACTGTCTCTTCTGTTATTCATTGTATTTTATCCTTTTGAACTTGCCTTCATTTGCTGCATTATAATCGCCATTTTCTCTTCATCCTCTTCTGGTTTCTTAGACACTTTTATCTACTTTATACGAATCTTTCTGATTTATATTTATTTTCGTTATTTCTTCTGAAAGCTTTGTAAACTTTATCATTCGTATACTAATTTTTACTTTTCTTAATGAAATGTAAAAAATATTTTAAGTACAAAAAAAAACTACTTACATTGCTATGCAAACTATCATTCAAGTGTTATGTATATTTTTTATATAAGGTTTGTGCGAATTAACCCCAAAGCAGTGGCAAATATACATGACACGGTATTCGACAAGAACTAAAATAAGTGGTCTTAAAAGGAGATATTGTACAACTGTAATCTTCATATTTTTACTTTCAGTTCATACACATGTAATTGTCAGTTACTTTATGAGATCTTTCGTCAATAAATTATATGAATTGAAGTCATTTTGAAAGGCAAGTGATCTTTTTATCCTTTTCTTTCTTGCTAAAATCGCCAATTGTTTTGAAGTTATCGAGACAGTTTTCAAAGACTACAGTTTTTGTTTTCTAATTCAAAGTTGTTCACATGAATAAATAAAAGTTGGAAACACTAGAATCAAATCGCTAATATTTATTTATATGGAAGTTGAGAAAATTTCGTATATTTAATAGCTTATAAAAATCTACCGATACTATTTCATAAATAAAATCGAAACTAGAAGAGTTCACAATCCTTGTGACCAAATCATTCTTTGTTATATCTTCCAATTTACATGTGTTTGTAAATCGTTTCACCCAAAGCAAGGCGATGATAGGACGCAAGGGCTTACTCCGAATGAAAGAGAATGAGAAGACTTTAGTGAGGAGAAAAGACAATAAAAGGACACCATTCAGGAAGAGAGAAAATGAAGATTGACGTTGCATTTATATTTTTGCAGATTGTAAGTGGCAGGGAAGTGAGAAACTGGAAGTGAGTTCCAGAGACAAGAAAAGAAACTTAGTTTCGAACGCACGGTTGCATCTAGCGACTTCAACAGTTAAACTGGAAGATTCAATTGCCTAGCTAGTAGCACGCCTAACTTACTGAAGTCCAGACACCAACAAGAAAAGCACCTATGAATGATTGCCATGGAAATATTCCTTAAAATGTCACAGAGAGGCCCCATAACGCCGGTGAGAAAGAGACTCAATACGAGGAGCCAAAATCAGGATCAATTACTTTAATGACCTTATATAGATTATGGCAATATATGATATATCATAGGAACACCAGATCAGATATGGCATCAATATTTATTGCACGGGCGGATGGTAGATTTATAAATGTGCAAGATGGATTGTGACGGGAAATATGTCAGTGCCGATATTGAACCAATTTTCTTAGCAATTTATTCGATATAACCACTCCATTTATATAGTCCACTTTTGGAACTAGTAGAACGAAACTATTTTAAGGGATCTCGCACTGAAAACATTTTATGCTTCTATGAGCATAATTTATGCATCTTATTATCGGAAAGCTCAAATAACTTTTAAATATATACATACATTCGTGTGTATATAATAAGAAAGAGAAGCGCAACACACCACAAACTGGCGACGATCTACAAACATACTAAATCCAATATATACATCATGAGACCCAGTCTAATAAGAATATGCCGAGTACATCCATCGATGTCACATGTTCCTGATATGGTGCAGTGCATAAACCTGCAGGTAGAGGACAGTTAGAAATAACTTCCAATGTCGTGTTATCCAGCCGGCTTGCAGGGTTTCTAAATGTGTTTGTTTACAGCTATCTAGAGGTGACTGCTATGTTGCATAGGCTATCTCGGCTCAATAGAAACTCTCAGCACACGGCCACGATGCTCGCCGAATACTCTCCCTTATGACTAGATATACTATTATTATTGAAAGATTTTTTGACAACACTACGGATTAGTATCGCGGAGATTTCATGCAACACTATAAGAAATAATCTAAGGCCAATATTATACAAAATTAAACTACGACAATCAAAAGTGAGCTTTCCTGAATAAGTGTAGAATGAAGGAAATATTATACTAGACACAGGCTCTCAATTAGATTTCAATTTACTACCCGAGTCACGACAATCATCTCCGATGTCTATAACTAAATCTATCGCTCAAATCAATAAATTTCTCACTTCTTTTTAGCTTTTTAGTCTCTTAATAATCCGGTTAGCTTTAATTGATTAAGATTATTCGTAATAGAAAAAACATTAAAATGCTACAAAATACTTTTGTATTACAATTTTGTTATCTCTCCATTAGATGACATTATTAGCGGATGTTATAAAATAACTTAATTTTCAAACATCGGTTTCGTTTGTATTCTGAGAGCCGCCATGCCAGCAAACATTTAGAACATTTTAAATTGACGTATTTAAGGCGACAGGTTTTCATACTGAAAAACAACATAAGCAATTTTTTAAGCATGCCATAAAGATATATAATATAGCATTTTTAGCAGCTATAACAAAATTGAATGTAATGAAAAATAATACTATTATTTATTATATATTATTAGGTCAACAGATAAAAGAGAAGCACGCCGAGAAAACAGTTGAAAGCGGAACTTTTCAACACGCCTGTGTCCTTTCTTGACGGAAAAACACACTGGGGTTCTATTTTTTTAATAACCATGTTTAAAAACAATTCTTTTGCGGATGTGCAGATCTCTTGTAGGAAGTGTGACAATTATTGTAGAGATGTATAAAATGATACGATATTTGACTAGAAAGGTTTTTACATGATTTAGCCTACTGTAACTTGTGATATGCAAATAAATGGCCAAAGGATTGTGGCTCTCTATGCAGAAACTGATGTCAATTTTCCATTGTATCGCATGCATCGTATGGTGCATCGTAAAGATTCCTCGTGTAGGTACAGCAGTTAGGTTTGATATCGATTATATAAAGATATATCATGCTATAAACGGTTACTGCTGAAGGAATATATTAAGTTTTAAATAAGAATGATGAACATCGGCTCTGGGTCTCGATGTCCCAGTTATTCAACCGGGTCTCCTGTGATAGTCTTCTTCACAAGTTGAAAGGTTATGGTATTCAAGTATGGATTTTTGAGCTTCCTTATGAAATCGTTAAATGAGAGTTATCTTGAACGGCCACTCTTCTAGATCTAGCTTGGATTATACCCTTGTATAATTATACCCTGAAACCAAGTACAAACTTTTTGATAATCAGTCAACAGAATATTTTGTTGGGTGTGGATGGTGGTTAGACAGCCAGTAGGATTTTAAAATAATCTGTCTAAAAGCGGAAGAATCTTCTTGTAGGAGCAAAGATATCTACCTCATTTGGGTTTGTAGGGCTTTATAGGTATGTATGCAGCCAAGGCGGAATATTTCCATGATGCAATCAAAGATACCGTGTGACAAAGTCGATTCTTCTAGTTGAAGGCCATCGGATGTGTGATGGTCTGGAGAGGTATAGACGCGACTTGTTCACCGTGCCCAAAACACGCCAGACATAACCCACAGGCTTTCAACTCAATAGGTAGAGGGTCTGGACAAATGCGCAACTCTACGACACTCGGTTAAGGGATTAATGATGATTCTACTTCAGTTATTGTGGATAAAAGACCTAAATTTATTTCAGTCCTACCTTCATGAATATTGTGACATGTGCTAGGGGAAAGGTTAATATTCGTTCCCTTATGTAGTACGCACTTTTAATATCCATGCATAAACATCTGGAACACGAGTGCCTGTTATGCACAACCAATGACAATATACAACAAATAATGCAAGATATACATTGGTTTATATTTTTTTTATGCTATGTACCTTTATTACATGAATTATGCATAACACCGTGGCTTCCCTCTGTTTTTTCTATAAGTACTTTCACGGTAAATGCTCCGACGAGTTATTTTCGCTGGTTCCCAAACTGCATGAATTTAAGCATGTTACTAGGTTGGTATTTCAGCCCCACGCTTTCACTATCGAAACAGTTAAATGAAGTGGACACTTCTACTCAAATAGCTTCATGTCTTCCGCTTCCCATCTGTGGAACTCCCTTCCTCTTACTTGCTTCCCTGACAGTTATAGTCTTCAACTGTCAATGTAGATCTGATGCCTTGATCTAATTCCCCGTCGTTCTATTCATCCTTTCCTCAATCACGTCTTTTACTCTTGCTACCACTCCCTGTAACCACTTGCATGCTAGTGGCACTCTCGCCTTGCTTGGGGCGAAATGCTTAAAAAATAGAAATAAAAAATTATATTTCTTTCCTATCTGAAAGTCATATCAAATGAAAATGTTTAGAAATTGTATTGCTGTGCGCATTTTCGTGAGTGAATCTTATACTGAGGTTTGATATTCAACCATTTTTGTAAGATTTGTTTCTTTTTTGCTTTTCGGATAATGATAGAGTAGGGACTTGTTAACATTGCCTCGTTAAGTCAGATTGTTTTTATCATGTACTTGATCACATATTTTTCACCCATGATAACATGTCATTACCAAGGCCAAGCTGAGAGGAAGTCGGTCATTTTGAGGAGAGTGATAGAGCCATACATTTACAAAAAAGCATTAAGGTGTATGATTTAGAAAACATCACGAAAATATTTCGGATGCGTTTATATTTTTTTTCACTTGATGTTTGTGTCATTTCATGCCAGATGTTAATAATATAGAGGAAGACTCTTCAGAAAGTAATTAGCTATTTTCAATATCTTAGTAACTGATTTTCCGCCCTTGATGGAACAAATCGGAATTTTTTTTACTGCGCATGCGTTGAACGAATACATACATTACCTGGAGTTATCCACATTTGAACATTTCGGTCGGAAGTGCAAGATCAAAGCGTAGTATCTGTTCTCCTTTTAATTGATGCAGAAGGTACCCAGTCCTTGTTGCGTCAGCTGCCACATTACACTGAACGCCTACGCCAACGTGATGTTGGTCGCAGGGACTGGAAAATTTTTGAATTGGCCGAAGCCATCCCCTCGCGTTAAAGGTTTGGGGGAGTATCACATCTGGCGTCAGTGAGGATACGATTAAATAATATGATTTGTCGGTCTTCGGGGCAAGATCAATACGTCATATCAGTTTTCCTCTTTAAACAATAGATAATGTTTTGAGCCACGGGGATACGAATTCTGTGGTAGTATCTACTTCATTTAACTAAAAGAGATAGTGTCAGTGGAAAAATCCATGTCAGCGTGACAATGGTCGCAAAGTAGCGAAAATTGTCGAGTGATCTATGTTCTGAAGTCATCTAACGAGCACAACAAATGAAAATGTTAAACTGATGCAAACTGCCATGAAATAAAATCCTTAACTGAAACTCTCATCAAAGAGAGAATCGTTAATTTAAACTGCCATCAAGAGAGAATCGTTAACTGGAACTGCCATCAAAGAGAGAATCGTTAACTGGAACTGCCATCAAAGAGAGAATCGTTAACTGAAACTGTCATCAATGAAAATTCTTAATTGAAACTGCGAATTGAATATCCTTAATTGAAAACTGAATATCGTTTATTGAAACTGCGAATTGAAAATACTTTATTGAAACTGCGAATTGGACATCCTTAATTGAAACTGCGAATTGAATATCGTTAATTGAAACTGAGAGCAAGTAAATATCTGCTGATTCCACAGAATATCCAGCTATATAATATATATCAAATTAATGTTCTACACATTTCGTTCAGGGTTTTTTTCCATAGAATTTTCGTCACTTACTTCAAATTCCTTAATATATTGAACTACCTTCCTGCAAACACTGATGTTATCAAAATCACGGAATAGAAGAAAAAACACTAGATTTAAAATCATGCATGTCGTTTAGGAGAACTCGACTAGGTAATTAACGGAAAGAAAAAAAAGAGAAGGTTGCAGATTATTTATAGAAGTGGATGCAGTCGGCGAGATCAGTGTGTGGGATTCTGACTTGAGTAATTTGAAGGTAAATTGAGGTGCTATTACATTTGGTAAATAATTTTGTCTTTAATAGCTGGAATATTTCTCAAACATATATTATTAGTTTTAATACATATTTCCACCAAGCAGATGGAGTTCCCATTTAAGTGACCGGAAAAAAAAGGTACAAGATCTCATGGGATTTGATAAAAGATACAATTTTCTTTTTCTAAGATCACTATTTAGGTTAGTTATTTTTAACTTTATATGATAGACAGACGTTAGTCCTTTGCTTATTTTACGTATAGGTTGTAAAATAGATGTGATATCACGGAAAACGACGACCTTGGAGATAACATAATCAACATTCCAGCTTGTTAGTTTTTTATCATCATTTATTCATTTTAAACATTTTTATTTCAATATCCTTTACAGTAGGATCTAATTCCATAAATATTTTGCTTATTTCCATGTATTTCCTCTTTCTCTTTATTTCAATATGCTTTACAGTAGGATCTAATATAGATTCATCTTTATCCACCTACCTAAATGTTGGTCAAAAACTTTTCTCGATGGATCAATTACGACTGAATAGTGAGTTTGATCCATATACTTTCAGTCTTGTGGCATATCTAAGCTATGATTAGAAAATCCCCATGACAATCAATTGTAATATTTAATTTTAAAAAACGAGAATAGATTGCTATATTTTTGCATCATGTCAATAAAATTGATTGACGCAAATGAAAGGTTGATTTCCCACAATAAACTTAGAAGATATTTTTAAAAGATTATCACAATAGGAAAAACAAGGGAGAGAATTGAAATGCAGTTTCGAAGTTTTAAATGAATACTGTCCAATCAGATAAATATTTATCTCGTGAGACTACCGAGTGCTGAGAAACTTTCACTATATATGCAAACTACTGTCCAAAATAAATGGAGAGTTACTTGAATCAACATTTCTTTTGCAACGAATGAAAAACACCCTGGCATTTAATATGAATGTGTGTCTGAGTTGGTGTGGTTACTGATTAGGTCCACTAACAAGTCGTTCTCTCTCTCTCCTTCTCTCTTATATATATATATATATATATATATATATATATATATATATATATATATATATATATATGCCTAGTAATTTTTCGATCTGAAAATTTCAATGAACACTCAATGTGATTATATTGTGGATGAATCATTACGTTCCAGCATAAACCAGTGAATTTATTCATACACACACACACACAAATATATATATATATATATATATATATATATATATATATATATATCAGTAAATACACTGGTTAATACTAGAAGGTAATGTATACGTCCACAATATATATCTCATATGTGAAGGTGATATATATATATATATATATATACATATATATATATATATATATATATATACATATATATATGTATATATATATATGTATATTAAGGTCATATGCAATATACATATATCACATATGGCCTTCACAAACTTGGGGTAGATTCTACGACAGACCCTAATTTAGCCGGGTTTTGATCCTAGCTAGAGACAAACCGACGTCGAGGCACACTCATGAACTATAATACAGCGAAACAGTTTATGGATGACAATATTAATCCTACTGAAAAATTATTTCAGTTGAGATCTCTGGGGGAGAAGTGTAAGTTTGTAAACCGTGACTCTTACTGCTACTGGCGTTTTTATCCAAAAATAAATACATTTATGTTCACCTTCATCCCTACCGTGCGCCAACTGTGTAGGGGTAGATTCTCCGACTGACGCTAATTCAGCCGGGTTCATATATATATATATATATATATATATATATATATATATATATATATATATATATATATAAACCCATGCATGTGTGTGTGTATGTGCGTGTGAGCATATTCCAAATACAATACACAAATATGGAGAAAAGATTAAAATGATAGAGAGGACATCAAATGATAAGATCAAAGACTTCATTCCTTCCTCTTTTCACTGGCTAATTCTAGTTATTTTATTACCGCTCAAGCACAGGAAGATTTTTACGCCTTTCTTAGAAGAATTTCCATTACTATTACACAAAGAAGACTATTATTATATATAAGAAACATAAGGAAAAAATTAATAGCCTTAAATAATATGACGAAATAACTGTCTATATCTCTGATATGAGATATTATGTACAATATTGACATTATTCGGACTATTGACCTCAATTTTGTCGCCATAGTTATCACACCGTTTCGGCCGTTGTACGCTCCGGCCTTCTTCATGTGATTGGAATGTCGAACTGAACCCTTGAAGCCATGTTTAATGTATGCCAGTTATCAGTTATCTCCTGTTAATTCCCCTCTCCAAATTCTGCCTTAACCATATTTTTTTTTAACTCACACACTTTGCGTCCTGTCCCTGGATCTAACTAACGCATTTAACCACTGTGCCATGTGTCCTTGAGGACATCTGTGTATGAATTTCTGGGTATTATAAAATTTATGTCTTCAGCAACCATTTTTACCAGTGATCATATTGCAATTTTTGCTGTTATCATTGCATGATTTTACCAGAGTTCATATTGCAATTTTTGTTGTTATTATCACTTTACTCTAGCAATTCTTATTAATGCTTCCAATATTGCATTCATTTCTATGCTTGGTCGGCTCAGGAAATTTTTGTGGCCTAGAATATGTGCTGATTATTTAAGTTTACAAATTTTCCAATGATGTTCTTTGTCTATGATCTCAACCTGATCCCACAGAGGGCGGTGATCTCCCTTTTCTCTCCATATGGGGTCAGCCACGCCTGATGTTTTCACTTCCTCTCGTGTTACAGCTTTCTGGTGTTCTTGAAGCCTTAGCTCAAGGGGGCTTCCTGTCTCCCCTTTATATATCTTTCCGCAGCTGAACGGGATAGTGTACACACAGTCTTTAGTCATGTTATCCTCCGTGGGCGGTTTTACTCGGGAGAGGTATCTGTGAAGTGTTGTCCAGCTTTTGAATGTTGTCCTGATTTTATATGAACTGCAGATCCTCTGTATTTTCTTTTAACCCCTTCACATAAGGCAGACAGACTGTTTTCTGAGTGTTGTCCTCCTCTTGTACCTGCCTATCCCAGTTTTGGGGGCTGCTGCCATGTACCCAGGGTAACAATTACCCTGGGTACATGGCAGTGGAGAACTTGGAGGAGGGAATTAACAGAAGATAAATGATAACTGACATCCATTAAACATGGCGCGTGGAACTAGAACAGACTACCACATTGCGCGAAATAAATTCCAATCACCTGAAGAAGGCCGGAGCGTACAACGGCCGAAACGTTGTAATAAATATGGCGACAAAGATGAGTTCAACAGTCAGAAAAATGTAAATAGTGTACATAATACCTCATCTCAGAAATATAGATGGTTATTTCGTCATAATATTTAAGGCCATTAATTTTGTTCCTTATGTTTTTTATGTATAATCATTGTCTTTTTTGTGGAATAGTAGTCGACGTTCTCCTTAGAAACAATCATCAGGTGAATGCCATACTTGGATATCATTGCCAGAGTCGAGGTGGTGGCTTTGAACTTCCCTCGGCTTCAGGCGAATGAACTGAGACGGAAGATCAGGCAGACCTTGGAGAAGGCCAAGTCGCCCAGGTTAAACATCACGAAACTGGAGATGCTGGTGATCGGATGCTTACAGTTGAACGAAAACATCATCATACTACCGGCTGAAAAAGACAATTCGACTGTAGTGATGTGACAAATCAGATTACATAAGAAAGCTGGTAGACCTCATTAGCAATGGTAGCTACAACAAAGTTAAAAAGGATTCTACAATGAAAACGAAATGCAAATTGTGATTTGTTAGTTATTATGAAATGTGAGAGCTTGTCATAAAACAGTTGGTGTAGGCAAAGTTGTGTTGTTACCGCTTAGTACCGAGAAGGAAATTACCTACTGACATCAGTAGAATTAAAAGAAGTAGAATAACGGTTAAGAGTAGAATAAGACAAAAAAAAGAATAGTAAGGACGGCAACAAAAGCTTAACGGGGATAAAGAAGCATAATCACAATTATAACTATTTAAGTGTCGTAACATTAGTGATGCATACCTGATAGGTAATTCCAAAATTCGAAGAAGAAAGACAATTAACGCGATATGACATGGGACCGAAAAACATTTGGAAATCCATATATGTTCCAAATTCAAATTTAAATCTTTTCGAAATGACAGAACAACTTTCTTCTTTGTCATCTATCTGTGATGCAGCAAAATTCTTTCTGTCGCCGACATAGCTAGGCATTCGAGAAAAACATTAGGCCTAAATATCTGCAATCGTTTTTTAGAAGAGTTAAAATACGCCCTGCACGGAGGGCCATCAACATATTAAAAAATTAGAAATTATCTGAAATAGCAGCTTCGTAATTTTTGCTTTGATTTCAACTGTTTAGCCAACGTGTTCTTGGACCTTTCTAATGCACGTACATGGAACAGTATATCTGCCCAGAAAAAAAAACGAAAATATGGAATACGGTGACCTATTTAAAGATTATGAAACGTAATAGTCATTTCCCACTTAGCAAACCAGGTTCCGTTCAAATATATATATATATATATATATATATATATATATATATATATATATGCACATATCATTAAAAACGACTGACGAGGTGCTTTTATTTAGTTTTTTATATAATTTCTCGTGCGATCTAATAAAGTTTTTCTTTTCAGAGGATAAATTATATAAAAACTGTCCGAATGTTCTTTTTATCCGAGCGCTTTCGTCTATACATTTATTAGACCGCACGAGAAATTATATAAAAAAACTAAATAAAAACAGCTTGTCTGTCGTTTTTAATGAAATATGCATGAAAGAAGGATTGCTGCCTAAATACACAAATATATATATATATATATATATATATATATATATATGTGTGTGTGTGTGTGTGTGTGTGTGTGTGTGCTTATCTCTCTTCGTCCGTGTTTCTATCTACATAGGTCTGTGTATATCTTTATAAGTATCTACGTTTTTCTTCACTATGCGTATTTCTATGTAAGTTTGTCGATATTTCTGTATGTATGTACGTATTTATATATGTATATTGATATCTATGTGCAACGCTGTGACTGTCGCAATAATTCAAATCCTGCTTGTCGATCTACGTGAGTGTATCTATGTTCGCCGAATTCTTTCAGTACGTCTATCTCCATGAACCTATCTATCTAGGTTTTTCTATATATTTATCTTTCTCTAATACTATCATTTTGAAAAGGGTACTCTGTAATATATCTTTCCTGTAGTTGTGTTCTATTTCTTTTTTTTTTTACTCTCTGCCATACTGAATGAAATAGGTAAAGGTCAAATGCGGAAGAAAAAATGAATATAAGACGGTTGTAAAAACACAAAAGGGTAAATTCAAGAAACGGTGTGGCTTGATCATTAGTCAGAAACTATGCTAAACTGAGAGGAGATAAAATGGCGGAGGAAAATGCAAGAAATGACAAAGATATACTATGAAGTGAGGAAAGAAAAAAAGGGACCGGAAATAAGAGATTACGGAACAAAGAAATATCGGTCAATTTTCGGGTACAGAAAGGAGGAAATATCAAAATAACTTTAAAGATCAAGTTGCTGCCATGATGCCTGCAAAATAACGAAATATTCTCAGTTTTCACTCAGCCGATTATATGTCACCCATAAAAACCGGCACATATTAGTGTATACTAATATTAGTATTATTTACTTATTATCTTTCGGATGATTAATGTATAACACTACGTTATCAATAAGCTGATATAGAAATAATCAATAAGAGAAAGAAAAAACATGGCACATCAATTCACAAGTAAGTTACACAAATGTAAACAAATGTGGCTCATACCGCTATCAACCGAATTGAATTGAGCTCCCAGAGCCACTGCCGTATTTCTCATAGAAAACGTTAAAATTTCCCTTCCTCTATGCTATGCGTCTATATCTCTGACGGATACCAAATCTGTTGGGTTCGATCCTAGCTTGAAGTAATCGGACGTTTATCCACACTGAAGAGCTGTGATACAGCGAAACAGTCTGTCTTTGGATGACAATATATATATATATATATATATATATATATATATATAGTGACATGGATAAATTATCATCTAAATTACGTAAAAATGGAAATAATATTGATATTCTCATTTTAACAGATATCTTTTATAATTATAAAAAATATCTTGAAATACTAAAGAGTAAGTTTATTCAATAAAATCAACATTGTCTTCAAGGACAGCCTCAAGACGGCTTCGCTATCTGCTTCATCGCATCTGGATGTTCTTGTGTAATTTGGTGAATGCTTCCATAATCCATGTCTTCATGCCATCTTTGGTGTTACAAATAGTTTTGTTGCTCCCTCGATAAACTGTCCCACACACATAATAATGAAAGGTTTTGTAGTCTGGAGAGTTAAGTGGGCAGACGTAAAGTGTGGTCGCAGAAATTGTCTAATAGTCATGACTGTGTTTTCCTGCTTGTGTAGCATGGTACAGGGTTTTGTTTCCAGATATATGGTTTTCCAGAAGTCGCCACGTTGAACCAGCGCAGCACTACTTCGTCAATACATTAGACATCCGTGTTAAGTCTGATGCCCTGAGGGAAGATGAATGAATGCATAATGTCGCCATCACTTGTGATCACTCCAAACAAATTCCTGATCGCCATTAGACTCATCCAACTCGTTTCGAATCATCTGCACTCTCCTCAGATTGACACCCAAACACTGAAATGTTTGTATTGGAGCTTTTGGCGGGAATGCCAAGTATGTCTTTTCCAAATTTTTGCATCAATGACTTGCGTCATGTTCTTTTTTCTCACAGACTGCTTCCACCTGACCCCACTATATTGGGCAATCGACAAAATCAATTAAATTAAAAATAGATATTGGTAACACTTTAATCACTGCACCGTATATATATATATATATATATATATATATATATATATATATATATATATATATATATATATATATATATATAATGGACTCTCCCGTCGAACTCGACGTATGAGGGTCAGACAGATCAGTTCCCAGAAACTGAAAGCCCGACACCCACACAGGATTTGATTATAGTGGTGAAGGCTTTGTGAAGGGCCATCCACACTTTTTGGCGGGACGAATGCCACAAGGTCCCCAAACGACCCTCCGCAGGTTTTGAATTCTCCTAGACCAGTTACCATCCAAGGCTATAGAAGCCAGTCTGTCCTGCTATTTATCCATAGTTGGAGGGAGAAGAAGAGGATTCACACCTTTCCCATATACATACATACATATATACATATATACATACATATATATACATATATATATATATATATATATATATATATATTGATATATATATATATATATGGGGTGTGTCTTTGCGCGTGTGTGTATGTATGCATATGTATATGCATGTGTGTGTATATATATTTATACATATATATACACACATATATCTATATATATAGAGAGAGAGAGAGTGAGAGAGAGTGAGAGAGAGAGATTTTCCCCTCTCAATTTCAACTTTATGACTAACTAGTTATGTTTTTAATTGAAGCTTTACTTCTCTATGTTACGTGTCTCTTGAATAAACAAGTAGTCTATCTTTGTTGTCTCACTTTCTTTCTCTAGAAGCTTGTGAAAATGTATGAGCATAATGCCTATGGTGTTGGAATTATATGGATATCCGACTCGTATGAAGGCAAATGCCACTGAATATAGAATGTTCAGAAGAGAATGAATGTTACACCTGATGTCATTTTTCTGAATACAGACGGTCTATAAAGCCCGCTACCTCTCAACCAAAACAGGAGTTTTCTATGCATTTACCTTTCCTGGAACTTATCCAGAAACAAAGTAGACTATACGTTCATGTTATTTTGTATATCAAAGAAGATATTTCCTCAACAACTTATCTCATGCCGGTGCTTTTATTTTTCATGGCAGTAATGTTATGGTGGTTTGAGGATGCTGATGGAATAAAAGATAACCGCTTATTTTAGAGGGCATTTGCCAGATTTCCCATCCTGTCTTATATTACTGTCATCTTTCTTTCAAATTATCGCTTTCCGTTTCATATTTTTGCATGCCGAAAGAATGTGATTACGGTATGTTTGTTTTTGATTGCGCCTGTACATGAGTAAGTGGCTTCAAATACGTCTATAAACGCTTGGAACACAATACATCGTTTTTGCATATCGACTTACTTTCTTCTTTATAAGTGTAAGGGTAATTTTGTACTATTCTCTAATTTCGAAGTCAACAAATACAGTGTATAGAGGAAATAATAAAGGACACCAGAGTTTCGTAGACGGATCTGTCCGTCCATTCTTCAAGGGATATGATCAATTTACTGCTTATATTTTTTTAAAACTTTTGTGCATATTTATTACGAGTGTAAGTTTTCTTCTGTATTCTTGATTTCTGTGTGTAACGTGACAGTGTACCAGGCTTAAACTCAATCTTCATTGCATGAAGATTGATTGAAGAATACGTGTAAACAAGAAAGAGACCGTGTCCTCTCTCTCGCTTTCTCTCTCTCTCTCTCTCTATCTATGTATCTATCTATCACTCTCTCTCTATATATATATATATATCTATATCTATCTATCTATCACTCTCTCTCTCTCTCTATATATATATATCTATATCTATCTATCACTCTCTCTCTCTCTCTCTATATATATATATCACTCTCTCTATATATATATCTATCTATCTCTATATCGATCTATCTCACTATATATATATATCTCACTCTATATATATATATATATATATCACTCTATATATATATGTATATATCTCACTCTCTCTCTCTCTCTCTATATATATATATATACTCTCTATATATATGTATATATCTCACTCTATATATATATATATATATATATATATATATCACTATATATATATATATCACTCTATATATATATATATATATCTCACTCTCTCTCTCTCTCTATATATATATCTCACTCTCTCTATATATATATATATATATATCTCACTCTCTCTCTCTATATATATATCTCACTCTCTCTCTCTCTATATATATATATCTCACTCTCTCTCTCTCTCTATATATATATCTCACTCTCTCTCTCTCTCTATATATATATATATCTCACTATATATATATATATATATATATATATATATATATATATATATATATATATATATATATATATATAGGAATAAAGCGTCACTGCCGACACTCGAGTTTGAACATAGATCGCCCATGAGCAAACAAAAGTGATCCCATTATTGAATTAAGTATAGAACGTGAGCACAGAGGAAACGCATATATGGTAGTTAGCGCGTGTCTAATTGGTCACTATTTCTTGTCTAGCCTCTATATTATACAGATCGACATTCTCTTTTCTATTTATTATACTATTACTCTATTCGGATCCCTATAGGGATTGTCTTTCGAGCGAGAATTATTGAGTAAGAACTATTAGTGCGAGTGTTATTCGAAGACATCTGACACCAGTATTGTTCAACAGCGTACTATAGTTGCATTTGCAATTACAAAGCCTCTACTACAACGAGTATTACAAAATTGACGACGAGTATTGTTTGGCGTCACAAAAATGGCAATGAATCACAAATTATATATATATATATATATATATATATTTCTCACTCCCTCGTGACTGTCATGCGTGTGTTTTGGTCCAAATATGGATATGAAAACAAATCGAAAAAGAACAATGAAATTATGTCTATTTGCGAAGAGATAATTAAAAGTTCAGTTGAAAAAAATAAAAACTGGCTTATTTTTTTCTCTCTTCTATTATCCTGCCTCTTGGTTCATAGACATTTATTATGATTAAATATTTACTGCGAGAAATAAATACTTTTTGCATGTATATGTTAGTATGTATGCGTAAGAGGGAAGGGAAATACGGCTTTGTTCAATATAATTTTCCACGTACCGAGTATCTGCATCTGAACGTTGGCACAGAGAACAGAATCCATGTTGCACACTCTTTTGCTTTTGTCTGTCATATTTCATGAAGTCTGTCTACGGCTGATTCAGATCTGTTTGCACGCTCGTTGAGAGGTCATTGTGGAAGATTAATTTGGTCTGACGTACAGCCCATCTCCTACAGTCTGGTAGAAACTAAATTCGTGTGTTTGCATTCGAAAATCGGTATGGTCTCTTTTCTTGTTTTTTGATTAAATTAAGAAAATTACGTTTTCTCAAAGAGTTGTTATTTGCACTCAGACATATTATATTATCTGTGTAAGACAAATCAATTTTAATAATAGTGTCTATGTGTTGGTGCTTTCACAGGACCAAATTTTTACAGCAAGAAGCAAAGATTGTGCTTAACAGAAGTGTTGAGCAATGTAGCATCCGTCACCCATTACCAGAAAAACAAGTGGCTTAACTAGCAGAGTAGAAACGATTACAGTTCTCGACACATCTAGTTGAACCCATTGCTGGAACTCATTACACATATCACGCAAAGGTTAACTGTGCTCAGACCTACAATTTATATATATATATATATATATATATATGTATAAAGTAATTCATGGAAAAAACGAATTATTGAATATTATTTCTTCTAATACAGGCTGATCTACAATAACCTCAATATGTACTGGGCCCCCCCCCCCCCAAATTCTATTAATCTATATTTTGCACTCATTGTTACATTAGAGATTCAGATAAGTCAGCTGCATTAGCGGATTTATCTGGAAGCTGATTTAGATACCAGAAGGAGATTCCCGAAGTTATTGGTTGTTGGAAGTTTCTCCTAACATATAAACATTTGATCGACCCACCTGAGCTTAGCATATGCGCACTTCGGACAAATCAGATAACCAATAGATACATAAGCGCTCTATTAGAGAGAGAAGGGGTGCCTATAAACATGCTTGACAGGAGTAGAATCCACGTTTGGAAAATTCTCACACCTACTCGCCGACATCAATTAAGGAAGTTTAATATTTTAGATTGACATGTATTGGAGCAAGTATATTGCATCAATTGCTAAGACTGCAGGTAAAAGTTCGTTCAATCTATCGAGCTCGACAATATTTTTTTCAGAAAAATCTATCTTACATATTGGAACCTTGAATAAGTTATCGCTGATTTTTCATGAAAAGTAATGTTTCATTTACAAACATTAGTATGAAAGATGTCACTAAAAATATTACCCGTCACTAGCCACTACTTTTTCCCATCTTTTCGTCCTTTTAATATTTAAAAAAAATTGAAATTCCACCGTCCCCTCTTTCTTACCCATGTGTAATCAAATCAACGTAAACGTGGGACGGAACGCTTCAGGCGAAATATGTTCTAGATTCTCCACTTCTAGATTCGTCGTATGAAAAGATTTATTAGTGTTTGCGGAGGTGTACATATGAATATATACGCATGTGCTTGTCCGTCATGTAATAGGCAACTGATACAGTAATAGCCTTATACATCCAAGTAATAAGAATTTGAGTTTATTAGGTTCATGAAAGGACAAATGGATTTATTTTGGAATGCTGGCGAATAGGAATTTCATGATAGCTTGTGATATTCTTTTGTGTATTAATGCACAAAGGCGTATGATTAATTCCTTTCAAAGAAAAAAATATGTGCCTGCATAGATTCCTGATGTAATTTTGAGAAGCAAACATATAGAAAAATTTTTTTAAAAGAACCTAAAATATATATTTTATAGATTAGATGTTATACTTACATCAATGCAATTAGTAATCTACTCTCATGAAAATGACAACATCCTTAATGTGTTGCGAAATCTAATATGACGTTATTTATTTAAGAGATCATTACATTTCCTGTTCTCATTCTGCATTCACGTGCTATGTGGTAACTTAATCCAAGCTATCAAAGAGACATAGGATTTTTCAAAGCTAAGCTTAAGACGCTATTTTTATAGAAACATCTGTCAGTGGAAAAACAATCTTTTTTTTTCTGTGTTTTTTTTTTGTTTGTGTTAGGTTTAAAAACTAATTTTAGAATTTAAAAGAAGAATCAGTCGTAAAAGTAATACTTATCTTTGATTTTATTTGGATGCTGCATTGTTTTCAAATTATTTGTGGTGGTAATAATACAGTGGTCCCGATATAATGATAAATTCTCACACGCAAAATAATATATATATATATATATATATATATATATATATATATATATGTATGTAGATGCACAATATCAAGGTAGTCTTTCTTTAAGTCTAGAATTAGGATTTAACACTTCGCAAATGATATAGATGCCAGAAATACAACGTTATAAACAGTACTATCAATTGAACAAACCAACCATGTTGAGAACCGATAAAATTGCTAGCTGGGAGAAAAATAAAATTTGAATGAGAAGTTATTATAAATGTGACATTCAATGGAATGAGCAAAAACATTAAAAATGTATGTGTTATTTGGAACGGACTGGATGCAAAAATCCGACTTCTGGGATTTACCAATAAGTACGTACTGCCAAAAAGTGAAAAGTTTATCCACTGAGGCAGATAAATTAAAGGAGAAACTAAAAGAGAGTTTCCCTGAAGTATTTTCAGCCGGCCTCGGGAAGTGTAAAAAATGGCAGCAAATATAGAAATAAAAGAAAACGTACAACCTATCTTCAAGAAGAAAAGGAACGTACCTTTTGCTTCAATAGAGAAAATAAATCAAGAGTTGGATAGACTCGAAAAAATCAGTATATTGACAAAAGCGGAATACAGTCAATGGGCCGGACCTACGGTTTACGTCAAAAAGAAGATGGGGTACAATTCTACTGAACTACAATTTCAAATTGGAGTATCTGTCAACGAATAAAATTGGGCACGCAGATGGTCTCTCGAAATTAATACCTAAGAAAACGGAGCCATTGGAAGATTCCGTTATCGCAGCCCTACAACATGAAGAAGATATCAGGACATCACTATGTAGTACAGTTCGAAACCTCCCCGCCACACTACAAGAGATAAGAAATGAAGCGATAAATGATGAATTCATAAAAGAAACAAAAACAAAAATTGCAGAAAAATAAAAAGGTATCAGACAGTCTTTCGTCATGTGACATCGTTCTATTATATAACGAAAGGGTAGTAATTCCAAAAACACTACAAAGGCGAATCCTAAAGGACTTCCACATGGGCCATCGAGGAAAGAACAGAATGAAATCGTTAATGCGTAGTTACTTACATTGGCAAAATATGGATCAGAACATTACACATACGGTGGAAAATGCAAGGGTTGTTCCTTATCAGCAAAAGCACCGCCGATCATCCATAATCCTTGGCCAGAGACAGATCGTCCGTGGTCAAGAATCCATGTCGACTTCGCACATCCAATAGATGGTTTCTACTATTTGATCAGAGTAGACATTTATAGTAAATGGCCAGAAGTGTGTTTCGTTGCAGAAAACCAACTTCTGAAATTACCATAAATTGCCTCCACCAGTTGTTTGCTCGTTTCAGTGTGGTTGATTGTCTAGTCTCTGATGATGGGACACAATTCACATCTGGGGTCTTTCAAGAATTTTGCGAAACTTTCCAAGTTAAACATATCAAATCCCCGCCATATCACCCAAGATCAAATGGGCAAGCGGAGTGATTTGTAGACACACTCAAAAGAGCGTTAAGGGAAGCATATGACGTGCCTACAGAAAAGACGTTGCAACAATTTTTACAAGTATATCGAATTACTCCAAACAGTGCTACGCCATCGGCATTATCACTCGCAGAAGTAATGTTCGCCCGGAAAATCAGATCAGTATTTGACAAATTGCTACCGAAACAAACAAAACAAATACCAATGTCATGCGTACCACAAAGAAAATTCTACCCAGGAGAGAAAGTTTTTTACAAAACGTATGAAAACAATACATCCTACTGGGAGCAAGGTACAATTGAAAAAAGAATCGAGAACATGGTTTACACAATACAGGCCCGAAATTCTCACATAAAAGACATGTAAATCAAATAAGAAAAAGGCAGTTAGATGATTCTAATGGTCCACCTCAGGAAGAAGAAGTGGTGGATACCATATTCGATACATTCGATATGCAAAGGCCGCAAACAATGTCTGAACCACGAAAATCGACCAGGAAAAGAAAAGTCACAGAGCCTTTGATAATAAATCCAAAGAGAAAAAATACTAACGACCCCTGCGAAGCAAAAGCTTTGTAAGGGGGGTGTTAAGGGAACCTACCTATAACGATAATGGACTCTGCCTGACTCTATAAATACTGCGTCCTTGAGAGAGAGAGTGATGAGGAATGAGTCGAGTCGCAGTCTCTGACTGTGCGCGACTCTTGTCGAACTCTCTGCTTTGGCAGAGAGGAACCTGGACGAGGCTTTGCCGCAGGGCAAAGTGTCGTCCGGGGAGGTAGACAGTCCAAAAACCCGTTTATACGGGTTATAAATGGGCATAATTTTGGACGAGCCTACGGGCTCGGGGAGCCCACATTAAACCGGCCTTGTGCCACATTCGACCCACGTGGGAGGGTTGTTAAATATCGAGGAATGAGTTGAACAGACAGACGGTTAATATTAACACCTTCAACTTGTATTATATTTCTGTTGTAATATATATTTGTTATTTACTACTCTTGTGTTCGTGTTGTTCTTTCTTGTTTCTACCTTGGAACATAACCGTGGTGAGAGTATATTGGACCATAACATTTACTATATTAATCACTCTTATTTACTGAAAATATCGTGCATGATCAACCATAATTTCAAAAATGGGCATGCTTATATACAAATATTGTGTTCGATGACTGGTATTAAATTTTGCCGTTTTTAATAGTAAATATAATTTTGACTTAATAATAACAATCTCAATAGCTGAAATTAATACAGTATTTTAAAAGATGTGAAAATTAAATTTTTCCTAATTAAAAAAAAATTTAAATTATAAAAAAATGAAAAAAGTCTTGTGAAAATGTATTATTCACCGATTTTTTTATTTCTTAAGACAATAGTGTCCTTACTATGTCTTACGTATAAAGACAATTAAAATCTCTCTTAAATAAATATTGTCATTGTTTTATGGAATTTTTATGACTGATGGCAGATGTACGGTTTATTTGTGAATATGTCCTGACAATTTCATTAAAATCCAACAATTATATGAATTTTGCAAGAATTTCAAAATCAAGGTGTTTTTAATGAAATAAGGCTCTAAAACATCTATAGTAACCTGAGGCCGACCACTGACGAATAAAAAAGATATTAAAACAAAATCTGGAACATGCTAGCAGATTAAATTAAAAAAAATAATAAAATAATAAAAAATAATTTGGTCTTTCTTAATAATAACAAAGATTTTGACGATAAAATTGGTTATTAAGTTTTTGGCCTTTTTTTTCATCAGGCTATGCTGTTTTTGCCAGCGAATTAACCGAAGTTCATATTATTAAATGATCATATATTATCTTTAAGAGTAGGCAAGATTTTTGTTTTGTTTTGTTTTGTTTTCAGGCGAGAACAATAAAAATGAACAGAGCTTAATAGACCGATCTAACACAGGAGGCCGATGAATTACAATTCCGGTCTTTTTAGGCAGCGTTTGTTCTTTAAGGCTAATATAGAAAACGAAGGATATTTTGTGGCGGTTAATTTTACAGTTGGATTTTTCCAAATTACGAATAATTTTTCTTTGTAAAAGCAATTGCATCAGAAATTGACCGAAGTTCCGAAGGGAAGCGATCAGCAAAAAGAAGTTAAATTCTTGAATACGAGATAAAGCCGGCGGCATTCTCTGACGATATTTGAGGATGAGAGCCCTTAAGTCATAATCGTTTTTTTTATTTATTGACGTTTGTTTTTGTTTGATGAGAATTGCTTCAAGACTAATAAAAATGTTTTACTATTTGTGTTTGCAAGAAATTTGATATTATTTGTGAATAGCTGTCTTCTGTTACTACGATCCTCATGTTACTTATAAATCGCATTTTGACAAATGTTCTTCATGGACATAGGTATGTCAATATGTGGACCTAACCATGTGAAATAGATGGCTTACAATGATTTATTATTAGAGGAAAGCGTTGATTATAGACTGAAAATAGAAATTAAATTACTGTTAGGTACGTCAGTAAAGGAAAACAATTTCACGGACTAATCATTAACAGTAACAAAAAGACAACCCAAGGAATAAGCTACGTATTGGGGACATCTTAAATAAAGCACATTCAGAAATATAATTATTTGGAAAGAAAATATAATGTAAACGATATCAAATAGTAAAGTATTAATAGATTGATTAATTAGTTTTAGACACAAATTACTCAACTACGATGTCCTTTTTAATAGTCTCGATATCAATAGATGCCAAACTATGTCCTAGTAGATGAAATGATTTGAAGTGATATTAATAGTTCGGCCGATGATCACTGAGAATCCTATGGAATGAACACACGAGTTAGTATATTTAAGGAGAGCATGAAATACAAGGAAAACATTGTACGAGATGAAAAATGCTGGACTTTTGGGAATAGATACGGAAAGACGACTTGGATAAGATAAGAATCAAAGGACCTAGAAGTGAATAGATGGAATCAAGGAGCAATCCACTTACGTTTTAGATAAAGCGTTGGAGAACAAGTGCAAATTGTTAAGGTACATGTTTAAAATTTATTTAGAACCTCAAAGACTAAGTTGTCGATAGTCATGATTGCTCACATCCACATAGGCAAGGAACATAAAAGAAAAGACAGTGACTGCTATTATCGTTTCATTCTACACTTATAGGGTAACTAATAAAGCCCGAGGAGGCACCGGGGAGTTTATGGATGGCGGCTTGGATTGAGTAATCGACAGAGCAGAGTTCGAATTCTAGTCGAATCCATTACGTTCACTTACGTAATAATACCCTTGGGAAAAGTATGAATCATCTTCTTCTCCCACAAATTATAGGTAAATAACAGCAGAGACCGGGTTCTATAGCCTTGGATGACAACTAAACTAACACAGAAAGAAATGGCAACCTACTGCAGGAAGAAAATCTCCCTCGTCAGTTATGTATCGAAAGATACATGATCGACTAAGCGTGTATAAGCACATAACTGACTGAATAAAGCGTAGATTCTGTCTCTCGTGCTTTTGAATCGTTTAATAATTTATAGTTATGCATAAAATTATTACAATGCAAGTTATTCTTCTGCCTAAATTACTCTTTGTCTAGGAACTATTTATGCGGACAGTTCCACTTTGACTGCTTCTGTCATGTCTCCAAAATCAATCTTCTACATCGACTGAGAACCAATTTTCCTTGCCCGGTCGAAATCCTCATAGAATTTACCTCATTTATTGGTGTCTTTTGAGACATACGTCTTAAAAAGGAATCAAAATCTTTCTGAGTTTTGCTTCCACGGACACATTGCATTGAAAGCTGTCTGAACTTTGCTACTGAATATGGCTTCGACACTTCATTCAACAAAAGGAGTATTTCGATTAGATGATGTCCTGTGAGAGAATAAATAGAATAGTGATGGATTATGTCTTTCTTTTTTACATGATGTTCTTTCCCATTCGTTTGTTGAATCGGGTTCCTGGTAGGACCTATCATAGGAATTGTCATAATCTAATGACAATGGTATTTCATCAAATGAAATTGGAAATTTGCATTTTTAAACTAATAAATATTTCGGGTAGAGTTACAAAATTGTGACTAGATATTTTTAGCAGGTTAAGCTTCATAACTATACTTATAGTCAACCATAACAATTTTCTCGGTAAGAACCCTGCAGATCAGAATACACTTAGAAACGTGGAAGTAGGAAATTAAAATAATGTACATCACCGAAATACATCTATCTATCTATCTATATAATATATTATCATATATATAATAAATAATATATTAATAAATTAATTTTTTGTACTGATTTTAAAAATATTTATGTTAAATTTACGACTTAATTATACACACAATACATATATAATAATTGTATATATATATATATACATATATATATATATATATATATATATATGTACATGTATATATATACCTATATATATATACATATGTACATATATATATATATACATATATACATATATAAACATATTTATACATATATACACGCACATATATGTATAAATATATGCACATATAAACATAAATATATACAACATATATACATATATATATATATATATGTATATACATATATACACATATATATATATATATATATATATACATACATATACGTATATATACACATACTTATATATATACGCATATATATAGGTATATATACATATACGTATATATATACGCATATATATAGGTATATATACACATACGTATATATATATATATACGCATATATACACATACATATATGTATATATAAATACATATAGATATACACACATATACATACATATATACGCATATATTCACACACATATGTGCATGCATATATATGTACACACATATATGCATACATATATACACACATATATGCATACATATATACACACATATGTACACACATATATGCATACATATATACACACATATGTACACACATATATGCATACATATATACACACATATATGCATACATATATACACACATATGTACACACATATATGCATACATATATACACACATATGTACACACATATACGCATACATATATACACACATAGTACACACACATTAAACACATATATATATATTACACACATATATATTACATACACATATATATATTACATACACATATATTACATACACATATATATTACATACACATATATATATATTACACACACATATATATATATTACACACACATATATATAACACACATATATATTACACACACATATATATTACACACATATATATATTACACACATATATATATATATTACACACACATATATATTACATACACATATATATATATTACGCATGCATATATATATTATACACACACTTATATACTACACATACACACATATATATATTACGCACACATATATATTACGCACATATATATATATATATATATATATATATATTACACAGACACATATATACATATTACGCATATATATATATATATATATATATATATATATATATATATATATATATATATATATATATTATGCACACACATATATATTACACATAAACACATATATATTACGCACACATATATTACGCACATATATGTATATTAAACACACAGACATATGATATATATATATATATATATATATATATATATATATATATATATATATATTACACACACACATATATATTAACTTTGTCAGCTTTGCCGGATTTGATAATGAGACAGTAATAAATGGTAATTTTAAATGCATAAATGCCTACATGGGAACTGACGACATCAAGAAGATCATTTTCGTGTGAAAGAATTTGTAAGCGAGCCCGATCAGTACGATATTCATTTCCCGATTTGATAGGGATTATTGGATTAAATCAATTGATAGGGATTATTGGATTAAATCAAACAATCACCCAGTAATACCGTAACCCTGAATCTTACGTAGAAGCCCAGCATGACAAAGCCTGTCAAGCAACTTTGAGATATCTAGAGTAAGAGTATTATCAAGCACTTCACATATTCAGTGATGGTCGGAAGAAACAGGGAAACCATATTATATATACACACACACATACATACATACATATATATATATATATTGAATGAAAGCTCGAGTGATACACACAGACACAGTTATATATATATATATATGTGTGTGTGTGTGTGTATTGTGTATGTTAACGTTGGAAATTTCAGTTGTAAAAAGAAATCGCAAAGAACAAGACGCATATAGAAGAAATATCCTTTCCTGTGTCAAAACAGGCTGATGCCGCAAGAGGTGGCAATACGAACATAGCCAGCAAAACTGTGTTATATCTCTTGGTTGGCGGCTGGCGAGGGCAGGGTATCCCACTAGATTTCATACGACACACACACACACACATATATATATATATATATATATATATATATATATATATATATATATATTTTTTTTTTTTTTTGAACGATAAAAATTATTAAAAAAATTAATTAAAATCATCAGACATACTGGGTTGTAGATTAGTATTTTTATGTTTTTATTATTATTATTTCATTTAGATTCCTCGACTAGTTTCGGCCAACATGGCCATCATCGGGAGAGAAAAAAATGTTTCTGCTTCCTGGTGGCAGTAAACTACAGAAATATATATATATATATATATATTATTTACACACAAACACAGTGAAATAATTTTTTCGTGTCACACATTTCATCATTTTGGAATTCATCGGGCTGAAATAATATTTACGCTGATGCGACCCTACATTCACATGTGTTGGGTTTCATAATATAGCAAATTTTATTTAGTTTTGTTACCTTTTCTGCTATTGAAATGTTTATTATATGTTTTTTTCCATACATTCACGCACACATTATATATAATTTTACCTCAGGCAATGCAATAATGCCACTAAAATATTAGGGTTTTACAGAGTTAAAAAAAGAATGATTTGAGGAGAAATTATAATATAAAAAAAAACAATATTAAAATAACAGAAGATGGCGATTGACGGTGCATTTAAATTCGTGCAGCTCTAAAGTGGGAGCGAAACAAGAGACAAGAAGAAAGTTTCACAGGTGAGAAACGTGAGAAAATATACTATTAGATTAGAACTTATACGTCTGCCTATTTTAACTCTAAAATGGTGAGCCCGATTTACCATTACATCAGTCTCTTCAATCGATACAGTCGCGGTACCAGGGAAGAGGGATCATTATAACATTTGCCATGAGAAAACAGTGAGACAAGACACATCACGGCGTTGGAAATTTACGTTTTTAATATCATATTATGATAGGCATTTCTTTGTTCGTGAATAATTGCCAGGAATGAGGTTTATATTCTTATCAGTTAAATTTAATTTAAATGAAAGGGGAAAATATTGAGTGGGGCTTTGTGTCCCCCCCCACATAACGTAAATGAAATATATATATCAAGGAAACCTAAGAGTTATTCCCTTCTTCAAATTTAAATTTAATTTAATTCAAAATGTAAAACTTTCAGTGCGTGTTTGTGGACACTCTTTGACCATAATGAAACATACTCATTCAAGTACACTGGGTAATTTAGTATATATATATATATATATATATATATATATATATATATATATATATATATATATATATATATATATATATGTATATATATATGTATATATATATATGTATATATATATATATATGTATATATATATATATATGTATATATATATATATATATATGTATATATATATATATATATATATGTATATATATATATATATATATATATATGTATATATATATATATATGTATATATATATATATATGTATATATATATATATATGTATATATATATATATGTATATATATATATATGTATATATATATATATATGTATATATATATATATATATATATATATATGTATATATATATATATATATATATATATATATATATATATATATATATATATATATATATATATGTGTGTGTGTGTGTGTGTGTGTGTGTGTGTGTGTGTGTGTGTGTGTGTGAACCGATGTAGTTATGAACTAAATATAATACAAATTAGGCCAGACATGAAACAAATAATCTTGCTTTTATGAATAAACTCCTTTGTTTGTAAAATAATAGCCTGGCGCATATGAACTTGTTTGGGAAGAAATAACATTGACTGACAAATTATCATCATTAGAAATCATTTGTCCCTAGTTGATGTAATAATTTTCAGAGGGAATGTAATTGTACCGTCAAAATTAAATGACTATTACACAAGTGAATTTGAGGCAAGCTACACACAAAATAGTTAAACCTATACTAACAAGAGATAACGAGTTCTAAATAAACAGTAAGATCAAAAATAATGAACCAACGGGAAAAACTACTTCATAGATTTCTCATTGGAACCATGTCCGTATTTGAAGAGGATATGACAAGAATATGCTTGTGAAGTAGAAATATAGAGACAGTGTCGCTGTTAATGGTGAGAAAATAATTTCATAAGAGCCATTTATATAGAAGCCAGGAGAGATGAGAATGGGAATCATATCAAGAGTATGAATAAATAATCAAATAATGGAAGAATAATACAAAAACCATATTACTATGTGGTGTCCGTAATTCACCGTGAATGGGGACAAGTACAAAGATCTAAAATGACGAACAATCAGTATGTACACAAACCAGAATCTCAGAAAATGAAAAACAAGACGTTATGTGATTTCTGGGATTGGAAGATTCAAATTTATTATCCAGTTGAATCCTGAAGATAAGATCTAATTATCGGGAACCAGGAGGAAAACGTATCCGATTGTGGATGTCAATGTCCCAATATTAAACATAATATAATCAGAGGAAAGCGAAAATCAAGATCAGTTGTTTGGGCTCGCAACAGAAATGAAGAATTTATGGGATGTGTTGGTGTGAATGGGGAGAGTCATTGTTCGGGTCTGGAGTATTGGGAATGTCAATGAGTGTAGTAACCAGAAAACAAATAATGACTAAAAAGCATCCAGAATACGCCAGTATGGAGACCCGTTAGAAGAATGAGCCGATTGCTAACGTATTGGCGGAACTAGATGTCACCTTGTCTCCATTGACAGTCAAAACACAATATATGTGTATTCCTTAGTATAATAATAATAACATACATAAATAAATTATACGTTACATGAACATATCTTATAAGGGTGAAAAAAAACATTAAAAAAATATCGGTTCTAAAAAAACTGAATCCAAAGCGGAAATAATATGAAAATTGAACAGATTCTTTAGTGCCATGAAGTCGATTGGCTGATTCCATCTGTTCGATTCTTAGGGCTAATATATTTCTTTATGAAATATTCGATTTGCAACTGCAGAAAAACCTGATGAAATAACGTAAAAAAAACTATAATCAATGGCAAAAAAGTAGTAACTCTTTTCTAACAAAAGCTTTAGCGAAAAACTGTCAATATTATTCAGGTCCTGCTTCTCGTATGGAAAAATTATAACGGAACAAATTGCTAACCCAATGGAAAACAGAAATTTCACCTGTGTAACGTCCAGAAAGTGAAAAACCGAAATAAATTACTTATAATTTATGGATGAAAATATTATGAACGATATAAAGTAAAGAAACAAATTGGTAAAAGTATCAATGGAAAGGAACATATAAAAAAAATCCCTTGGCATGATTCACTAAACATGAATTCTCTAATTCTAAAATATATTCAAAATGGAGGATACATAGACAGATTTATACCCAGAGGTTTATAGAGGAATAGTTATAGGAATGATTTTTGTTTTTTTTACAAACACGTTTGGCATATTGTGGGAGTATTTCAGTAACAAAGATTTGAAAAGTAGCATCAAGATGAATAATTCTAAAACCCCAATTAAAAGTCTTGCCAAAATGGAAACTTAACAACCAAGCAATTCGATTTAAGAAAAAAATAAAATAAATATCCTTATTCTATATATTTTCTTGCGGGCAGGAAAGTGTCTGTTTGTCAAAGTTGGCATGTTAGAGACTCTTAGAATTAAAAAGGGATAATTACAATTCCTGGGACACATAATATGGAACGTGAGCATGGTAATTCGACACTCACGCGACATATATATATATATATATATATATATATATATAGATAGATAGATAGATAGATAGCTAGAGAGAGAGAGAAAATGCTTAACTTGCTTGTGTAAACGGATACCAGAGCAGATAGAGTAAAGCGATGTGTGCGACTTGCCACAGCAAATAGATTAATGGAATTATTGCGGTTTAGAGCTAAAACGGATAGGAGGTTGTGGAGAACCATGGACGCTAACGTACTGAAGGGATACTGCATATATATATATATATATATATATATATATATATATATATATATATATATATATACCCAAAAAACATTTTCAATAGTCTTCGAAATTGTCTAACTTTATTACTTTCTGGTTCGGAATGGTATTATAGTTCTTGGTTTGCAAATTTCCCTATTCTTGTAAAAATTTAAGTCAGCAACTGATATATTTAAAATTCGATTTCGCTTTATATGTTAGGTTTGAATAAAGAGATTTATTAATGTCTGTAAAAATAGATAGGTTATCATAGATTTAATAAAATCTACTTGACTAAAAATATTTACTTGGTGTCTTTAACAGTATTAGTATTAGAAATAGGAAGATTTGGTCAGAGAACAGCTGCCATTTTAATCTTTCATCTTAGGCAAATTTAAGATAAAGCAGCTTTCGCATCTTTGAAACAGAAGCATTTCTCATTAGTGGAAATGTGCTGCTTCAATCATTTCCAAGCAGTCACCACAACATCTGAAAACGAGGCTGCGCATCGAAGCAAAGGAAGAAGAAGACATTAAAGGTAGATAAACGGATGAAATGGAGTAAAGTAAGCCAAATAAAAAAAATACTTTCAAAGAAGTAAATAAAAATGGTACTTTAGAAGAAAAAAGGCGGTCAGAGTAAGAAAGTGGAAAAAATCTATAGCAAAAACATGTACGCTTATTTACAAGCCTAGCAACGGAAGAATGAAAGTATAGAATAAAACAAAAAAAAACGAGGGAAAGAGGAGAAAGTAGGAAAGAAGAAGAATAGACGAATGAACGAAACAGAAGAAAAAAGAGAGTAAAAAACACATACAAACGAAAATATAAGGCAGAAACTTAAGTTAATCTAAAGACTATAAAATATTCAGTAACTTAAAGAATAGATCAGATGCTTGTCTCGTATACATGCTTGGATTATCCCATTAATGCAAATAAATATTTACCTATTTGAATTAAGATTTAGGTAAGCATATGCTCGTGCAGTCTTTATTTCCTTCAAGATAATTGTATCTATAAACCTCAATGTGTTCGGCTCTAACTCGGCAGACCTAATAAAACTGATATAACTGTGAAGGATGAGGTTATAATAAATTTCAGCCAGTCAGTGTGTACAAATATTTTTAAACGAATGAGTGTGCATTTATATTAGTTGTAAAATATACAGTTTACGATAATGTTCACACAATAGAAAAAAAGGCAAATTTCATTGTGGTCTGAAGAAACCAGTCGATTAAATGTAAAACTGTAAATTATACAAATTTATGTGCCTAAAATTCCGTTGATAACTAAATAATGAAAAAGAAAGGTGCTTTATTTTGATGGATACAATCGGAAAGGATAGTATAATAGTAATAAATGTATAAATCTATAAGTAAATAAGAATCACTATAATTCACATTTAATTAATATACATTTCAAACACTGTTGTAAGAAACCATTGAGAATACGCATAGATGCTACCGAAAAGGTTTTCATGTTTTTTTTTATACAAAATTTAATAAAATGCAAGTCGAGAAGTCACACAGGTAAGATCTTTACTGATAAGTTATGATGTATAAAGTGTGATTCAAGAGAAGGATTAGCTGATATAAAGAGAAGATTCCGAAGATGAGGAGGATGGATAAAGTCTGACCTTTGACTTGAAATGGTTAAAATTTTAGTACCCAGGGGAGCATGGATGCGGGTATCAGTTCCAAAAAAGAAGCAGTTTTAGGCAGGACAAAACGCTGAGTCGACATTTACTATTGACATTTTGAATACAGAGGAAATAAGTGTTACACGACGCCGTAGTAAATTGAAGTACTAAGTGTCCTAGTAGGAAAACCAGAAATAGTTGTACTAAACAATCTAGATCATATCAAATATATTGGATTAAGCTGAAAGATAAACAGATAATGGTCATCATCTATGTTGCATTGTTTATTTACACAAAATTACATTTGTTTGAAAACTATTCTATCTATTTGTAGATTGTTAACTACGATATATATATATATATATATATATATATATATATATATATATATATAGAGAGAGAGAGAGAGAGAGAGAGAAAGATAGCAGGATATACGGAGAGAGATGGAGAGAGATAAAGAACGAGAGAGAGAAAAATGTAGATAGATGGAGAGAGATAAATAGATGCAGAGCGAGAGATAGATGGAGATATATATAAATATAAAGAGGGATAGATATGGAGAGAGATGGAGACAATGATGATGGGTAGATGGAGAGTTATATATATATATATATATATATATATATATATATATATATATATATATAGAGAGAGAGAGAGAGAGAGAGAGAGAGAGAGAGAGAGATAGCCTAAAACAATTAAAATAACTTCATTTTACTCTTGTTAACCCAATAAAAAATCCAAGAGTCTCTTAAGGCGTACGGTTACTGAATAAGTTTGTTGAAAGTAGATACTTGCAACTGTGACTTAAAGATATTAAAAAGAAACTCTTGGGAGTTTTTACCCACCAAATATTTTTGGAAATAACGTACGTTCTTATTAAAAGTTCAAAAGGGAACGAGAATGATTCGAACCTGCATACGTGGCTTTTTGACTCTTAGCTGTAAAAACGTTAACTGCTGGAAGTAAGAAAATTAGCCCATCAGATCATGTCATTGAAATAGCCATAGATTAGCGAGAGAGCTCCGACGCTTCGAAAGGATTTTTAGTGTATAAAGTTATTCTTTACCCACAAGGCCATGTAGATGATTTTGAAGTCTTTCATAGCTGGAGATTGGGAACTAGGTCACTCTAGCCCAGATACGACAGTAATACTGTTTTTCTTGTGGAGCCAAATACTTACTGGAGCCGTAAAAGAAAACCTATTTTCCAATCTCTTTAGCTAAAGAGCGTGTATCTGAGTTCCACTTAAGTTCTGGGAAGAACTTGAGTACCAATAGACATTCAAAGTGACATCCACACCTGCCCTGATTACTGGGTATATATAATAACTCTATATTTGCAAGGTAACAGAAAGAAAAACTAATAAATACTTGCATGTATCTACACAGTAACAGGGAAAACGTAATTCGAATTAATTTCAATGGCTGCTTGATATCCTTCTAAAACGAAACTTTAGAGCCAAAAGAATAATTGTTAAGCTTAATTGCCCTCATGTTTTAGCTTCTGAATTCTAGAAAACCGAGCTGGAATTTGCGGCTACATGTATCAATGAGGCTGGTGAAAAAGAACAAGAATAAGGAGAAGAATTAGCAATGCGAAGAATTAGAAATAGTAATAATTAGAATATAGTTATATTAAAAAGAAATAATAATTACAATTTTTATCGCCATAATTTATTAGTATATAATGGTCAACCCTCTACGGGTAATTATTTTATTTTGTATATTCATCTTAAATATTGCTAAGTATTACCATCTATTTAGTATTATTAATATCCTATATAGCTGTTCCAAATTTAGTATATTTGGAATTACAGTGTAACCCGGATATAAGAAACCCGGATATAAGATATATTTTATCTGGTCCCAAATTAGAGCCTTTGTTAATGTATATATAATAGACCAAACCCTGATATAAGAGAAACCCGGATATAAGAGATTTCTCATCCGGTCCCGACAACTCTCTTATATCCGGGTTACACTGTAATAACGTTGTATATAGATAAAATAATAATTAGAGGAATAGTATTCTTAAAAAAAAATACGTTTTCTATTCTTACAAACCTATCCTTAAAAGCTTGTCACCATTAAATAATCCTTTGAGGTTGATATACCGTAAAACAAAATAAACCAATCCAGTTATATTTCACATTGTTTGAAGGTATCGTAGTTTGTACTTTATGCCTTAATGCACATCGCGATCTCAGTTGTAACAACTTGGATCGATTGATCATGAGACTAACTATGTTTGCAGAATTTAATTTGTTAAAAATGTTGCATCATCTCCAAAATCAAAATCGTTGATAATGACTGCCGCTACTCAATGCGAGCACCTCCGGAAGACGTTTAGCACGAGGCTTTCCTTTCTATTGTCGTTAGATTGATGTATCAGGAATTCCATGACTAATGATTATATAAGACGTAAGAATTCATCTATGAAGTAGCGCAGGTAGTATTCATACCAATCCAGTGCCCCAGTTTGTGGAAAGAACTCGAGCTCTGATATTTTATAAAAAAAAACTTTCATTGCATATGTATTACCTTTTCTTATAACCCGGGTGCGCACTGTAGTAGGCTTTGCTGAGTTGCACAAACGTAGTGGCGACATGCAATAGACTGACCTTCACAGTTTCACTGCGGGGACAATATCGATGAAATTGGTGATCAGTCTGACCTAAGAATACATATGTTTGATTATACTAAATGTTGTATTCGATATAGTAACACTTAGTGATTAATACAAATTAACGTTCTTAAACTGGGGTTTCTCTGTATAATTGAGATTGTCTGGTTGAGGAATCTGTATGAAATCGCTCTCCCTCCACCGGTCTGTTCTCAGATTTTAAGAAACCACGAGATAATTTAATCCAGACAAGAACTAGTTAGTATCTCAAGAGTAATAGTATCAACGCCAGTAGAATTTTCTGCTTTTATTTTGTCTTTGAATGTGTCAAATCCTTACATGTCAAATGCTTTAAATCTAAAATTTAAGTTTATAAAGATGAACATTTTTAAAACTATCTTTCCAAAGTTGTTTGTATCGTTATTTTTTTTTTATACATTTTCTCTTTCCTCATATCGGTCTCTGCTCGTTTTCACATTAAACATCATGTACTTTTCGATATGCTTGCATTTGCTATCAGCTTTATTAACTTGATTAATCCTGCTTGTCAATTACCCTTGCACAATGATATCGTAGGTCTCTTGCACAGGCTTGTACGCATGATATTTATAACTTTTCATCTGCAGCGTTCAGAGGCTTTTTAGACAACTCTTCAGCGGTATCAGTTGTTCTGCATCCTCTTTCATTGCGTTAATCAGATGCTGGTAGAGCTGTGTCGATTTTTTCCTCTCTACATTGCCGATAAGGCTATCAGTTTGAATTTCTCCTGGGTTCTGAATTTTATTACGTCTTTATTAACTATTTTATGATCATTGACCTCTCAAGATATTCGTGATGACATTACCGAATAAGTTTGCCAGTTGCCATCTTTTGTATTTGGTTCACATATTTTGAACACTGATAGTTCCAACTTTGAAAGTTCAAGTAAAGCCAGTCAAAACTTGTTTTCCTTGTTTACCTCTCATGAGTAATTAAAGACGAATTATCATCAGTATCTTTTCCTTCGTTCACACTATTTGGAGCTTTCAGTAACTGATAACACGTATTGAATATTACAACGTATATGAAATTTCTTCGTAATTGAGACGTTTAATCTTTGCATATATCTTGACGACAAATACGTGAACAAGCGCAAAAATACAATGATCGAAAATATCAGTCGTTTGAATTTTACAACTACTAACTTCGATGTGTTGAGTCGCTTCAGGACATAGGCGATAATGTCTCTCCACAATTTTCCTTTGTATCTCTTAATAAATTTTGTCTTTTCGCTAAATCTAAAACTTGTTCCGTCATCCATTTACTCAACTTCACTAGGTTGATTACGCGTTGTTTTTCCTCTGTCCCTCTTGCATTCAATTTGTCTTGTGAGTAACAAATCTTCCAAGCGCTCTTTCCTCATTATATGACCCAGAAATTCCAACTGTCTTTTCCTGATGATAAATATAAGTTACCTTTTTTTATTTCCATTTTCTCCAAAAGTTGGTCGTTTCTCACATGTTCGTTCCATGATATTCGCAGCATCCTTCTGCCGAGTATAGGTAGCAATGGAAGGTTGAAGCTGTCTAATCAATCTTCGGCCGACTTCTGAACGAAGCTACAAACACATTATATACTGTATGTTGTCCCCATCACAATAATAATCATTATGTATCTGTTAAAGATCCTATGGCCCTGTAAGGTGAAAATAAACTGAAGTATACTTCAGCTGTTATCTGAATAATTTCTAACTCATCCTCACATAATTTCGTACTGGCCTTATTCAATTTTTTTAAAAATCACATCACCCTAAGCAAGGCAATGGAGTCTCTAAGACATATGGGGTTACTGAGCGTGGAAGAATAAGAAAAAAAAGAGAAACATTAGAGAACGGGAGAATAGAAGACTAATCAACACAGACGATAAGCGGTTGACATTTCATTTAAATTTTTGACGCTCTAAGTTGGCAAGAAGTCATGGAATAGGAAAGATGTTCTAAAAACGTGAAGTGCAAAACAAGAGATTGTTAGCATAGAATTTACAGTTACATCTAGCCAATTCAACTGAGAACTGATGACACCTCGCCGATAATCTAGTACTGCGCTTAAATTGGTAAGGTCTAGGTACCATAGCGTTGAGTCCATCCAAACAATTACCATGAAAGTATTTTTATAGAAAACCAACCGGAACGCTACATTAAGGCGGAGAGATTGGGACTGAAGCCGAGACGCTCGTTCAGCACTAATAATATAGCTGATGCTTCTTTAGATTTTACCAAAAAATATTTAAATATACAATGGGAGCAAAGGACATGTGACAGTAATATTTAAACCGGGGACGAATGATAGAATTATAAATATGCAAAACAAATTCGGAAGAGAAAAATTGTCTAATATGACCTGGCCTCCTTAGCAGCAGACTTGGCAATAGATGCAATATAATCTTTCCAATTCATATCCGCCGAGAGTGTCAGACGGAGAAAGCGCAACGAATCACTCTCATGGAGGTTGGAGTGAGTCATGCTCATGTAAGGCAGGAAAATGCCTTTCAGGTGATCAATAGAGAAGTTTAGTTTTGGAGTCTTTAACATTACCCAGACACTCCTTTCCCACAGTTAACAAACTGAAGGTCAATTTTTAGATCAGCTGCGAATTTCAACTCATCGAACTGATTAAATCTAAGTCTATTATCCAGGCGGGAGTACATTATCAGATTAGATACCAAATTTCTTTTAAAAATATAAACTTCCAGGAATAGTTTCAGTATTCGATTCTTAATCCTTAAAGGCTTTGGGAGTTTAACTACACTATTTGTTTAAGGGGGTTGGTAGGTTAACCAGACTTAAATTTAGCAGAAATTAAACCTTTTCTTTTATTCAGGAAGCTTCTTAACTCTTTGAGCTCAGCGTTCCTAAATAATTTTAACTCTTCTTCCTGATCTCCTGAGTCAACATTCACAAATAATTGGTATGTAATGTTTCACGGTAAATAGTTACACGTGTTTACCCACCGTCCAACCGGTGGCTGGGCATTAAGTCATTCTTCTCTACCACTGTTCAACCGGTGGCTGCATATTAAGTAAATTTTCTTTACCACTGTTCAACCGGCGGCTAGATATTAAGTCATTTTTCTCTACCACTGTTCAATCGGTGGCTGGGCATTACGTCATTTTTCTCTACCACCGGTAAAGTGGTGGTCAGGGCTCAAAGTGTTAAAGTTGCCTGTGGATAAAATTAAAAATGAGGAATATCTATATACGTTGTCTAGAATACTAAATAGACTAATTTTAAACATCTACACAGGATGTTTATAATACTAAATAGATGGTAGTACTTAGCAATGTTTAAGCTGAATAAAAAAATAGGGTAGAGGGTGAACCATTTTATAGTAATAAATTATGCCAATAAAATATAGTAGTACGTAATAATTTTTTAACTATATTTTAAGGTAAAAGATAAACTCCCTCATGCAAATAGAACAGTAACTTGCTACATCAAAATATTAAATTTACCGGTGTCATATTCTCAACAATCGACTATGATGCCATATCTATCTGTCGGTTTATCTGGACATGAAGAAAAAATAACTCGCCCACCTCTACCCTCTGACCTTATTTTTTATTTAACGCAGATCTAAAATGTAATTGGTTAATCTAGACATACCCTCAAGTCTATGTTTAATTTCTGGCCTCATGCACACACAGATAACTTTAGGAAAATAGGTAACAATTTGTTTTTAAATTTCTCTAAGAAATCATTTTATAACCACTTACCTATCATCGCCTGGGGAAGTACAATCATAGTATTGAAACATGAACCCTTTTGTGTAGCGATTGAAAAAATATTATTATAACCTCTTACAATGATTGATATATATATATATATATATATATATATATAATTATTTAAAAAAAATATGATTCTATCGCAAAAAAAATAAATAATAATATTAAAAATAATTATAATTTAGGCTCTATAAAATAAATAAATAAATAATAATAAAAGATAATTATAATGTAGGCTCTATAAAATAAATAAATAAATTTCGTTTCTCTAAAACATAATTATAATTTAGGCTCTACTTATGTATTGAGCACTTTAAAAAAAAAAATATTAAAGGACTTCGGATTATTAACCTAACGTGTTCTTTCCTATTTTTCTATATATTTGCGCATGCGCGCGCGCACACACACACACACATTATTATTCACGAGAGACAGAATTAATATACAATTTCAGAACATTTTACAAAACAATTTCTAAAGTAAACGACACGCACATGTGTCGTGCGGCGTTTTGCGTTAATTGCTCTGATTTTCGTGTTAAATCTATAAATTGAAAATTATCTCCATTGCTAAATCTCCTTCAACGGTGTGATGGTATTTGTGGGTTAGGGAACTATAAATGATATGCTAAAATGGATGATTTTCTCTTTATTTCTCTATTTATAAGCATAAATAACTTCACAGAAATAGACAGTGCTGTTTAATACCTGCGGTGTATCAGTGAGGCTTATATTACACTAATGTTCTCCTTTTTAATACGGCATCTGGATTTCCACTTGGCAAAATGTTTAAATATTCTATCATGTAAGGTAAATATTCGCTGATGTCATACAATGTTGTTTCTGTAGTAGTTGAACATATTTTGTTATCTCCTACGCCCTCACACTTATTCATCACTTTGACCGTACCTTATTTGCTTTTACTCTTTCTTTCATTATTGCGGCTATATCAGTTAAGTATCTTCTGTTCATGTATAGTTATTTTAATATATGAGAGGAGGTGCTGAAAATCTTCTAAATATCTGAGTGACGCTTTGTCACTAGCGTTTGTAATAGTTTTTTTTTTTCCTTTAATAATGTAAAGTGATGGTTTGAATTATCCCTGGGCTTGATGCTGATATCGTATAATATATTTCTTCCCACGAACTGCTACTTTGTGGAGCCGACTCTGATAGGATGCTTCATCTGTCATGTTGTAGAGTTATTTCCTCAGTGGAAACTGTATTTGGACTAAATTCGTCCTAAATAGGTTCAACGTACATAAACGATAGGAACTTGTAATAATAAGTATTACGCAGAGTAATCGAGTTGTGGTAGCGAACTACTTTTTCCTCATTCGACTCCTACTGACTCCTACTTATAATAGATGGGAGAGTCTATTATCTATAGACTGGGTGTCTTTCACCATAACATATCACTTCAATAGTAACCTGTTCAAAAACAATGGTCAAGCATTATCTTCCAAACATGTCGTCATAAGCTGTGTGTCCTTAGGTCTTTGCTATGTAAACCTGTACTTCGAATGGCACTTGGACAGGGTGAGAAATATAGTAACACATAAATAGTGGGATGGTGCATAATTATCAGGCGCTTTTGTAGGCAAGTTATGTGTTAATAAAAATTGCTGTTTTGCCTACCTTTTTTTTAATATAAATGTTATTTCCTTTTCACGTTAAAAGAAATAATCATGCTCATTTTAAAATGTTATTGTTGAAAATTTATGTCTCTTTTTTTTTATAATAAGTATTCTTTTAAAACGCCTGATAATTACGCACCAACCCGCGAGAGGGAAATATATCAGTAGAATGTGTGAACACTGCAAGTGTTGAAATTTAGACCACTATAAATTTCCAATTCCTCCCCAAGTTATCCCCAGAGAAAATCTCTGAGTGTATCATACTGAAATTAGGTGAGGACGTTATGTAATATTCTAATAGGAAATAGTTGTGTATCAACTTCCAGCGTGGAGATTTTGATGCAAGTTGCATCATAGTCTGGAAGGTGATGACGCGAAATTTTTTTATCATGTTCAAACCATAATTTAGAATTCTATCTGAATCTCATTCCACAGAATTTCTGAGAAGCGATAAATATCGTTGGAATGTGTTAGATTTAGAATTCAGTATTTCAAAACACAAAAATAGTCAGCGAAGACGTTGAAAAAAGGGTAGATTATCAAAATGAAAACACCTCATATGATCTTAAAGAATTTCGTTGGATAAAGCCTCATTGCATTACAATTATCTGAAAATAACTAAAATTACAATTATCTTCACATATCAGTCCATGAAATGGTGCAGTTATCCAAAGTAAGTGGATAATAGACGTACTTAGCAGTAAATGTCACAGACTCGTTTTGTTTTTGTTTGTTTTTTTGCAGTGAAGAATATTTTAATTGACTATCTTCTGAATCTTAATAAACGTTAATGCAATATTATAACTTAATGTGCTGATTAAAACCGTTCAGATAATGATGCCGAGGAAAATCCTAAAATTTTAAATGGGTGTTTTTAAATTATAATTATCTCAACACAATTGAACTATATATTTACTTTCTCTTTACGTCGGGAGGGTAGTCTACCAAAGAGAAGGAGAATTTGGAATTTAACCCTCCCCCTACATTTCAGCCATACCCAATCATGGAGAAGGAGTTCAAGATTAAAAAATGAATACAAATCCGGAGCCGCAATCCCCAAGACAGGGGGATGCTGTGTTCATATTCGTTCTGGAAGCTCCTTCGACGACGCCAAGCTGTATTGGACTCTACCTTTCATTTGGAGAACACCAGTAGCCTTTGTGGGGAGAGGTGTGCTGCATGGGAAACCGCCGATCTCTCATAAAATCCTGCCCAGGCCTGGAGAGGACACTCCGGCATCGGCTGACCACGATAGGAAAGCAACAATATACTGATGCGAGGTTTATGAAGGTCCTTCTTTATGACAAGCTGGTCACCAACGCGAGGTCAACATCATCTTCGCCTCATGGACGTGTGCAAAAGTGACATGAAGGCGATGGTCATGAACATCAAGAGGTGGGAAAAGATCGACAACGCTCGCTCATAATGGAAACGCAATTTATACCGAGGTGTGGGACGAGGAGAGAAGGAACGAAGTCTTACCACCACGGTGAGACTTGCTCAAAGGAAAATAAGAACACGGCGACATCAGGGGAAAGCGTCTTCAGATTCATTGGTTGCAATCGATACTGTTAATCCTATGTGGGTCCGTTTAACCATAAGAAATGCTGCGCTACCATTGGCAGCTGAGGCATAACATTTTGGATGCAGATCCATGGTATCATCGAGCCCCAAGGATGCCACACACTCCAATTTATCACTATCATATTTTATATATTTTAGTTTTTTTTCCGCTCATTTACTGGAAATGGCATATCGGAAAAAACAAACATAACGAAGTCAAGTCTAAATTGACTCACGTTACAAATTTAAAAGAAGAGGGCAGGATCAAAACCGAGATTAAATATAAACAAAAACGTTCAAAATAAAAGATACTTATGCACAGTGTACATATTTGTAATCGCTTTCGCCCCAATCAAGGCAATAAAGACCCTAAGACAGAAATTGCTTACTGAGTGCGGAAGTGTTAGAAAACTGGAACATTACTTAATGGGCGAGAACCAAAGAAGATTAATCGGAAGGACATTAGACAGGGATTGACATTAGATTTAAACTTTTGAAGATTAATGTTGACTAGAAAGCATGGAACTGGAAGTGAGTTCAACAAGCGAGACGTCTTCTCTGTTGGACGGTCGAACTCTCTGCCTCTGAGCAGAGAGGAACCCGGACGAGGCTCCGCCGAAGGGTAGAGTCTCGTTCGGGGTGGTTGACCAACCCGATCCCGTTTATACGGGATCTATGGGATATTTTTGGCCAAGCCTACGGGCTTGGGAATACCTCACTTTAAACCGGGCCTTGTGCCACATCTATCCCTCGTGGTGGGGGGGGGGACAGTAAATACTGTCTGAGAAAAGAACTGTTAGCATAGAACTTCCGGTTACATGTAACAAACTCAGATGTAAATAGATGAGACCTCATCGTCAGTCTTGTTACCGGAGCGAAGAGCTCATCCGAACAATTACCATGAAAGAAAAAATAGAAAAGGCACGGAATGGCAAAGTGAGCAGTTCTACAATAATTCCAGATTATATTCACTTTAATACGAATATCAGCGTTGATTGGTGAAGGCAGAATAGCGTCGCTCCATCTAGTATCTTTAATTATTAGATTGGATCATTCCTGCATTAATCAAAATCTATTTGGAACTTGACTGGCGAAGAAGGTAAAATAAATAAATAAATGCAATTGATATAGCTTACAAAAAAAACAAAAACATATACTACTGCTAAGTACAGTTCAACTACGGGAGAATCAATTCATAGCTTTTGCGTATATTATCTTAAAAAGAATTGTGGAAAAAAACCCTCAATACTAGAGATCCTCACACCCTGAAATCTTAACACGACGCCCCCAAAAAGGATAAACACAAATACCACAATTCCACGAAATTAAGGGATATGCTAATGATTTTCATTTAAATAACAAAAAACATACGAACCATTCAGATAATTTTCCCTCAGTAAAGATCTTCGTGAAACAAAATATAAATTTTTTCTAACCAATTTTGGTCATTGGTTCAAATTTTGACAAGCGCGTTGTTCCTGTTACATACACAAACGGAAACACATATATATAAAATATAGTGTTCCTGTGACATACACAAACACATACATACATACATACATAAATATATGTGTGTGTGTGTGTGTGTGTGTGTGTGTGTGTGTGTGTGTGTGTGTGTGTGTGTGGGTGTGTATTCATGCATGTTTCATTAGATAATATAGGCAAGTTTTGTCTATTTATTTTAAGGAAATTCCTTTCATATCGTCTGATAAGCTTAATAACATTATCATTGAAAGACGAAAGAAAATCACCATATTGATACATGTTTTTTAATCCTATCTAAGCTTTGGGCTTACATAAGCCATCATTGCTTGGAAATCTTCCATGCAAACAAAACAGACTATCCTTGTTACTATGTCCGTGTATTGTTTAATTTATTGTAATGTACCATTCATCAAAGGTAGCTTAACTAATCATATAAGGAAAAGTATTACCGTGATTGTCGTTTAATGAAATTTTACTATGCGATGTTTTTTGTTGGTTTGTTAAAATGATACTCTATGTTAGCAAACTAATCTCTAAAAGCTATCATCAAAATAAAATATATTTACAAAATACCGTAAAGGTTTTGTAAAATCTGCTTCGGTATGCGTACGTAAATAATGGCATTATATATATATATATATATATATATATATATATATATATATATATATATATATATATATATATATATATATATATATATATTAAAAATTAACGCAATCATCATCATGATGCGAAGTCGATGCTTACAAGACAGAATAATTGCATCAGTAGTTAAATCAACTTGATTTTTTGTCGCTTCTCTCATCTACATTTGTCACAACATATCCATTTAGCATTGGCGTCTCTTCATGGTAAAATAATAATAAAAACAAAAAAAGATCGCACAATATAGCCTTGGACTTCGAAACATTCCCCTTGAAAGTTAAAGGGTTGTAGAATTAACACGTTTCTCTTCTGCTGAATATTAACATTTTAAAATCTAATGGCTTCATTTTTCGTACATTATATTCACTTACGCTAATCCGTCCAAAAATGGTAAAACTCCGAAAAATGAATAATCTTTGGTGCACAGGGCTATCTCGTTGTCAGTAGCGTATAGGTTATATATATTTATATTTCATCCCAAGCAAGGCAGGAGTGCCACTAGCACGCAAGGGGCTACAGAGAGTGAGAGCAAGATTAATGAGTAAGAGGGGTGTTTGAGGAAAGGATAAAGAGAAGGCCGGGGGTCAGACTCAAGCCATCATAGCATATCGATTGACATTACAGTTAAATATTTGAAGATTATAGCTATCAGGGAAGCAAATAGAATGAAGGGAGTTCCACTGCCGAGAAATGAGACAGAAGATATGTGTGTGTGTATTTTTTATCATAGTTAAATGATTTCAGTTCTCGGATTAAATCTGATTTTTAAGTTTTCAGCAAATCTAGAAATAATTATGACGAAGAACATGTAATTTCTTTAATTATATTATCATTCCTCTCCAGGAGAGTAAGTTGTCATTCCTCGAAAACAAACATTTTATACATGAGTTCTTATTTCCATCCATAATAAAGCAAGTGCTTAATTTCCCAACATCATTTCTGGAGAAAATATAAAGACACCGATGAAAAATTATTAATATTGTCGGAACTTCTTAAACGATTAATAATAAATTTGATCAGTTTATGATTTCTATATTAAAACTGATACAAATACTTTGCTTCTTTGCTTATGCTAAACGTAGACTGCCAATCATTATCAGACACAAAATAAGAGAATGTTGGTTTTACTTTTTATTTATAAAATATAATCTATTCAATAACTTTCTTACTATCTGAACGTATATTTCGACGTCCTTCGTATAGCTGCCTGATAATTGCATTTCTTTTTAAGTCTAAACTTTAAAAAATATATTAAATTTTCTTTTTCTTTTAATGAGCGTTATTGAACACAGGAATGAAGCACAATTTTTTAAGGTAGGAAGAAATATAGTTTAGTACCCTCTATCTGAAACATATGATAGAATGAATGAGATTATATATATATATATATATATATATATATATATATATATATATATATATATATATTGTTGAAACTTGACCAATGCATGGAATAATAATGCAAACACAAAATGTAGTTAGAATAAAATGTATTGAAACAAGAAAGTGTACACAATATTTACATATAGTCTTTTGTATATTTCTGGGAAGACCGTTCCTGGAGAATGTGTTGACTAAGTCGCAGTCGGGCAGAGTCTCTAGTTGGATCTCTTGATTTGCCTCCTGTCTTCCGGTACCAACCATATTTATATCGTCGGTACTCCGCTATGCAAATTAGGTGTATCCTACCACAACATATATATATATATATATATATATATATATATATATATATATATATATATATATATATATGTTTCGATGTGCATATGCAAATATCCACCAAGAAAAATAGATGGAAGTGTTGGTCTAATTAGAAACATATAAATGCTGTAATACGACTACATTTATTTAAACTGCTTTCCAGTAGAGTTTTCAGTTTTCAAACTCTCAGTGTATACATGTTTTGCGTTTGTCATATTGCAGAGTTAAAAAATCAAAACCGATCCAATTACATTAATTCTTTTGTGTCGGTTCGGTGTTTTTCTCTTCAAATTTGGATTGACTAGATTAAGTACGATTTATATTCGTATGTTTACCTTTTGGGTTTTCTGTGTTCAAGTGAAGTTATTCTTTGAGCAGTGATAACATATTTTTATGTCGAAATGTTTTTTTTTAAACGTTTGTCTGTTTCTTCAGATAAAAGACTAATTATTGTCTTTTCCAATATGGTTTCTCTCATTTATCACTCTCAATATAGATGTAAGTATTATTTTGTGACTGAAATGAATGTTTAATCGCTGTCGACACAAATGTGATACAATAATCATTGCTGGTGTTAAAGAAGATCAGTTTTATCTCTCTCATGGCGAATGTGAACAGATGTCTGTCTGGAAGTGTGAAGATATAACAAGGAAATCGAGTCTTTTCGGTATGTCCTGATTTTATATGCCTTTAACCAAAGAACAATATTTCAAATCACATAAATAATTTTATTTGTGCTTGACAAATTACCTCTACCAGAAATAAAGTCACATGTGATAATCGAAGTCTCTTCATGATTTAATAGATTGCAAAACACGCTTGCAAATTATTACAGCACGTCGGTGCGCCGCCACCCGCGAAGAAAGTAGTTTCGTATCTGACCTAAGAAAAATCTCTAAAGTTAACCGTGATTATACGGCTTTTCGTGCATCCAGAATTCAGTGAAGTAAGTAAGAAGCGATACAAGTTAAACGGTGATCATATTTTGCTCAGTTTCACTTAAGCAACCACAGAAATATACAATTTTACCACTGACTTGATAATCTTCTCGAAAAAAAAGCCATGTAATAAAAACTATGCTATCTATCTATATTTCTGAGATGCGGTATTGTAATTATTTATGCTATTTACAATGTTCGGAACGTTGTCCTATCTTCATTGCTATAATTCCCGGCGTTCCGTCCGTTGTACGCTCCGGACTTCTTCAGGTGACTGGAATTTTGAACTGAACCCTTTATTTCATCCACCGGGGTAGATTGTTCTAGTTCCACGTGCCATGCCCCTTCCGAGTGTCTCAGTATCATTTTCCTTTAACTACTCAACACTCTGTAGCCAGACATTGAACACAAAACTCATTGGGTCAAGTCACAGGATTCAATCAATACTTTTTCTTTCAATGGGCCATATGTCCTGACTACAGCTGAGGTGAACAAGAACTTGGAGAGTTGAGTTGAGTTAAACTGAGATAAGTTATACGTCAATGTAAATAATGTGAATCATACTATAATATTCTTCAAAAATCATGATATCGTTCTTAAAAATTAGGCCATCTGACAAAGAAGATATAAAATTGAATCTTGGTGTGAAAAGGTAAATGTTCTTGACTAATTAATGATTGAAAAAATAAATTGATACAATTAAGTTAAAAAATGAATATTTGGTTCTTTTTCTTTTCTTTCTTCCCCTCTTACTCTATTTTTATCTCAGCCTTTCTTCTGACTTCATTTAGTCTTCTTCTTATCTTGCTGAATTAATTTGCATAAACGTCCATCGATTGATTGCCTTAAATCCCCAAATCATGAAGTCATGGTGAATGTTTCAATTTATAAAACTGATATTTTTATTCTCCCGGTTTAACCAAAATTACTCATTCGTTATTCAATTTTCGTACATTGTATTTTATTTCATTCTTTTATGACTGTCCTAGAATTTTATTACAATAAAATCCCATAATGTTTTTTTTTCTATTTTATTTTAAGTAGTAGTTAATTTCAGATTATACCAAATTCATGTTACTAATTGTTAGTCTGTACGTATATGATTATATACCTTTGCTTTGACCAATAATAAATAATATCAGACAAATAACGTCACACGAGCTTCAGCAAGGCCTTCATAACGGTCACTTTAAAACCATTTTGCCACTAAATACTTCGAAACTGATGCTAGTAACGCAGAGTTATCTCAAATTACATTATCTCTTCATTTTTAAATAACATTACTTATTTGAATCTTTCAATCCAAAGAGGATGACTGCTTGTTTAAATGAGTTAAGGCAATAGCAAAGATCAATTCAATTAACATGTGAACATTCTTCCAAAGAAAAGAAACACATAATTTCCCTTACTGCAGTGACGATGTCACAAAACTGAACAATATTCATAGAGTGGATTAGACGTCATTTTTTGTCGACAGCCTTTGTAACGCGTATAAAATAGCTAGCACAAATCCAGTATGCTTGTTATTATTATTATTATTATTATTGTTAGAATTATTTCTATTATGTAATATTTGCGAAATATGAGAATTGGTCTGGCGTTCTTTATTTGGCGAGGTAAACTGCAAATATTGTCGAGGTGGACGTAATCTGTAACGTTACTGAAAACCGAGTGAGGACAGCTGGGAAATTTATCCGTTTACTGAAAACGCGAAACACCACACAGACAATGCACCATTTGATTCTCATCGCCATAGGTTTTCATACCGAAACGATATAGAGGTTCTTTGCATAAAGTAAACGGAGTGATGACTGCTTTTGTAAAATTAAAGAAAAGAAAATCGGTCACATTACGTCGGAGGAATAAATGGAAGATCCGAGTATCACCTTTCTATCTAACAATGAAGGAAATAACAATCGCCAATGCCTTGGTCAGTGTTCTTAATCTAAAACGTTATTTTCCGTCAAAGTTAAATCCAAGATCCAAATTAATTGAATAAATATGTCTCGCAATGATGTTTTTGATCAAGCTTCACATAAATAATACAACTCATTATTTAAATGGCCCCTCGATATTAGGTTTGAAGTTAAATAATTCCATCTTTATATTTTGGTTAGGTTTTAATTCGATAAAAACAAATGTCAAGATTTAACCAATTCATTTTCACTTTACTGTCAGGAAATAATAAATTAAATGAAATACTATGTACGAAAAATGATTAACGAACGAGTAATTTTAGTTAAACAGGGAGAATACAAAAAATAAATTTATAAATGGAAACATTCTACATGGCCTAATTATTTGGCGAGTAAAGGCAATGAAACGATGGACAATGTATTTCAGTAAGATAAGATGAAAACAAAAACGAGAAGAAATAAGAGAATGGAGAGGATAAAAGGATAGAGTGGGGAAAATAGGGTAGTAAGGGAAAAAGAGAAGAGAGGAAAAGAACGAAGAAGAAAGAAGAGGAGAGAAGAAAGAAGAAGTAGAAAGAAGAACGAAAAAGAGACAACAACGAAGAAGAGAGAAGAACGAAGAAGGAGAAGAGACTTGAGAGAAGAAGAGACTAGAGAGAAGAAGAAACTAAAGAAAGAGAGAAGAAAATGAGAAGAGACTAGAGAGAAGAAGAAACAAGAGAAAAAAGCGAAAAAAGGAGAGAAGAAAGAAGAGAGAAGAAAGTAAAAGAGGGAACAATAGAGAAGAGACAAGAAAGAAGAGAGAAGAGATTAGAAATAGAGGAAAGATTCGAAAAAGGAAAGAAGAGAGAAGAAGAGAGAAGGGAGAAGAACAGAGAAGAAAGAAGAACAGAGAACAGAGAAGAAGAGAGAACTAAGGAGGATTT
>OZ038478.1:87727076-87742076 GCA_964036315.1 Acanthosepion esculentum
GGTAGACGTAGCTATTGATTCAATGTAATTGTTCCACCTCAGGTCAGTGGAAAATGTGAGGCCAAAAAGATGCTCTCCAGGAGTTGAGCATCAGCCATGTCAATAGGAGTGACGGAAGTTTCATTCGTTTTCGAGAGCAACGGCCAGGTTAACGTTGTCGGCAATTCGGGATTTATTAATGAGATAGGAGGAAATGCTAATGGCGTCTGCGTTGATACATAAATCTACGTATCAGAGTGTAAATGCTGATTTCTTTATGCGTTCAGGTTATCAAGTGCAATTGCATGTTCCTTCTAAGAGCATTTATCTATTATACATTTAACGATTCAAGAAAAAAACGAGACTCCAATTGTGCATCAACAATAAAATATATATTGAAACAATAACATACAAAACAATCAGGCAATGATGTGTAGTAATTAAGGGAGAAAAAGTTGTTTCCCTTTAACTGTATTCTGATTAAGATTGAATGTTCGAAAGAATTTCTCTTGGATAAGAATGTTCAGGATTCTATGTTGAATAGAGTCTGGTGTTAGAATAGAATACAGTTAATTAAGAAGTGTGTTGTTTTGAGAAATTATGATGGTTCATGAACCTGGCTTAGTCACAGAGAGGAAGATATGTGTAATGTGATACAAAAATCTGGGTCTGTGTGTGCGTTGTGAGTAAAGTCGTGGATTTGTGTAGACAGGCGTAAATAGCTGGACTCTACTGACAACACGTGTGTCGAATGTGGCACAAGGCCGGTTTAATGTGATCTCACCGAGCCCGTAGGCTCGGCCAAAGAATGCCCGTAGAACCCGTATAAACGGGATCGGGTTGGTCAACCTCCCCGAACGAGGCTCTGTCCTTCGGCGGAGCCTTGTCCGGGTTCCTCTCCGCCCAGAGGCAGAGAGTTCGACTGTCTAGCCGAGTCGTCCAAAAAGGATTGACTCTGAATTGACTGCAGGACTCTACTGACTGTTGCGGAAGAAAATCGCTTGTTTTTAAAGCTGTTGGTAGGCTCTAGCGAAAACGCGGGAAAATTGATTTAGCACAAAAATGTTTGATTGGTTAAATTTCGACCAATCACTGATTTTGTAACAAAAACATATGTGAGCAAGTTCACGACAGAAAAATTAAATGTGGTGACTGCGATTGCTAAGTCGTCTTATGGAAAAACAGTATCGATTTCCTAGCCAATCGCAGACGAATAAATTGTGGGCGTGGAAAGCGTAGCATATGCAACAAGAGCATTTACCATAAAAATATTAATAGAAAAGACACAGTGAAGTTAGATTACAGCTGTGAGAACGTGAAGACGATATGCTAGGTCAAGATTAATAACATATTTCGTTTCTTCTTTGAAGTTTAAGTCTCTAAATATATAGCAGAGCACTAGGCCAGATGTGGAAGCAATATTCAAAGCAAGGGCGAATGATAGAGATTACAAATAATGAGAGTTTATATCTTTTGGAGGACAGTGAAATGTTTGTTATTTTTTTTTACTCGTGATACCACACTGATTGGTTATATTTTTTGCGCCTTAAAATATTCTGATCTACAAAAGCAGTTTGGGTTTCTTAGAAATTAACACAATGTTAGTTATTTCTATGTTCAGTCAAATTTCAATCCTGACCTGACTAAATTAAAATTGCCCGTGAAAACATAGCTTATATCAAGATACATTGAAACTTTTAATATCTTTTTCGTGCTTCTGGAGAAAGGGTGTTCATTGTATATATTACGCTATCTCTTTTTTTCTTTTTTTTACATAATCTAATCTTAGGCTTATTTGTCTTCACCACAATTTTCACATGTTAAGTTTTCAGTCATTGGTGGTAGGATCCGTATCTCTTTTACCACATGTTCTCCCATCACACATTTTCGTTCTGATCAATGTTTTTGGCAATTAAAGCAGCGTAGTGCGTGTGGAATAAATTGTTCCTTCTTTTCTTTGTTGTAGCCAATGTTTATTTCTCTACGGATGGTGTGGGATTTTTGAAGGTTATTATGTATGTGTTTGTTTAATTTGGTTTTCTTTTCTTATTGAAACACTCTTCGCCTCCTTCAACTTGCCTCTTCAATTCTGTTCTAATTTCTTCAATTGTTCAAAGAGAGAGTTCTCTACTTCGTAATACACCTATCAAGGAATTTAATGTTTTGTGTAGGTGTCTCTCTAATCTTTTGCATGAAAGGTGTTCAGCTTAAGCAGAATATCTCAATATTTTTCTTCTCCGCTTCGATAATATTCTTCGGAGAGTTTTACCGTTTGATGACTGCAGATATGCCTATGAATCTTGGAAAAGTTTTATGGTTATTTTCTGATTACTCTTCTGTATCACTATCCGTTAGTATTCTCTTGCATTTTTTTTACGGATTTAAAAAAAAAATTAGTTATGGTGGTTGTTAATCAGTCATGCTTCCCACCCACTGCGGAGCCCCATATAGTGGGATTGATGAGGAGGGAAAACCCCATTCGTCCCATTCCTCCAGGGCTACATCTATGTATCTATAATTCTCAAAATGTGTATGTGTGTGTGTGCGCGCGATTGGATGTTGTTTATGCATTTCCACAGTTTTTATCCGATTTTGATGAATTTGGTTTTGTTTGATAGATAATTCTTCAGTGCCGGTTTTGAGTCCAAATTGTTGGTGAAAATGGCTCCCCACTACTTCCTGTCTATTACAAAATCTCAGCAACGTTTTACTATTTACTCTCTGTTCTTGGATATGTATCTTTCATACAAAAATTTAATAAAAATAAATAGTTTGAATTATTACAATAATATTATTTATTATTATACAGTTCCCTTTCTAGGGCCACCACCCCATTCAAATTGTTAACCCCCCCCCATTTGTGGATGTACCTCAGTTGCACCCAAATGTTGTTACTAATACTGATTTTCGTGTGCACAGGCTGCTACAATTGAACGGCAAAAATTCCCAGTAATGAATGACCCGGTCAAAGACATGTTATACTGCTAGTAACTGATATCCTCAAATATATGAATAAATTCGCGGAACTTTTGTATTTGGGAACGTCCACCCAAGTATAGGCTTCCCTCAGTGTTTACAATAGCCATGTCAGATTCCTTTAACCCTTGTTTGATGGATACTACATCCATCGCTTACTAAGTCTCTTTTGTAACTAGGTGTGATGAGTGGATGTCTTTTTTGTTTTGTTCGTTTGAATCAGGGTTTGACGTAACCAGCCAGTTGAACAGATCGTGGCTCTCCGACTGCCCGCCTAGCCCAAATAAGGACCAAAGTAGTGTGTTGGAATTCTGAAGTATTCTATCTCGTGAGGTCATGAACTACTGGAATCCCATACTCGGGAAATAGGTGTTGCAACCCAGGGCAAATAGATGGTTTCATGGGAGATGATCTTACCCTCTGCAGAGGTGCAGTCGGCGTAATCTACAGCCCCAGGCGCAGTCAAAAAATTGAACTTAGAATAAGTATCGGTAGCGGCAGTTTCGCTTAACACGGGAGCTGGCTCCAAAACCAAAACATTAAATTGAAAACTCGAGTAATTTTTTTTAAATAGCCTCTGTAGGATGACATCGTATGGATTTCATTCATGGAGGCAAACCCATTTAGAAATATCTAAAACTCTCAGTTGTGTAAAATAGCTTTCTCAGATCAATGGTTAAAAAGGGTTTCGAGCGAATAAAATCTATACGTCTTAAAAAGAACCACCATCAAACACGAACTGTGCCAAATTAAAGAAATCACACCAGTTGAAGTCTTTCAACAGTAACACAAATGAAAAAATATAAGTAATTCGAAGGAAAAAAAATGAGATAGTGAAAGTGTTGTCCTTCTGCACTATCTCAAATGAAAGGTTAGAGAGAAAGTCTCCGCCATCAATACTGGAAAGAGCGATAACACTGAACTTGAGAAACCTATTTTCGTAAAAAATTGTTTTCATAGAAACATTTTGATTGATGGGACTCATTTTATATATATATATATATATATATATATATATATATATATATATATATATATAGTGTGTGTGTATGTGCTTTAAGCACAGTAACATTTAAAATACAATGAAGTATATGAATTATGTTTTTCTTCAGACGGATAAAACGAGAAATCAACATTTACTTTAAAATACGAATATAACGTCTTATGTGGTATAATACACTACAGTTAATCGAAATATATATGGAGCAGCTAGTCGAATCTGAGTATGCCAGACTATTAAGTCGGCTAGCTAATCCCCAGTGCAGACGGCTGCTCAGGCACATTTGTTTTGCTCAACACTCATACACCCCAACTGTTGTTTATACTGCAACTATGCTTATCGGACCTTAGTCACAGAATCTAGTTGAGAGCTCATTATCTAGTGTAATCAACAGTATAAACAAGGCCAGCACGCTGAAACCCTCGGTCACATTTGTGTTCGTGCTAGCACAACCACCGACGGTTCCCAATGGTTTCGTTTAACCAATTTCACTCACAAGGCTTGAGAAAATGAGTGTATGGTTTTCACGGAATTTCCAAAGGTGCCCCACGATGGAACCCCCCCACCAGTCCGATAACATCAGAAAATCACCTTCCTGACAAATCGACTATGGTGTGATTTTGGTGTCAAAAAGCGAACGTTCTATCCACTCGGCCCTTATTTCAATTAATGGAAATTATTTAATGATTTCTATTAATATCCCAGATAAGGAATATACATATTTTAACTTGATTGATTTATTCGTTTCCTACGGTTTATCAGCCATTTGCAGGTTAGTATATGCCGGGAAATATTTGCTAATTTAGTGATATGAGTGTTACTAATTGTCCTACAGCTGGAAAGAGAAAAGGTAGATTCACACCTTTCCTAGGGGTATTTCCGCGTAAGTGAATATAACAAATACGAGAATTGGAACTCGGCTCTTCGATTAAAAAACCCAAGCCATTATGTATTACCCCACCCGCACATGCAGCTTGCATCATCTGTTATTTCCAAGCGGTCATCACCAAGTATTGACCAGTCTCGACGTCGCTTATCCTCCATGATCGTACTGGAACCGATGTTTCAATGTGATGTGGCCGTAACCCACATATTTTAGGTGTTTAGTTTGCATATATTCCATATATAAAATTAGCATAACAATGAAGACTGTATTATTAATAAAAAAAATTAACTTAACAGCTATTATATTTAAATGGACTGAAATTTTTACAATAGACATGGAAGCTACTGACGTAATAAAAAAGACGTGGGAGCTACTGACGTAATAAAAATGACATGGACGCTATTGGCGTAATAAAAATACATGGAAGCTACTGACGTAATAAAAAAGACACGGAAGCCACTGACGTAATAAAATTTTGAAAGATAATTACGTAATAATAAAAACATGAAAGCTACTGACGTAATAAAAAACATGAAAGCTTCTAACTAAATAAAAAAAGACATGAAACGTACTGACGTAATATATCCCGTAGCACTTTTTATCCTCATTTTTCTTACATTTGCCGGGTAGGGTTTTATCATTGTTCGGTTTCGTTTCTATTTTCGGGCAGAGTGCGACTAAGTTGTGGCTCCGTCGGAGTACATAGGCGCAACCGAGGGAAATCACACTGAAGTGTCCAGCCTTGCGGGAACAGATGCCCAAAGCTGCACCATCTCATAACATTAGAGAGATAAGCAGCGCAAGCGACGGTTGTTGGAGCTTGGGGAATTTTTGTTCTTGACACGAGTGTATGCGCTCGGGTTCCCCAGATTAAGCCCAACCTTGTCTCAGCGGGGAGCCAGGGTAAATATTCATACAAGTTGATGCAAGTGACGAGAGCAAGATTTCCTAGAGTTTTTACGGGCATATTTTATTAGCCAGTCAGAAATATTCCAGTTGCTGTAAAGTAATATTAAGATTTAAAGCTTGAGAAATATATTTACAATTCTTGCAAATGAGTAAGCTTTCTCTTTGGTACCGACGATAAACATTTTTCACGGACTCTACTTGTCAATTTTCTAAGCCAGTATATCGATTGTTTTACCATTTCGACTCTACAATATTATTATATAGTATAATAAAATATACAAGAACGTTATAAGAACGGTGAAAAATACAACAAAATATTCAAATCGAACCAATATAAGGCATAAGCAAAACAATATTCATATGTTACTGCCATCCACGACTTAGTTACATGTGGACATCTAAAAGTTTGTGTATCTCAAAATCAAATTGGTACGAGTGACGAGATATCATATTCTTAATAAGGAATTCACTATGATGTTATTAAAAATGAATATAATATTTTTATTAGATTCCTAATAAGGAATTTAGTGTCTCGCCATTCGTAGCGCCTGAAGATAATCTGACATCCGCATGAACATCTAAGTGTCCACATGAAACTAAGTTGCTAAAACGCTGTAATATATGTGCATTGTTTTTTACACACATACATATATATATATATATATATATATATATATATATATATATATATATGGATGTGTATCTGCTGGGCGCAGATACATATCCATGCGTTCGGGAATACAGATATACGCATGGATATATATCTGCGCCTAAACTCGGATTGTCTATATGGATATGTTTGTGTGAACCAAAATACAAACACTTCTATTCATATGAGAGTGTCACCCCAAATAAAAACAGTAGTAGATTCCTCCTGGCACCAACAAATACATTCAAACAAGCATAAACAGTTGCAATTTAAAAAAAAAAAACAGTTTTTCTGATGATGACAAAGGCGTGAAACCTAGAGTGACAAACTCGTATCAATACAACTGCATATAAGAAATGGATGATATTTTCTGTGTATACGTTATTTTTATAGATACAATTAATGTAAGTAAATGATCTGATTTTAATTATACGGTTGTTACATATACTTTCCCCAACAAGAATGGAACATGTATTCTTATATATGATTAATTATAAAATTGATCATTTACTTAAAAAAAATGCATCTATAAAAATTACGTATAAACAGAATATATAAATATATATATATATATATATATATATATATATACACACACATATATATATATGATTTGTTTAACGTTCTTTTTATAGATACAAGTATTTAAGCAAATGCTCTGTTTTATAATAAACAGTATTAAATAACATTTAATATAACACAGAGCATTTGCTTAAATACTTGTATCTATAAAAAGAACGTTAAACATATCATAAATGTCTTTAAATAAATTGTCGGACTTTGTCTAATTCAAATATATATATATATATATATATATATATATATATATATAATTTCAAGCAAGAAAAAAGATCCACTAACACGCAGGCAATATTGGATGTGAAAAAATATGAGAAACATTAAGTAGTGTTAAAAATTAAAGTAGAGGATAGAAGATAACGAATTTTGAAGATCAAAATTGATGGGAAAGCAAGGAGGCGGTAGATATTTCCACAAGATAGAAGTGCGAAAAACATTACTCTCCCGCAATCTTTATATATATATATATATATATATATATATATATATATATATATATATATATATATATATATATATAAGCAGTAAAATCGGCCTTGCCACCCGAACGATCCTCAGTGGCCGAATCGGTCAGTCTATATGACGATTCCGTATAGGATACAGGTTCGAATACTGTCGGAACACGAATATTGTCTATGAAAATTTCTCGGACATTCAGGCCGGCAAATGTTATTTAATACTGTTTATTATAAACAGAGCATTTACTTAAATACTTTTATCTATAAAAAGTATGTTAAACATAAAAATGTCTTTAAATAATTGTCGGACTTTATCCATTTCATAATGTGTGACGTCATTTGTTTACATTTGATACGCCATGAGCAGTTATGAATGTACGTGAGAGATTCATCGAAGATTATATGCAGTAAATTCAGCTTCCTAACCAAACGATCCTCAGTGGCCGAATCGGTTAAGGCACGTCAGGCTATATGACGGTTCCGTGTAGGATACAGCTTCGAATCCTGTCGGATGACGAATATTTTCTATGAAAATTTCTCGCACATTCAGGCCGGTAAATGTTATTTGATACTGTTAATTATAAACAGGGCATTTACTTAAATACTTGTATCTATAAAAAGAATGTTAAACATAAAAATGTCTTTTTATATATATATATATATATATATATATATATATATATATATATATATATATATATATATATATATATATGCATGTGTTTGAAACGCATACGTAATTCTATTAAAAAAGAGTTTGGCGTGTTCATTTTATTTATTACATATTTTGTTTTACATATTGTGTATAAATATTTTTTCCATACAATTCAGTCCTGTAAAGAGTTCCCAAGCGATCTAAGTATAAATCCTACAAATTCTTGTTTTAATCAGAAGTTTTACTGACAGAAATTTTTATCTGCCTCATTTTTTTTCAATTTTACCAATTTCATGTTTTAAAATATGTTCCTAATAAGAGCTGTTTTATATGGAAGATCATTCCCGTTCCTAGTTAATTATATGAATTATTCATTCGATTCTGTTTCCCAATTTATGAATCGTTATTTTTTCTTCATGGACTGCATCGTATTTTAACTTTTTTTGACGTATATCGGGTAACGTGCGGTGGGGGAGAAATATTGGCGTTTCGACTAATTTTTGTCCTGGAGGACTTTCATGGCGGCGTCTTACTCCCATTTGAGTTTTAATACCGCTTACTGATCAGCAGTTGATAACGAAGGAGATGGGCTTCAAGATTTTGGCAGAGGTTTTATGTCAGAACAAGAAGAAAAAGAAATGGTAAATGTCAAAAGTTTCTTCGAACAACAATTGAAGTTTTAGACAGCTATGATCGCCTACGATCTATGAGATGCAGAATGCAAATAAAAACATTAATTTTTACTACAGCATCCGCCACAAAAATAAACAAAGAGATTTTACATTTACTTTTCGATGAAATAAAATTAACATCGAAATTAAAATTGATTAACTTTTTTTTTTAGTTTGAACACGATATCTAACATTTGTTTTTGCTGTTTTAAGCGACTAAATATTTATCCTTTGCTTTTGTTTCAAATAACTGTAACAAACATTCCAACAATTAAATTGTACCAAATTTACATTTTTATTTTTTTTTATTTTATTTAATTTTATTGTGGAGCATACTGTAGTGTATCTTTCCTCAGTATTCTGGGTGTTTTTTTCCCGAGATTATATTATTTTAATGGTCATTATCAAAGAACGTGCACCAAATACGTATTCTAGGCCAAATTAGAAATCGTGTCCATTTTACTTTTGGAAGCGCTATAACGGTAGATCGGTTGACTTATACTAAAACTTCTCATGCAAATTCGATGTTGTTTCGAGTTTCGCCTGCAGCGTAATCTTCATATTATTATATGATTAGTAATGACTATAAAAGTATAATTAGAAAAGAAGTGAGTCAAATACACTGAATTAAAGATAAAATAAATAATCGTCACGATGAAATATTTATATGAGCAAATTACAATTTGTAGAATTTCAAAATTTGTTATTCTCAACTTGAGATTACTAAAATTTTCTTCTTTTGTTACCAATTTTCCTTGCGGGCGTGGGTGTTCAAGTCTCTCCACAAATCTCAAATTCTGTCTGATGTTCGTCAAATGATTGTTCCTTCTTTACCATCCATCTTTATCGTGACTATTCTTTCTCCCAGCTTTTATTTTATTAAACCCTCTCACCTGCTTCGTATTCCTCTATTATATCGACTGAGTTAAATTTTAAAAGCCGCATTATAATGTTTCGCAAAAAAGATATATCTTTCTTTTTCCGATTGTACAAATCTGAAAATAGGCTAATATAACAATTTCATATTTTGTTGAATTTTTCAATATTGTATGTTTGCTTTTCGGACTGGTAGGCTGATCTTTCTTGTCATACTCACAACGCTTCGGTCATTCTACTCCTCTTATATCTTCAGGTGTCTCTCTTCCAAAGTTTGGGGATGTTTAGTATCAATAATACTGAGACGTCTTTGTATTAAAGGGTCTTTTCAACAATGATTGAACACATAGCTGCTAAGGTACCTGTTATAATGTTAATATGATAGCTTAAGTTTAAAACAAACAAAAAAATAGGCAAAATACAGAAAAGAAAATATAGGTCCAATGTCAAAAATCCCAATACACATAAAACCGCTAGTAATCAAACGCACTGTCCAACATTCACACTGCTAAACGCTCCGATTGTATTTAAAAAAAAAAAAAAAGTAGCGTCACACATGCGTAGTGGGGCGATTTAAATGGCCGCTCCTTGCTTCCTCGCAGCGTTGGTTTTTGCTGGATTTACACGCCAAACAGGTACATGTCCGCTTTACCCGGTGTGGTAAGTGTATACTCTGACTACAGTACCCGTTTTACCTTAACGCTTTAATATATAGTAAATTATCATAAAATATATATTTGTAAGATGTCACGTTAGGAATGAAAATGCTTTTCATGTGCTTTCACTTAGAAATAAAAAACCGTCTTGCTTTTGTGAATCTTAACTTTGTCGCAAATAAACAGATTCAATTGATTTCCGAATGTCTATCATTGATCATCAACAATTGAATGTCAAAATATTTTAAGTATATTGAATATGGAATATAGACTTGCAATATTTTCTCCCTCAATGAATGGTTAACTCAATTAATAATCATATTTTTTCAATAAAGTAATAATATATCTCCAATAACTTAGCACAATGACGTTAATGGAATGTTATATAGGTAACGGCTTGAACTTTTAGTTGGAACAGATCGTGAAACCATAGATACAGATTATTTCATTACAACGTGTTGTATTGAAATATACCGCATATTGTCATATATATTTACTTCAGGAAAATCATGAAAATAAAAACTTTTAATTTTTTTGGAACATATTTTTGATGATTTGTATACAAACATACACGTGTATGTGCTGGAGGTAATAATCTAGACATTGTCTATTTATTTTATTTTAATCCTCTCCAACGACACGAATGAATCCGAACTTTCGCTGTTGATAAGTCCAAAACGGTAGATTTTTATCAAATTTATCAAACCAGATTCGAATGAAGCATGTACAATTACACATAAATGTAAGTATTCTGGAAATTTTTAATGTGGACTGGGCGCGGATGTTACACTGCAAATCAACCGGTTTAATAAAATATTACTGGTATAAATGTCAGATATGAAACACATCATCAGTTAATATTCATTCTTACCTTAAAATACTAGTACCGTTTTGAATTTGGCATGTCGGTGGGAATTTTTCAACTCACAAAAAATGTTGAATAAACGCGGGGGCGGGAAGTAATAATTTCACACACAAAATTATTTTATTTTAATCAATTCACCTGAAACAATGCAACTAAGTTGTAAGCGTCTAGCGGGACTTAACGAAAAGGGGAAAAAAAGATATTAGAAACCAAATCCTAACAAGGGAACAAAGTACTAGTCACTATTCCTGTTCAAAAGACCAGAGAAGTGTGGGAAACGGACTATCTACTTTTGTTGTGGGAAAATAAATATTAAACAAAATTTCAGAATTTAGGCGGAGACGTTAGAAGCATAGTGTGGAAGTAGACATGAGAAGGAATTGGAGACTCATGCCTACACACAAAATGAGAAATAAACCTTTACTCCTGTTCAAAAGACAGTGTTTTTGAAAAATAAAAAGAGCATCCTATCGAATAAGCACAGAAATAAATGATATTGTGCCGGTAGTTGTAACTGGTACACAGGATTACGTGTAATAATAAATTGCAGAGAAGATTAATTACAAGCGTGCTGTACCAAATAAATACCGTGCTAGAGTAAATCCAATTGTGTCGAGTATTTTGTATTTGATACACAGGTGTACAGTACATTATTATGTTAACCAGATGTAATAACGTGATAACCAGATCCGGTAAAAGAGAAAGTACATTTATATTGAAATTAATAAAACTGCAATTACATTTCAACACATTTGGAAGTTTCACGCATTTTGCAAAAGTCAGAATTTACCTTTCAACCGGACTATTTAATACAGAAAGAATTCAAATTACTATCTTATCAGAGATGTTGACTTTATCAGTTCGGTCAAGCTCATATTTCAGCGTGTGCGTTTCATGGGAATGGAATGCAAATTTCGCGTTTAGTATATCATATCTCCACTCCTGTCTGACAGTGAATGCCGGACTTACCTTAGAGATGAAGAGACTCGGATCGAGAGAGATATCGATTTACCGAATGATGCTGAGAAATCCACGGACAGATCACAGAACTGGAAAGTAACTCTAAGAGGGAGTTGAAATTTCGGGGAGAACGTCACCGGAAATACGCAGATGTCCATCAAGTGAAGGAGGGGATAGAAAGAAACAGCAAGTATCTTCCTCTGTGTCTCTTTAGCGCTTTGGTAATCCTTGCTCTCCACAATTCCCTGTCCTTTGTAGCGCTTAATAACATTTGTCTTTTTGTGATTTCTCTTAAACCTTGTTCTACGCTATTTAATCACGCACGTTAGGTAGGTAATGATTTGGTTTCCTCTCTCCCTCTCGCCTCCAATCGGTCCTGTGATTATCAAGTTTTCCAAGCCCTCTCTCCACATTATATACCCTAGAAATGTTAATGTTCTCTTCCTAATGTTACGTACAGGTTGCGGCAGAAATACCACACACATATACCTCCCGGAAATAACTCACAGGTAATGGTAAGATTATAGTGACAATAGCGTCTTCATCTCACTAGAGTCTTACCGATATGTGTGAGATATTTCTGGGCGTTATATGTTAGAGGTATTTCTGCCGCACTCTGATAAGTGACTTTATTCTTTCCATTTTCTCAAAAACCTTGTTGTTTCCCACGTGTTAGGAAAAATATTCTCAGTATCCTTCTGCATATTCACATTTCTATTTCTTCATGTCTCTTCTTCATCTATGAGGAGATTTTTCAGCATTCTGCCATACACCGCAAGGAAAGTTGGTTCCCTGCGTCGCACCAGAATTTTCTTTTTCTCGCCCGAGGCCATCCTTCAAATGTATAAATCAACCATTCACCCTTGCACGGAATACTGCTGTCATATATGGTCAGGAAGCCCCGGTGTTCGCGTTCAGGTCCTCGATAAAATCCAGAGACATATATGCAATATGGTTGGTGCTGATCTGGCATCTCGTCTACAATTGCTCCCTCACAGACGGGCTGTCGACTCCCTCTGTCTTTTCTACAAATACTTTCACGGTAGCTGCTCCGACTACTACTTTTGCTAGTTCCCAGAATGCATGATTTTGCATGTGCTACTAGGCTGGCATCTCAATTTCACGCTATCACTGTCGAGACGGTTAAATGTATGCCTCTTCTACTCCAACATCTTCATATCTCGCACCTCCCGTCTGTGGAATTCCCTTCCTATTACTTGTTTCCCTGATAGCTAAAATCTTCAACTATACAAATGTAATGTCAATCGACATCTCCAGATGCCCTGATCTATTCCGTGTCCTCTTCCTCCTTTCCTCTGTTACGCCTCTTTACTCTTGCACCGACTCTCTGTAACCCCTTACGTGCTAGTGGCATCCCGCCTTGCTTGGGGGTGAAATGCTTACAAAATAAATAATATAAGTGACCTTTCATTTTACTCAATGGAAATGCTCGAAATTAAATAAGAAAAAAGAAAAAATATATCTTTAAAATATTTCTATGGTTTTTTTGACATCTTTTTGTTGTTTCTTCTTTTTGGTTGATATTTTTATTCTTTTCTGCAAGAATGTAAATGTTGCAAAATATGACCGAATCATATAACATAATGGTTTCATGAAATGTAACATTTATTTTTTTTTAGATCTTGGTGAATACAAATAAGTTTATTGTATAGTTCCAATGTCAGGTGTTCACTGGAAATAAAACATTCACCAATGGCGATAATTCGATTACTGCTTATTTTTTTTTTTACATTCACATTTCTTTATGATGGAATATTTTTAAAGTTTGCATTCTTGTACAACACGTGTTCAATATAAATGAACTGTAGTTGTTGTGTTGGTATGATTTACTTTAATGCAAACTTTTTGAATAAAACAAACATAGTTCTAAAATAAATACTATGCTTTTATTTATTTTCTTTAGAGGGATGGGCGTGTCCTTTGTTATTCGGTGTAGCAAAAAGTTTGTTTATAATGCGGATATTCGTAGCAATCCGGAGAAAAATCTGTTAGTGATAGTTTGAAATCAGATCATTATAGAGATAGTAGTAAACTTAGAAATGGCTCAGTGTCAATCTGTTTCTTGGCTTTAAGCAGAGCAGAATTATCATTAGCAGATGACCTTAGAACTGCTTCTTCATTCTCTTGCATGACCGGTTTCTAGCCGGTAGCATCGTTGTTCGTCCTCTCGCCGTCTCTGCTCCTTGCTGAGAGGTGTCAACTTATATACGTTTTGACCTGACTCCAAGTACTCTGGTGCAAACATTGGTTTCTGCTAACATCAAAAATCTTTGTGTTACATTTGTGATGGGCCAAAATTATTTTATTTTCCGGCATTTCTTTCTTTTACATATTTTAACGGAAGTTATGCGTAGATCCACACTGATTTTTCTTATTTTTCAGTCATAAAGCAGTAAGATCTGTTCCTGGAAGTTTCCTGTGTTCTCCGGCCAGGTTCAGTCTCTTTATTTGAGTGTTGCCTTCGCGTTAGTTGAGAGATATATGTATAGAGATAGGGATAGAGATAAAATATAGAGATAGGGATTAGAAAAACCGCATATACTTTATTTTAATTTGAATCCTTTTCATTTATTATTCAAAACAGTATCTATTATTGATTTGCCTTCCTTTGGAATCACATATAGCGTAATGGATACTGAGGCGGAAAGTGAATTAGGATCGCCGAGTTCAATTCTTGCTCATTCCTGTTTCCTTCACTTCGAAAAAGAATTAATCAGTCTTTCACCAAAATCTGGAGTAAATAGCAAGACAGACTACGATATCTTGCCTGAGGCGGAGAATTAAAAGCAATTGAAGTAGTTGAGCCTCCATCACGCATTTTCATACTGACACCACTGCTGTTATGGCGGCAATAAATGTG
>OZ038478.1:87749576-87789576 GCA_964036315.1 Acanthosepion esculentum
GAAATGGGCTTGAATCGAAGAACTACAAAGAAGAGGGAAAATTTGTCTAAGTAAGCAGGTTTATAGTGAACAGGGCACGTTTTCGCATAAGAAATAATGCTCTAACATAAGAAGAGGGTAAACGATAAAGGAATGCATGAATGTGGATCAAACTGAAAATTTATTTATTATTAAAATATAAAATATAATGGCTGCATCTTGAGAGTCTTTAACATTATTTGAATTTCGGTCAATGCAAATGCCTCCATTAAACAGAAAAATAATTATAACTAACATAATAAAAGTTACATCTGTGAGTAATATTAGAAGAAATCAGAATATACCAAATAAAAGAATGCAATGTAATGAATGTATTGGCGAGGAATTTACATTATATATATATATATATATATATATATATAAAATCAGTGCCTCTGAAATAGCATGTAATTTTATTCTGTGCAGTATCCCTTCAATAATTTGCGTTCATGATTCTCCACATCTTCCTATCCACTTTAGCTCTAATCTGCAATAATCGTCTTACTCTATTTGATCTGGCAAGCTGCATACATCGATTTCTAGTTAGGCATATTTTCTCTCTCTCTCAATATATATATATATATATATATATATATATATATATATATATATATATATATATATATATATAATCATTTATTCGAAAATTCTAACGTAAAAATTTCATAAAATCACTACAAAAATAGCCATTTTGTTTCAACAATTCTGGTGTCTTATAAAGAAAAAAATAGCCATTTTGTTTCAACACTTCTGGTGTCTTATCGTGACTTGATAAGACACCAGAAGTGGTGAAGCAAAATGGCTATTTTTGTAGTGATCGTATAACATTTTTATGTTATAATTTCCCAATAAATGATTATATTTGCTCTACTCTGTATTTAGCGCTCGTTTAAGAATAGTATTTGTTCGTTATTGTAATTTATTCTGTATACACCAATCCTATACTTGGATATATATATATATATATATATATATATATATATATATATATATGTATATATATATGTGTGTGTGTGTGTGTGTGTGTGTGTGTGTGTAGAGAGGGAGAAAGAGACTCAGCTGTCTCTTCCTAGTGTTAAGTATAAGTTTCCTGCTTGTTTGCATCCTCTGCAAAACCTGATCGTTGATCACATGTTCCACTGCGCTTAAAATCTTAAAATCAGTGTACCAAAGATGATCTTTTATCAGAACAATTACAATGTAAAGATTTATCGAAAATATACAGGGGAGCTTCGTTCCGGCGAAGTAAATGTGATTGATGCAAAGATGCCAGTTCAGAACGCCGTGAAACAACAAACTAGCAACTGATTCAATATATTTTTTTCCACTCCATGAAAACATTAGCTCGAGAAGGCGGAATCTGTAAATTCTGTCGTAAAAATAATTTCCTACTTATATTTTGCTTTCCAATAAATATGCAACGTTATTACACGAGGGCAAGGATTTAGAAAGACGCGATAGACTATGAAACTGAAACCTTGACAATTTTCGTACATGCATGCATATGGACGTACAGTCCTTATAAAAATTTGTTAGAAAAAATTGTTGTATATATATATATATATATATTTTGGCTTGTTACTTTTTAATTATTTGTTCTTAAGTAGGAACATGTATATAACATTAATTCATTTTTCATACAACTAAATATAAGTTAAAAACGATAAGAACAAGAATTAAAGAAAATATAATATATAAAGTAAAAGTAAATATATATAAGTAATGAATAATTAAACGCAAATTCTAAAGAAAATATACCCACACACATATTAGAGACTAATGAACAGGCACATCGAATATATAACATTTTAAAGTATGTGAATGTAACAAAAGTTACTTTAGCATATTTCTAGTGTGAGAGAGAGTGGGAAAGAGAAAGAGAGTGAGAGAAAAAGCGAGAAAAAGAGATAAAAAAACTAGAAATAGAAAAAGAAAGACAAAGAAATCAAAAGAGAGAGAGACAAAGCAAAAGGGAGAATGAAATAAATGCTTGGAAATATATCCAGCAATAATAAAATAAAAAGATACGTATAAATATACTTATAGTTATGCAGTTTAAACAAAGCTATTCGGAGAAACCCAGTAATTAACAAAGAAAAGTTGGTGTCTGGAACAGAAATTATCTCAATTAATTCCATTCAACAAGATGAAAGAAATTCTTCATAAAAAGAATATGCCATATACATCTGTCCTCAGCAATTTTGTGTTTAAAGAAAATATACATCACGGAAAGAATATACCAACCTACAAGAATATCGTGGGTCTACCATATATCAAATATACGTTTTTTTTTTGTTTTTTTTGTTGCTTTGTTCCACACCGATTTCAAAACTGTCTCTGCTTTGATTAAGTTAATTAGACTATTTCCTCCTATCTTCACGAAATCTCTTGATATAACCTTGATTTGCTAATAATTTTAAAAGGAAATATACAAAGCGTTCTGGAAAATTATCTACATTAACGAAAAAACTATGCGTGTTCAGTCTGTACATAGATTCGTACTAGATTTTTGTAACAACTTCATTATCTTACCCGTGTTCCGAATTAAGATAGAAAAATCATACACACAACGGAAATTCTACTATCTTTGTTAGGAAACTGATATATTTCAATCAACTGATAGTTTGAATCGTCAGTAAGTACACAGTCGATCCAAAAGATAAAAATTAAATTAGTTTGTTAAAAAAAAGACCGTCGGGGATACTGACCTTTATATCTTGTTTTTCCACTAAAGCTGAAAAGTTACATATTATGGTAGCGTCGAAGATACGAAATCAGTATTAATTGACAGAAAATACCCCCCTAAGCATGGGAAGCAAAATGAACAGAGGCTCCAGTTGGAAATTAAAAAGTTACTACTTACGAATAATTATAGTCCTGAGTGCGTCTCCTAGGAGTAGTTTCGAAAATTAGGAGGAGGTAACCCGAAAACTACGGACTAAATATCACATGATAAAACATCCTCAAAATATTTTGAACATTGCTATATCAGAAAATTACATAACTATGAACTGTCTCGCACGATACACTATCTAGCAGCCGGACCTAGCAATTGATTCAATATTGAATGAATTGTTAGGTCCGCTCCTAGGGAGAATGTCGAAGAAGCCATGATGGCCAACAATAAGTCGGGTTTCCATGCGAAGTTAGAATATCGACAGGGGCCACATTAAATACGTCACCCTAGATAGCTTCAGTCAACTATTAGATTACTCATTATATATATTTGATATCTGTCCGAAAATTAACTGGACTGGTGCTACAAACAATTTATTTCAATTCCAAACAATAACTAGATGGTTTCCCCTTCAAAGTTTAATGGACGCTTCCATCCTTCTCTGCCACGCTACTATGTACTGCTGGAAGGAATCGTCTTAGATATCTTTCATCTGAGTCATTAAGGCCCCACTTGATAGCCTCAGAACTGGTCCTCTTGATGATGATCCTGAACTTGGGGAAAAGAAAATGTCACACGGAGCAACATCAGGTGAATAGGGCGTTTGTTCAAGTACGCGCGACTTTCTTCTCATCCAGAAATTGACAGATACCGAGAGCGTTGTGCGCAGTCGCATTGTCGAGCTTAAGTAGTCACGATTTGTCCTGTGAAAAAAAATGCAATTGTCGCAGAAACCTAAGATAACAGTTATACTCCCAAGATATCATGTTAGATGATAACACAATCCACTTATCCCTCTTTCAACCATAGCTAACCCAGCACACACAGTCCCGTTACTTTAAGACATAACTTTATATATATATATATATATATATATATATATATATATATATATATATATATATATATGAGATATAATGAGAGACACAGCGCGTGCGCTAACATTCTCGGCTGATATGAAACGGAAATATTACATTCAATCCGTCGCTAGGTCAGCTGCTAGGAGATTTCGCTCACTGTGTTGTGCTAGATATGATTTCCTCCTGCATATCTTTATTATCTATAACTCTACCATTCGTACATGCTTAAAATATTGCTACCACATGTTGTCTGGTGTTCCCACCATATACCTAAAGATCCTTGATAATTTCAAAGAGGAAACAGTAATATTAATTGTCCTCAATTAGCAGCTCAGCTTCAGTCAGTTTCCTACCGCCGTAAGGTTGCTTCCCCAGGCCTTTTCTGTAAATACTTCCATGGCAACTGTACAAATGAGCTCTTTGCTATGGTAGCCAGATTTTATGAATTTTAGCACAGTACGAGATTGGCGACAAAGTCTCTCTATACAGTAAAGATGGCTATATGTAACCGTAAGTTCTATGCTAACAGTTTCTTTTCTCCCATTTCCCGATTGTGAAAGTCTGTCGGCTCCATGCTTTCCAGCTAAGTTTAATCTTCTAAAATTTAAATGCAATGTCAATCTCTTCCTACTATCCTGATTACATTTCTTTTTTCTGTGACTTTTAGTAAAGTTTCTGTTTTTGAATTCTTCCATACCCACTGACTCTTTTGTCTCAGTGACATTACTGCCTAGCTTGGGGGGAAGCCGATTAAAATAATATAAAAAAGGGAACTGATTCGATATTGATATTTTTTCAAAAAGTCAACTCCAGAACTAGCGGATCTCAGATGACGCAGATTCTACGTAAATAAAATATTTTATCCGGAATATCACAAAAAGATATTCTGTTTCAAATAAAAAGAAAAAAAGACATGACATTGCCAATATAATACTTCTTTTATTGGGGAATGTTGGATGGTTATTACATGTTGATCCTTCCCTTAAATCACTTATTTCTGTCATGCTACAGTTGGCAGTCCAGGATAAAATGCGCACGAAGCGAAGTTGTGTCATTAAATTTATCCATGCGGAAAAATTACACACATTGACGTTCATTGATGCTTGTCAAATGTTCCCAGAGAAGTGTATGCGAGTAGGTTTAGTTAGTCGGTACTGTGTTTCAACAATGTCCCACGTGGCTTACATATCTAATAAATCTCTAAACGTGAAGGCCCTTGAAAATGCATCAGCTATGAAGGCTAATAAGTCGGAAAAATCGCATTCTCTAACTGATAACTTGCCTTGTAAAAATATTTTTCTTGCTGCCTGTACTGGTGTAATTTCCATAGAAATAACATAAGTTATTATTTTCGGGGTGTCTTTACACTAACTTCATAAGCAGGATGAGTAATATTTTATGTCACTTATTAAAGTAAAGAACATAACCTGAAATGGTTATTATACATCAACACTATTATTTCACTGTAAACATATCTTCTTCCGTATAGTTTTCGGCTACAATGTTTTTAACCTGTGTATTACAGAGAAAGCCATATATGGACTATATTCTTTTCTTTATATTAAATATTGGATAATTTGTAATACACCGACTAGTGATATTTTAATAACAAAAATGTAACATAGATAGAAATCTGATATTTACAATAAAAACAGTTGAAATATCTGGGAAATACAATGCGAAAAGGGGGTTTGGAGAAGATGACATCAACATGGAATAATGAAAACAAAATATGTAGAAGGAACAGCAAGTAACCTATTTAAAAAGCTTGAGTGAATATTGGACAAAGACGGATATTAAAAGTTACAAAGTTCAGAGTGCAATCAAAGAGAGAAATGTGAGGGAAAGCATGATCCCCCGCTTCCTCAAACACGTTGAATAATAAATATAATGAGCGGCATACAGAAATCTAATCTGGCAATACCTGTTATTGGTTGTCTTAAAATAATGTATCCGTTATCAAATATTAATTCATTATAAAAGAACATTGCTGATGCGAGTTTTAAGAATCAATATTATAAGAGAATATAATAAAAACATATTGAAATCGCTACACAAAAGCTTTCATGCCTCAATACTGTGATTGTACTTCTTCAGGCGATGGTAAGCTGCCCTTAAGTAACCTGGTTTACATAACAGCTCCTGACGAAGTGCAACCTTAATATTGAAACATGAAAGTTTTGTGTAGCGATTTCGAAATGTTATTAGTATAATATCTTATAATAAAAAATAAAATAATAATATATTGCTCTACTTTGTATTGAACACTTATTAAAAGGAAATCCTACGGGCAGTAAATTTTTACTATCTGTTCTTTCTCTCATTAGGATATATATATATATATATATATATATATATATATATATATATATATATATATATATATATATATATATATATATTGCTAACTAATCAATTAACGCACATATTTTTAGTGACTATCCTTATTTATTAATAGATGAATAACCAGTTCTTAACATCAGATGTTTAAAATCGAAGGCACCAATTATTTGCTAAAATTTCACATACATGAATATATCAATTAATGTTATCACAGATAGTAATTTACAATAATTTAGTACATAGATATGTAAAGATTCGTACGATTGCAGCCATATGAATCAAGCTAAATCATGTTAAATTTAAAATAACTCGATACGGAACATTTACTTTCGATCGATGTTATACTTTAATTGGAGTCAACTTCAGACCACAAGGGCAAGACAGATAAAATGTCGAAAAAAAAAGATTAATTACTTTTTAGACGTAGATGACTGTTGTCTATAAAGCTGATCATCCCGCACAAAAGGAAAAATATAAGGAACGAAGTGGACCTCACAGAAGGACATAGATGACGGCCGCTGGACTGCGCAACCCCCATGCCTCAATATACTTCGCTCGCTGATAGTAGTAAATAACTACCTAAGAATAAAAATTGGTTTACTTGTAGAAATTGTTTTGTTCTTCGCTCGTGGATAACGATCTGACCGAAGGGTAATATTTAAACCACAAGCGTTTGACTTAAATAAGCTGCATCCTGTCAACTATAACTGGTTTCTGAGCTGAGCTAAAAGGCACAACGATATAGCACGAATAGGTTTTGTAACGATTCGCACACAATAGACGCAGATGCAACTGCTTAATATTAGATAACTGGCAAACGTTTAAGTTAATTAAAAAAAAAGTTATATTTCAAAGAAAAAACAAATCAGTTTACGTCTCGAAAATTGGACGGAAATTGATAGTTTTACTGTACAAATCTCCACACATATCAAGCAAGTCGAGTTGCTTTTATTTTTAATTGGTTATCCTGCGAGCGATTATAAATAAGTGTTAGCTATTTTGTAGCCAAATAAATTTAAAATAAATTCGCGTTTATTGGCACTATGATTCGTGAACTTTTAGCGCGCACATTCACGCGTATCTGTGCCCACACACACTCCTTGTATTAACATATAGAAGGAAATAGACTCGCTGGCTCCAAGTACTTGTACCTGTAAATCAGTTCGATTTTAACGAGATCTAATAACCGGAGACGAACATTGCAACAGCGAATTCCGAAGATGCATTTTGATAGCGAATATGCCTTCCACATCTAAGAAAAGTATTAAGAAACAGGATAATCTAGTTAGAAACAGGGAAAAGTTTACTTAACTGTTATGTAATAACGGTCCTCCTATATGACAGTGAATGCTGGAAAATCTACTCACAAATGGTGTTCTACAGAAGGATGCTGAGTATACCATGAACTGAACGTGTGAACATATGACGATGTTTTAGATAAAATTGAATTTTAAAAAAACACTTATATTTGCCATCTAAATAAGACAGTTCATTTTTTTAAAAACATAAGCTCAGAGCATACTAAAAGCAAAAGGTATCGAGAAACGCAAGAGATGCCTACCTAACGAGCATGCGCAAATGGTTCGCAGAATAGAAATTAAGAGAGAATGAGGACAGAAAAAATCTACAGATAGCAGCAACATGGAATTGTGGAGACACATGAACGCCCATACCCTGAAGGGAAATCACTTGATTTCAGAACTAAAGACTTTTTCTTTTGAAGAAAGAATGTTGAAAAGAAAAAGTCTTCAGTTCTGAAATCAAACTATTCAAGATATTGATCCTTGTACTCTCTCCTTGCTAAGAGCCGAATAAACGCAATACGCAATTTCCAATACGTCTCAGTAACGAAACTACACTAGTCATTCTTTTATACTTAGCTTTTCACACCAAATTCATATATAAACTACACTGGCGAAAATAAGTTCATGACCAATAGTTAAAGTTTTATTCACTTCACAATATGTTTCTAATAAAACAATATAAATTTGTTTTATTTTTACGCTTTATGCAGACATTATTTCTTTTTCGAATTATGTAAATATTGTATATTTTTCTACAACTTGAAAAATGTTAATGCTGGATTAATTTAAAGTATCCAAATTTGCCGCCAAAATAAATTTAAGACTGCATGGTTATTATGCAAATTATTTTGTAAATGGGTGGTCATTAATGAATTTTAAAGTGTAATAGCTGAGCATTGTTATAGAATTAATTCGCTATGGGAAAGTTTCGTAATCTTAGCCCAGTGACTAGATCAAAAATAGTGTTACGTCATCAACAAAAATGTTACGTTATGAACATAAGCAAAGAATTAAAATGCAGCAAAATGGCTTGTGTTCAGCCTTGAAAGCTTTATCAGTATACTGGACAATATGCGGATAGGAAAAGATCGGGAGCACCAAGAAAAAAAAAACAGTGCATATGGGGAGACGAATTCATAGGCTTCTAACTGAAGCTAAATGAATGCTGACGGCCGTGGGCATTTGCAGCCAATTATCTGGTAAAACTGGCGTTAGTTTTACGCTGAAAACTGTCCGAAACCGTCTAAGATAATTTGGATTATTCCGACGCTTTGCTAAAAAAAAAAAGCCAATTATTTCGGAGAGGAATCGATTCAAGTGGCTGAATTTCACAAATAGTGAATAGTCGGCAGACGACTAGTGTAGAGTTCTTTGGAGTGATGAGTCACGCTGTTGCATCTTTGGATCGGTTGGAAGAAATGATTGTCAGACGCTGCCTAACAGAGAAATTCCATCTTAAATGTGTCAAATTGATGGCGCAAGCGTAGGCGGGGGTGTTATGTTGTGGAGTTTGTTCAGTAGCTCTGGTATTGGTCCAAATGTTAACGTTGAAGGAAAGCACATCAGTGCAAGCTATATGTAGCTATTTAAGGAATATGTTATACCATATTTGACTGAGCAAATGCCACCTCAAGTATAAACAAGATAATAGCCCCATTCACAAAGCCAAAAAAGTAATGCAATTTTTTTATCAACATATAATGGATGTCACTGAGTGGCCTCCACAGAATCAAAATCTTAATCTGATTGGAAATTTATGGAATTATATTTCTAAAAGAGTTCAGGCTAAAAAATAAAAACCGACAAATTTAGCACAATTATACGATTATATTAAACAAATATAGGAAAGCAATCCAAATGCTTCTGTGCTCACTTATCAAGCTCGATGCTTAGGCGATGTGAAGCTGTTATGGATAATAAAAGTTACGACACTAAATATTGATAAATATATTTTGTTCTGCTCATGTTTACCATAACGTTTTTTGCTTTAAGTATAATAATAGCCATGCGATCTTAAACTTGTTTTGCTGGCAAATTTGGATAGATTAAATTAATCCAGCATTAAATTTAATTACAATTTTTACATCATTCGAAAGAGAAATAAATTTTGCATAAAGCATACACGATAAAACTAATTTATATTATGTTATTAGAAACATATTGTGAAATGAATAAAACTTTAACCATCGTTCTTAAAGGTTTTTTCGCCAGTGTAGGTTTTCCAAGTAACTGTGAATAAATACGTTAAAACAAGAGATAATCAGTACAGATATCAAAATATTTTAAAGAAAGTTTAGCCTTTCAAAATAATAATATTTACATTGTTTGTCCTCATCTTTATTGACATATTCCGTTTCTGTTGTTGTGTGCTTAGGCCTAAATAGAAATAAAGATGAGGACAACAGTCCGAACGATGTAAATAGTGTAAATATTTACAATACCTCATCTCAGAAATATAGACAAAACAATAATTACTCATTAAAACCACACGCAGCATTCTGAAATGATTTGATGTGGTCTGATATGCAACTAAATAACATGATAATGTCTTTCTCGTTCATTTTGGCACTCCCATCAATGAAACTTGTTGGTATGCTGGTTCTACTTCCCGAGTTTGCTAGAGCTATATAGTCCCCTCTGTGGCATGCTTTCGATGAAAGTTTTGCTCGCTATATTCAGCATTTGTATGTACACGCATGAATTAATTCTGGGTTTTTGAAAGAGATGAAATTGCTCAGAACCATCACAGAAGTTACCTTGCAATGCATGACCATCTGCCTCTTCGTAGAAGAAACAGAGTTTGAAAAATGTGGTTGCTTGCATTTGTTCAGTAAGTGCTTACATCATATAATGACGTTCTATTGGATTTTTTCTAATCTTATCACACAAGCCGTTTAGATGTTGGCATATCAATTCTCCCAGCATCACTGACCATACGACAGGGGTTAGAAAATAGACCTTTTCAACTGGTTCCGTGTGCCCTGGGTTTTCTCAGGAAATTAGTGTAGCTTTATAAGTTCTAGCCGTTTTAGATATGTCTTTCTCCTACCCAGGAATTATATTTCAGAAGAGGCCTCCAAATTCATCAAGACGTTTAAGCGGAAGTACATAACCGTTTACATAAAGCTTGTCATCAGTAATTTGGGCTTAGTGCGAACTAGCACGGTGTGACTTCATTTTCTCTATGAGATCGAAAGCGGTGATGTTTCTGCTTTCGGTACCACTGGATGTTATAGGATATGCATATACGTTGGCGAATACGCTTTCTTTACGCGTTCTATATTCATCTCCGGTTAGATATCTTCATGATAGTTGATATACATTGTCTCCTTTTTTTCATGACATTATTTTGTATTAATACATGTTTTATTTCACTAAGTTGCTACTTTTCTAACTAATCTGTATTCGGTAAACGACAGCCGATTTGAAATCCTTGATTGGGTGAGACTGCAAAAGGAGTTTAGGCGTATTAGCAAATAATTAAATGAATGGTCATATACCCCTCTGGATTATTATTATTATTATTATTATTATTATTATTATTATTATTATTATTGTTGTTGGTGGTGCATTATTTGTGGGCACATTGGTGTTTCTTCAATTCTTGCATGTAATATGTAATATATCTATAGTAATCCGTTTCACATAACTCACTGCCACGTTTTTGCCTTTGAGCCTCACAGCTGGCTCGTTCAAACCGTTTGTAATCCTCCCCCAAAGTCAAAATCTGCCGGCTTTCATATGTGCCTCAATTATGAAGATATTTTTTCATGCCAATCTACAGGCATTTTATTAGTCCGAAGGCATGAGATAATTTACATGACAGTTCATAACACAGGCGATTTTGTGCCTCTTTCGTCGGGGACATAGGCTATTTCAGTTGCAGTGCCCACAGGCACAACTTCTGATTTATACTGCAGCTATGCTGAGCGAAACTTTCTTACAGTTTCTGGAGCATATAGCATAAGCTACAGTGCATAACAGCCAGTACGCGCAAACCATCGACCACGACTTGTGTCTTCGTGTTGTAAGATATTAATATTAGACGACAGACAACTAACTCGAGCAGCTTTGCGATATCTATTCAATTAGAATATTCCCAGCACATAGATCGATGGGTTACCAATAGTTTAGTCTACTCTATTTCACTCCCAAGTATTTGGTAAATGTGAAGTATGGTTTAGTTTTACTTACTAATGGTGCTACATGCTGGCATCACTTCTCTATAAATCACGAAGAACTCACTTTATAAATCTACCATGGTGAAATTCGAACGCGGGTTTCATGGTCGAAATTCTAGCTTTCATAACACACGGTCAGACGGGAGCATATGCGGTTCATTCAAACAAATATGTAACAGAATTTGATAAAAGTATTTAATTTAACTATAAGAATAAGTGCATCACGAGAGCAGGAAATTACCTTCTTGGTAAGTTGATAGTATTATGAAAAAAATTATCAAGACGCTTACTACAGTGATAGCATCACTGGTTCGATATCATTTGTTCAAAGAATTCTTTGAAATGAAAAAAAAAATGACCGGATGAAATAAATGAAAGACGTAGAAAAAAGCATTAGATAATATGTACGTACGTGCAGAAAGTTAAATTCTAGTTTAAAAATGAAGTTAAGCGCGATGAGTTTCTATACGATTACCACTTCTTCGGTGTTGAACAGATATCCTCGTTTTAGTTCGGGTTCGAGAATTTACAAGGCTGTTTCTGGATATTATAGTAAAATTCATTTTATTCTTTTTAATTAGGTTCCCTCCAAAATAGCCATTAAAACAACTCAGTCACATGGAATTACTGGAAGAATTAGAAAGCAGAAAAAACCAAGAAGGAGGAAGCATAGAAGAAGAGTAATCAGGATGTCAGTAGATAGCAATTGACAGTACATTTAAATTTGTGAAGAATAAACTTGACTGGAAAGCATAGGACCGGGAGTTAGTTTCACAAGCGGTAAGTGCGAGAAAATAAACTTAGCATAAACCTTATCGTCCGTGTTAACCAACACAACTCTATGTCGATGAGACCTCGTTGCGCTTATATTCATTAAGTCTAGGTATCATAACGAAAAGCTCATCCGAACAATTACCATGAAAGTATTAAGGGTATAGGCACAGAAAGGCAACTTTACGGCAGTGAGAAAGTCACTGAAGCTAAATCAGGAGCAATGATTTTGCTGATTCTTCACTGGATTTTATCAAGGATCCTTAGCTATATAGCAGGGGCATCTCACCATATCTGGCTTCAATATTCTAAATGCGGACGAATGGTAGACTTATACATATGTAAGATAGATTCTGGAGACAAAAAATATCTAGTACGTCAGAATGAACCAAATTCTTTAGCAGCTGACCTAGTAATGGATTAAATATGTACATGTTTCCAAAGATTCTCAATATATTTTTTATTCCTATTTGAATTTTAGTTTCATACAAGATACTGGGATACTTATTATCTTCACCTCCTTTTCGTCTGATTTAGATTTTTTTTTATTCAGTAATAACATGTGTGTTTAAAAAAAAAAAAAACTTCGCCGGCAGGACCGCGTAGCGGATGCACAAGTGGTTGACACCGGAGGAAAGGGCCAGGAATGCGCACGGACGACCAAAGTCAACGACAGACGATGGTGCCGCAGTCCCGGGGCCGCGAAGGTGACCACAAACCAGAGTTCGGACTAATGAGCTTTTTAAACGCAATTTTAATATACGCTACCAGAGCTGGAATTACTGCGGCTGCTGTCACCAGACTTGCCCTCCGGTTTGTCTTCGTTAACGGATTTGAAGTGTACTCATTCCGATTGTGAGGCCTCGACAGAGTTCCGCGTCGTTATTTTTCGTCACTACCTCTCCTTGTGGAAGTGTGGAATTTGCGCGTCTGCTGCATTCCTTGGATGTGGTAGCCGTTTCGCATGCCGTTTGTTATTAATTCATTCATCCTAAAGAATGCGATGATTATAAGGATCGTGACTGATTTTTGCAAATATACAATGCTAATGTACCAGACAGCGCACTCATATTGCATTTCGTTTGGAACCCCAAAACGATTATTTCAACTTGTAAAACATTATCTCGTTATTCTAATAAATTTCTATTAGCGAAGATACACCAACAACATTCTAGTGGATCAGTGAGACTGATAAGTGCCATACGCGATACACACTTGGGAGATCATGCCTCTTTCGATTCATGACTGAATATTCAGGGGATGTTTCCGCAGTAGGTTGCCATTTCTTTCTGTGGTAAACAGGTTGCTAACCAAAGTTATATAACCCAGGTTGTCTTGCTATTCAAGGCATAACTAGAGGGAGAAGAGATACCCAAATATATTTACGCGTAAGTGAAAGTAACGAACTCGACTGGAATTTGAATTCAGCACTCTGATTTTTCATTCCGAGACCAGAACCTGCATCCAGCGAATATATCGATTAAAATTTGCTGACTTAGCTTCACTTCAAAGGAGCTCTCGTACATATACGCGTTGTTTATATCTATATATTTATTTATTTATTTATTTATGTTTAATACCGTGTCCCTTCTGTTCAATAAAACCAGCGTTATTTTTACCTCTTAGAAAATTATCCACACAAACGCACAGAACTCCAACCGTGTCAAATTGACTAAATCTTAATAGTTTATTTAATTCCATTTTCTCTCATGTCGTAGGCGATCGTTACACGCCAAAAAACTTCCCTTTTTTGTCGACACATTGCTATTAATTATTGGAAGATTTTCTACCATGGCTTCTCGTGTCTTTCATTAACTTATATCTTTACCCAGTGATTGCCACTTACTAAAGACCCATCTTCTTCTGTGACACCCATGCCTGAGGAAAGATAAGATAGGTTAGCGCCTTTCGCAATGGAATTTATCCGACAGTAAAAGCAACAGACTAGTCCGGAATCTTAAATCGAATTACTGATTAAAGTTTGCTTACATTAGGCTTTCATTAGCATCACTTATTTTGTAACACATGTGCCAAATAAACTTGTTTTCTTTTGTCAGATAATGAAAGTGCCAATTATGCATTTTTTTAATCAAAGTAATCAATGTTTTCGATTATATTTTGGATAATTATTTTCTGAATTTTTGGATCACAGCCATGTTTGAAAAAGTATTCATTAAAAGTCTTCATTTTTATCTCAGTAAAAACGGACAATTCTAGAATCTAATGACAACAGAATATTAAACTCTGCTTTGTAGATTTTCTTCAAATATGGATTTCCTCAGTAACTGTTATGGTCATGGATGTTTTTTCTCCCCAAACGTTTATTCTAGAACCTGTCAGAAATTGAGAGTCTCTCTTCTTTTCCTTCTCGAATGGATGTTTATACGGTTCCCCCGGTTCCCCCCACGTCTAGATATTCCATGCGTAGCTGGGTCTACGAGTGAATGAATGACGAGGAATTAATGCAAACTTGAAGTTAATACTACTCAGCATATGATCCCGATTATTTTTGACAACCACTCAATTCCTCGTCTCAGATCATAAGCTATAGAATTCGAAATATATAACCTCATAATATAAGATGATTTTGAGAAATATAACGTAAATGTGGTGTTTAGATAAAAGAAGTATCCTTATTGGAAAGGGACTACCTAAAGCAACACAAAATAATCCGTGTTATTAACTCAATGAATTTCCTTAGGACGTGTTTTATTGAAACTGTTGACAAGAAAAAAAACAGTTGGGTGATATTGAAATGAACTTAATTCATTTATTTTGTAGAACTAAAGTCAAAAACGGTATTTTTTTTCTTTCTTAATCACCTCACTCCAAGCAAGTCAATAAAGACACCAAGACGCAAGGTGCTACTGGGAGTGAAAGAGAATACGGGAAAAGTAACCGGAAACTCAATCCTAAAAAAGAAATGAACGATAAACCAACTAAGTAAAAGACGTGTAAAGATTGCGAAACGGGCAATAGGCGAACCTTGCAAAATAAGCTAAAAATATGAACAATTTTTATATAAGGGACTATAGAATCCCTAAATCACAAATGTTTATTTACGAGACGCTTTAGAGAAATTACTCCACAGCTAACAAATTGAGCATGTTCTAAAAAGCATATTTTCGAAACAGCAATCCCATGTTGAACAACAAAATTGAGAAATCATTTAGACTGCCTAAAGATGATGGTGTGTTTATGCATATATGAAGTACATGAAACTTAAATTAGCAGCCGGTCGATGAACTTTTTCATAAATTATATATATGTATATAATGGGTGCGATGGGCAAATTGTCGTCAAATTATATTTTAGTATGTTTTAGTAATATTTTATTTCAATATATAATATCCTAATATATTAATATTTTAATATTTTATTTTAATATATAATATTTTATTATATGCATTATATTTTTAGTATATTTTAATTTCGCGCTTGCGCGTGTTTTCGATTTTGTTGGCTGCAGAGTATATTATGGTCAGTTTAGCACCGTCTCTGAAAAAGCGCACCGTGACGCAATTCACTCCGCCCGAAATTTAGAAAGGCCATGCTGCACTGCTCGGTATTTGCGCCGGAACTTGCCCCGGCTCATGGGTGTGGCTGCTGGAAGACCATATATCTGCTAAGAGGACTCTTAAATCTGCCAAACAAGCAGAAGAACCCAGTCATGGTTGTCAGACAATTTTCACATCACCCCTTTCATCTAACCACCTAACTCTGCAGACTGCAACCCCCTTAATTATTATGTGTGGTGCGTAGTTAAACGAGAGACTAACAAAACTCCTTGTAACAACAGACATGAACTGAAGGGAAGGATTATGGTAGCATTCAATAACTTAAACAAGGAGGCCGCCCTGAATAGATGCAGGCGATTCGGAAGTCGTCTGGAGGCCGCGGTTGAAGACAAAGGCGATTTTATTTAATAAATTTACTCTTTAGTATTTCAAGAAATTTTGGTGTAATTTTGGTAAATATATCTGTTAAAATGAGATGTTAGTGTTATGCTCATTTTTGCGAAATTTAGATGGCAATTTATCCATCGCACCATTATTTATATATATATATATATATGTGTGTGTGTGTGTGTGTGTGTGTGTGTGTGTGTGTGTGTGTGTGTGTGCGCGCGTGTGTGAGCGTGTGTGTGAAACTGATTTTGTTTAATTCTATTTCAAGTCAGTGAAGGTGACATCATTTAAATGGTCACCCGGACATTTTTACGAGTACTATTTTAAACACACTTCACCCTACGGTCCTCTATGAAGAAAGATACCTTATTTAGTGTTGGCTGATCCGCTTTTATTACAAGAGCCTCCGCAATACTGAAGGCTGTTGTAATAAATAAGGTATATTTCTCCATAGGGAACCGCATATTAATGTGTGCTTAAAAAAATATACACATAAAAATTTCAGTTTGACCGTTTATGTGATGTCACATCGAGAGACTTGAAATTGTTTCCAGCAAACGGGAGAAACGCCGGAATTAGACACAAACAGTTGCGTAAATATAAATAGGACAACCCTTGAAAACGAATGCAGTAACATTTGAAGGTCCTCAGAAATTATATATATATATATATACATATATATATATATATATATATATATATATATATATATATATATATATATATATATATATATATATAATATGCTCTTGAAATTATTCGATTTAGCTCTCGGAGTGGAAGTGGGAATTTTATAAACAATGGTTGCTGCTGCTAATGCAATGCTCTTCAACAAGAATCGAAGTTTCCTTGCCACTCACGTCTTTCGTATAGTAAAAACGTTAAAATTTTTTCTTACTCTCTACCATGCGACGATAGTTTACGAGTAGAATCTCTAACTGATGCCAAATCGGTCGGGTTTCGATCCCAGCTTTTCTAACCACACTGATGATCTGTGATACAGTGAAACTGTGTCTGTGGATGACTCATATGCACACACGATAGTGACAGAATAAGATGCTAATACGCTGATGAAACATTTCTTACTAGAACGCGACTGTCATAATGTTATCTCTGATCAAAAGAGTTCCATAAATTATTACACCAAAATGCATGAGAGAATGATGCGAGCAAGGACCATTAATTGAACTATAAAAACTGCAAGATGATTGAGAAAGCAATATTAATGGCACATTTGCAAGTTTTTAATGATCATTTATGCTGTTGCCACTGACTAAATGTAGATATATTGTTATGATCCATCAAAATGCTGTGGGACATCTAAACAAAGAGAAGAAATAAGGGGAAAATGACTGGAGGCAGAGATAATTGATGAAAACTTTCCTGAAAGTAATTAAATAAATGAAGCACCTTTAAATGTTAAATCCTAAAAGTGCCTCTAATGTCAATGATTGATTTGTTTTTTACGCTTTATCAACAATTTGTGGGTTACCTAAGACCGAAATACATGTATGCATTTGAATGCATAACACTTTTTCTCATTTAAGAATATTGTATTTTTTGCGATGTCAGCGAACACTCGTTGTCACTTTCGTAATACTCGTTGTAATAGAGACTTTGTAACCACATATACAACTATAGTAACACCGTTGAACAATACTGGTGTCAGACGTCTTCGAATAAAACTCTCACTAATACTACCTGCTCGATAATACTCGCTCGAAAAGTAACTACCGAATAGTGATGATATTCACTAACGGCCAAAAATTCCCTTTAAAACCCGAAAAAAAATAAAACAGGGTCGGGTGTTGTCTCCTGAGACGTGACTCTACCCTTCGACATAGACTCGTTAGGTATCTTCTCTGTCCGGAGGCAGAGAGTTTGACCAGCACACTCGGAAGTAATCCTGATATTTATCACTTAGACGACACGCTAATTCCCATATATACATTTTCTTTACTATCACGTTAACAACATTCAAAATGGGATCGCCTGTGTTTACTCTCAAGTGATCTGTGTTCAAACTCCAGTGTCGGCAGCGACACTTTATTCCTAAATAACAGTATTCAAAATGGTTTTCCAGATAAAATATTTATTTAATCCATAGCTGAAGGAGAAGAGACGGATTCATAAATATCTCAAAGTTATTTGCGCTTAAATAAATATAAGAAATCTGGCTGGAATTCGGACTCGGCTCTCTCTGACGTAATCCTTTAAATATGAATGTGTAACTGCTTATATATACTAAACTATTTTATGACATGTGGTCTAAATCCTTAAGCATCGCACTGATAAGATTGCGGTCACTGTTCAGAAGAGAACGAGAATGCCTGCTTGGGAATACCTGGTTTTCTAAGCGGCCCCCTACAAAACTTCTTGGACTTGGGACTAGCATCTTCACCCCGTAAAACATACTTGCTACGGACACCACAGCAATAAAATCTAGTGTATTGGTGAAAACCGTGGCCGTAAACTCCTCAGTGGAGTCCATGGATTTAAGCGAGTGGGAGAATGTTACTATTCCAGAATTATAGAACAGAAACGTTAAGCAAAAACATATATATCAATAGAACATTATATAAAAATTTACTACAAACATGTGGAAATATTAGAAGTCAAACAGATGAAACATATTGTTAAGGGGTCTCCTCTTTTTTCCCAAATGGACTCAACCGAGGTATACATATATTACTACCAGTGAATACCCGGACAGTTCGCTAGTACGTTAAGTCGTTTTTGGACGACTCAGCTAGAGAGTCGAACTCTCTGCCCAGAGGCAGAGAGGAACCCGGACTAGGCTCCGCCGAAGGGCAGGGCCACGTTCGGTGAGGTTGACCAACCCGATCCCGTTTATACAGGCTCGGAAATATCCACGGTAAACTCGGCCTTGTGCCACATATATCCTTCGTGGGTGGGACAGTAAATACTGTTCTGTAGTACGTTAAGACAGTCTGTAATCGAGTAGTATTTGAGGAGTGTATCACAAGAATCACCGTCACGAGCACCTAGACGCAGTAAGGAGTCATACCGCGATACTTCAATACCAAGAGTGTATATATATTATTGCTACTAACCCGCATTCCTGGATCTACTAACCCGTAATTACAAGTTAGTATTATTACGTTAATACATGTATTTTCCTTATCTATTCCTGGCGTTTGTTATTTATTGATATCGGATTTCATCCCGGAATCCACAACAAATTAGCGACGAGGAATTCGAACTGACACGGGAAAGAAAGAAAAAAGAAATTCCCCCTCGTCGACAACAAATTGGCGACGAGATATTCGAACTCACACAAAGAAAAAATGCCGTTTTTTGCTAGTATTGACATCAACTTTTACGAGGATTAAAACACGGAAAATCGAGTTTTTTCGTAAGACTCTTATCATGGAGCATTTTAAAAGTATTTTAGTAGAACTTGTAAAATACCAAAATGAACAGCAATTACAACTCTAAGAATGAATGGCAAAAGCAATTACGACATACGCAGAAGGAAAATTAAATACAAAGACAAAATGAAGAAAGACAAATACAAATCCAGGAACTAATATTAAAGGTAGCGGGTAACAAACAACAAAATATTGAAAAAGAGGCGACTTTTTCCCAAGACGCAGTGTGGAATACGATAGAAATTTTCAAATACTCTCTCTAGAAGAGGATAAAAATTTCGGGGATTATTTTAGACTCCATGAAGACATCTTTAACATCGATTGTCAAAACTGGATAGAAGCAAAGAAGCTACGTCTGTTGCTCAGAAAATTAGGAACTGAAGAATACACAAAATTTGGATTACATTTTGCCAAAAAAGACGAAGGAATTAACGTTTGACGAAGCAGTTACATGTCTTACAGAGCTGTTCAGTCCAAAAACGAGGTGGAAATGTCTTAACCTGGTAAAGGGCGAAAATGAAGATTATTCCACGTTTGCCGCAGTCGTGAATAAACATTGCGACGACTTCACGTTGGCAGAATTAATACCTGACAATTTCAAGTGTCTCATCTTCGTTCAAGGGTTAGTCTCAGCAAAAGATAGTGAAATGCACAAAAGAATGCTTTCAATACTACAAAATGAACCTGGACTAACACTACAAGAATTATCAGAAGATTGCCAAAAATGACTGAGTATAAAGAAAGACTCGAAAAAAAATTTGAGGAGTCAGGAGTTTCTCATATACGTAAGTTAAACAAAATTTTACGTTCTTCACACTCCCCGCAAAGAAAAAAAAATTATAATAAGTGAAAAAGTACAACATATAAGGCAAATTATGACGAAAATCGAAGCAAATATAAGCCCCCCACCCCACCTATCTGCATGTTATCAATGTGGAGGACTACACTGGAATAAGGATTGACTTTTTAAATATAAAAACTGTCTTGTGTGTGGAAAAATGGGGCACAAGACATCCCAATTTAGGAATAGAAAAGCTACTAGTAGGATAAGAGCTACTAGGATGCATGACGAAGACAATACCAACATAAAGAAATATGTGGAACTTGAAATCTTAAATAAAAAGATAAAATTGCAACTAGACTCGGGTTCCGATCTAACGAGAATTAAACTACAGACAGGGAAAAAGCTTAACAGACCAACCATATTACATACACAAAAAATTGCTATGTCCGTGACAGGAAAGCGTATAGATTTCGAAGGAGAAATAATCGTAAATGTTAAATTTCACGGGAAAACAAAACTCAAGATATACGTTATGAAAAATACAGAAAATCTATGAAAAAGTTCGACGTATGGGATTCACCTATCAGCTCGTTTTGTAAGGGTGCAGCTGGAATTGAATTGAAAAAAAAATGACCAACCAGTATGTAAAAAGAAGCGAAACGCGCCATTTGCTACATTTATTTTCCTTATCTATTCCTGGCGTTTGTTATTTATTGATATCGGATTTCATGCCGGAATCCACAACACATATGAAAAAGACCCAATAATAGTAAAACGAATAGTACATACATTCCCACTATGAAATAAATTCATTCATATAACTATACAACAGGAGAATTCAAAACAACAAGGATATAAATGACGTATGAATTTTGAATGGGGACTCAAAACTACTGTGATATGCCCTGCTACTACACCGGTTTGAGATTATATAGTTTGACAGCAGCTGAGTGTAACAAATAACCGGAAAAGGATATACCCACCAAGTAGTCGGTTTTTTTTTTCTAAATCAAATTGGATACAGGATACGTTCATGTGAAACAGTATTCAGTCCACGTCGAAATCTGTTCTTTACAACTTTTCCTACGTTATAACTTTTATCAATTAACGACAAAAAATACCATATTTAACATGGCCGGACATGAAATTCCAGGTCTTAGATGATATTGAGAGACAGGAATCGAAAAGAAATAGGGGGGAAAAAGTAAGACTCAACAATATCGCGGAATTCAACCATTCCGCTAGCAATGCACTTGAAAAGACAGTAACTGAACATTATGAGAAGGAAATATGAAATGAAAGTCATAAGCTTATAAATAAAGGAACTGAATGAGAAGATGGACATTTGAAGTAAATCTTCAGCGAATATTTCTGGAGAGACACAAAAAGAACGATAAGTCATATACGTCGTTACATTCGAAGAGAGAAACTGCGTCCTCATTAATGCCGGTCTAGAATATTAACCCGAGACAAGAAGAATAGTAAATATAGACGATTTCTATGTAGAAATTCGAATCTGAGTTATAAATAAGCTAATGTCTTGAGTTATCCTCGGAAATTACAAAAACTGCCTATGTGAGAAAAAAAAATGATTTTTGATTGGTTGATTTGTTTGTTAGCGGCATATCAACTCCTTATGGGCCATTTAATGCCGATTTTTTTTTTTTTACTTGGGAGCTTTGAAGTAATAAAGATGTCATTCTGCTTTCATAATGGTAGATGATACTCAGCTTTTTGTGCATATACACGTTTGTGTGGACATGCGGTGTTACGTTTCTTTTATGATGTAGCATTGTTGAAGTTATATTTTGGTATGAAGTTTGATTTAAGAAATTATCGGATATTACGTGGATTAAAATCATTAAGTAGTTATTTCATATTGGTTGTGTTGTCGATTTTGTTTAGCGACAAACTCTGTGGGTTATTTAATGTCTAAATCTAAATTCGATTTAAATTATATGGCTTGACCTAAATATATTCTTTAACGCAATTGTATTCCGTCAACTACAGATAAAATGTATTGCGGATAATTTAGCTTTAAAAATGTATTTTTGGTCATTTTATTATAAATATGCCATACATTGTCTCATTTTAAGACAAAAAATATATATAAATCGTATCATTCAAGCAAGAAGATTAGTTTGTCAGTAGTTATAACCTTAGTACCGGACGATAGTAACATTTAAAGTGCCGTATATACTTGAACAATGTGAGAGATTTTATAATCGGTTTTTACGAAAAAAATAAAAAATAAAATTAGGGGTCACATTATAGCCAAGTATTTTTTTGAAGAGGTTAAAAATCAGGCATAAACGAAAACAAAACTAAGTTTTGTAAATCTTCGTATCAGATATTTTACGGTAAGACGTTTTTCTTACCAATTTAGGGCAACTTTAAACAAAAAAATGATGAATACTATTTATTCGCTATATAATATGTCCAGGATGATGTCCAGTAATTAAATATTTGACTACGATAGGCCTAATAGGATCGCATTATACACGAGCTATGTGAAAGAAATCAGTTAAGAAATATACAATTTATTTATATATATATAAATTAATAAACTCCAGGCTTCGCACTATATATGAAACCGAAAATAAGGCTCGTGTTAAGAGGATTATGTAATTTGGAAAATATAATCTACCGAGGACAGTACTAAATTATGGATTAGATATCCTAATCCTTATATCTAGTTAAATCCATTTGATATTAGTTGGTCGAACAGAAATTCAGACTAAATCTGTAAAAGAAGCGTTGACAAATAATTGACGATTTTCTGTTACAATTTATCAACGAAATAAAGAAGAATTTGATTATCTTTTTCACTGAAAAGTTGATAACTTTGAACTCATATTAATGAAGATAAATGGCAAGATCATCAGCAAACAAAGCACCAAATGTAAAATAGATTGCTAGTACAGACTAAATTATCCGGTAAATAAACAGTATAAATTAGAAAAACAATGTAGTAAATTGAGAATATGGGTTTCGCAACCCTTAATCATATATTAAATAATGTATTTCTTTTATAAATGATGTTTCGGTATCCATCATCATAGATTAAAGATAGAGAAAATAACTTACTGCGATATATTGTATTCCTTACTTGCCTCTGTATCATTTGAAAATATTATTCAACCAACCTGTGAATGTAAAAGAAAAAAAACGAAGTTTTATAATGCAACTCTTTTTATAAAACTTCACGAGGTGTTAAGCATTCTAACAACATGACACCAAGAACAGGATTAACGTAAGCAAAGAATATTTTAAAATATCATGTGAAATAACTGAATGCAGGTCATTATAATGCGGAATATTATTTGTGAAAATGGTTTGCGAAAGAAAACTTGGCAGTTTTCTATGCATACAGAGTTTTACAGAAGTTCTCGCATTAACAGTATATACATCATCTTTCTGTGAGCAATAAAAAGCCGATATTAAATGTTTGCCATCATACAACATTAAGTGTGCCTATGAAAAAGACATTTTGCTTTGAGATGTAAAATATTACACCTCAAAGCAAGTACAGTTTGTCAGTAGTTAAAACTAAATAAGTTATATATATATATATATATATATATGAGAAAAAGTTGGCCAAAATGTTCCTTCAATTATTACGTAGAAAAAGTACTTAATAAACCGAATGAAGATTTTGATCAACCCAATAAACACGGATGGCGAAATTAAAATAATATCAAGCTTAAAATGAATGACCAACAGATTTAAGCGTCCCTCAAAATGTCCACCCAAAACAAAACCACTGAATTCGCAATTTGATGATTTCCTTACATATTCCAAATCAAATTGTTGGCTGTGTGAAATAAATGAATCAGATTCAGATACCTTCATCATCTACTCATGCTCATGTGCTTCGAGGACAACGAATAAATCAGGCGAACATATTCTCTGTTGGAATGTGTAAATCTAGTTATTCCCTACAGTAAAAGTCTCTGCAAACATTTTTCACCAAATAACCTGAACAATGTCAATACTAATCTATTTATAACACTGATCAAAATCAAATTCATTCGCTAAATATTTTTAGCTGATTTAGGATAATTTTTATGTGCTGGATTAAATAATCAGATTAGTTTTGCTCAATCACGTCAACTTTTTAAGCTACAGCTAGATTCTGTCTATATGTCTGAGATGAGGTATTATGTACAGTATTTACATTAGACGGACTATTGTCCTCATCTTTGTCGCCATATTTGTCACAACGTTTCGGCCGTTGTACGCTCCGGCCTTCTTCTTCTAATTCATACCCAGATGTCCTCAAGGACACATGGCACAGTGGATAAAGGCGTTGGTTAGATCCAGTGACAGACCCAAAGAGTGTGAGTTCAATACCCGGTTAAGGCAGTGGAGAACTTTCAGAGGGAAAATTAGCAGGAGATAACTGATAACTGACATCCATCAAATATGGCTCGTGGAACTAGAACAGTCTACCCCAGTGATCGAAATAAAGGGTTAAGTTCGAAATTCAAACCATCTGAAGAAGGCCGGAGCGTACAACGGCCGAAACGTTGTGACAAATATGGCGACAAGGATGAGGACAATAGTCCGACTAATGAAAATACTCTACAGCTAGATTTTCTTTCGCTTCTGTTTCCGTTATCATGTCCATTGAAATATATAAATATGCAACATATTTCACAAATAAAATAAATATAATTTAGTGCCAATTTGGAATAACTAGTTATATTATTCAGGAACCAATTTCTCATGAATAACAGTATAAAAATCACGATGTTTGACCTCAACACCATGTCACTAACTGCTGATATTTAAGACCTCAATCCCTTCCACACACACTGACAAGAAACAACTCAGCAGCTTGGTAACCAGGATCAAACTTGGTTGCCACACATATACTGATTATCTGCATTAGTGGACCAAGGGCCAAAAGAAGTTGTGTGACATTTGGAATTCCCATAGTTTGGAGAGAGTCAACCAATTATAGCACTGACTGCTACTTCTGTGCTAGTGATAAGACTGGGATCAATAGAAAGAACCGGAGCCGGCTCAAGTATATTGATCGTCAATCAGCACGTCAACGTGGCTCATTGTGATGAAATTCTAATACCTGTCTTGAAGAATTCCCTGACATTGGTGAGAATGATTTCTCGAGTGTTAAAGAAGAAGAAAAAGAAGTGTTTTTTGGCAATGATGCTCCGCAACCTTTTTTCCCAAAGGGAATTAAATTTTCTCATTCACAATCTCAGTTCCTCAAAGTCCTCTTCCAAACTGTTGGCATCTTGATTGAAGGAAAAAAACTCGTCTCTGACAGTTCTCACATCACTTTCTACCGCAACAGGCATCAAGAATCCTCCATGTTTTCTCCGATGAAGGTGTACTGTGCAGATATTGCACAGCTTCTGCACAAAATCGGTGTGCCAGAGTACGAACCCAAAGATTGGATACTGTTCATTGACAGCGACAAACGATCTTTGAAAATTGTTTAGCTGGACAATGGCAGCCAGTTTGCCGTTGTACCCTTCGCTCACTCTACTACTCTGAAGGAGAAATATGAAGCAGTGAAGTATGTTCTGGAGAAAATTCTTTATGATCAAGATGAGTAGTTTATTCGCATTGACCTGATAATGGAGTTTTTGTTGGGACAACAGGCAAGGTTCAGCAACTATTCATGCTTTTTTGCATGTGGAATAGTAGGGACACTGCTCAGCATTACACGAAAAAGGACTGGTCTGTTGGAGAGGAACTGATGCCTTGCGTCATCAATAAGCCTCTAGCGGACAGAGACAGGATAATTTCCCACCGCTGCGCATCAATCTCAGCTTCATCATGCAGCTCACCAAAGCTCTGGACAAAGATAGTAGCTGTTTCACTTACTTGTGTCAGGCTTTTCCGGGATTGACGATAGAGAAGTTGAAAGCTGCCATCATTGATGGTCCTAAAATCTGTCAGTTCAGATGTCCAAAGTTGGGAGACTCAATGTACGAAGTGGAAGCATGAAAGGCTTTTGTTCTGGTTGTGAAGAACATTCTTGGCAAGAACAAGGCCAGGAACTCCACAGAACTTGTCATCACTATGCTGACTGCTTTCAGAAACCTCACATGCAACATGTGCATCAACATCCATTATTTATTATCATATATGGATCGTTTTCCTGAGACTTTGGGATCAATGCGGACGAACAGGGGGAGAGATTCCATCAGGGCATGAAGAGACGGAGACCAAGTATCAGGGACGCAGTCATGATGGCTGGTTACTGCTGGCCTTTGAGGAAAGACACCCCAGCAGCTTATCATTCTAAGGGTTTGAAAAAAAATGGAATTTCAAGCCCTGAATTTTTAAACAATGATAACGTAACATGCAATTTACATATACTTACATCTATCAATGTATACTATTCGATTTATTGTAATCGATGTTTGTAACATTTACCTAATAAATTATGTTAGAAAACAATATTTCTCTCTTAAAAAAAACAACTCGTGTATGAGAAATATTAACAAAATTCAATTGATAATGTCAAAATTGTAATCGATTTAATCCTAAGATCGGATTTCTAAAAACTCAGCATAGCACAAAAACATGACTGAAAGAAACGGATGTCATTTTCGGATTCAGCGGTGAAAAATTGTCCTAAATCATTTGGGAAAATATAGATAACTTAAAAACAATGTTTGTGTTACCCAGTGTAATAGAACATAATTTCCAGAAATTATCAATTAAATGCAAGAGTACAATTTCAGCTTGAGAAAACAGCCACGGAATATTTTTGAAAATATGTTTATATACAATATATATATATATATATATATATATATATATATATATATATATATATATATATATATATATATATATATATATAATGCAATGCCATAATAGACCTTTGTTTTTAGTTTAATTGTGTTTATTTTGCTAATTTAACGATTGCAGTATTTTAGATTGGTATTTTCTACTGAGGCTGACGTTGAGAAGGTTCGTATCGTCGCAGCATATCCGAATATTTTGAAATATAAATTCGACAATGTATATTATTTGCTTGCAAGGATAATTTATGACATGAGGTATTTATTTCTGATGTTATAGAGGTAATTAAATCTTGGCTAACTCAAACTATTCTGAATATATTTGTTAGAATATTTAATGGTTTTTATTCCTTTGTGTATTCAAACTAATTCTTAATATTGTATAAAGGCTTCAAGGCTAAACGTCACGAGAGTTCTAACGAAAGTCATATATGATATATACAGGGTTATTTAATTCTTTTGATAATCCCAATTCACAGTGAAATATTTTGATTCCACGAGATGGAAACATAAGTAAGCGAGCAAATACCGGAGTAGAATTTATAAATTCTAGATAGGATGCAAACATGTTTTTCATAAATTGCAGTTCAATTACAAAATGAAGCGAAATTCCTTTGTGTAATTTTGCTTCGTTTGCAACTTGGAAAATTCTATTCAGATAATAACTTAAGGAAGAGAACAAGGAATTGAAATATGCCAAAGTAATTATTCAGTGGAAATTCTGAAGAGTGCCATGAGTAAAACAAGGTAAAAATCAAAATGCAAACATATCAGGAAGACTTAAAATATATCAAATTATTTGAGACAAGGTGTATATATATATGCATACATACATACATACATGCATATGTGTGTGTGTGAGGTGCAACTGCAAATTGTCCATTCTCCGAGGTTTTTATAACTATTTGACTCTACATACAGTAATAAGAATGTACAATTACTCCCGAACATTAACAGAATCGTGATGAAATCGATCATAAATGAAACTGACATGTTCATAGTTAAGGATCTGGAGTTCATGAAGGATTTTTAATTCTAATATATATGTTATTCTAAGATCATTTTCCAACATATTCAAGATGATCTCGCCCTCTCTAACCTAATATTCCTTTCTGGAGTAACACGTTGCCTCACAGTTTAAGTATGATTTCATCTTCAATCTTTTTTCATTCCTCTTTGGACTGTCATAGCTGAAACGACTCTCTCCCGTGCCTAACGTCTTATAGATTGAGTTGGATCTTTACTAATTGATTTCTTTAGCTTTAAGTGGAAATGTTGGTCCCTCTTCCTGTTGTGATCCAGTTTCCCTCTCTAATGTCCCCTCTCTTTTTTTAAATCATTCACCGTTCACTATTGATTGGACTTCGAAGACGGAAGCCAAAGTATGGATATCGGTACCATTACTGAATGAACTTTTCCTCTCAACATTGCTCATTTGGGAAGACAGCGGGGTTGACACACACGATTTTAACCTGTTCTCTTTCCGGATGAATAGCTCAAAGAATTTTTCACTGATTCTTAAGGGCAATGGTTTCAAGATAGCCAAAGGTCTTACCTGAATACCTAGGAAAAAGAAAATAAATTTAGTGTATTTTAGATATTAGTTTAAAATAATAGTTTAAAAGTAAGCTAAAATCATGGGTTGAAGTTCTCAATATCAGGGATAGAGCGTACGTAAATATAAAAGTGGACCACTGAAGTCAACATCCAGTGGCGATAGTGTTTCATGCGGAAACTCATATTCAGATTGAATTTAACAGATTGCTCTCTCACTGCCCCCCGTATGTGTGTGTATATATATATATATATATATATATATGTGTGTGTATATATTTTGAACGATAAAAATTATTAGAAAAATCAATTAAAATCTTCAGACATACTGGGATGTAGATTAATATTCTTATGCTTTTATTATTATTATTTCATTTAGATTCCTCGACTAGTTTCGGCCAACATGGCCATCATCGGGAGAGAAAAAATGCCTCTGCTTGCTGTAGCAGTAAACTACAGAAATGAATGTCTTGGTGAAGAAAACGAACGTTTGTCTGTAGTTTTCATTTGTTTTTTTATTGTTTATTTATTTATCTTTTTAACATTCCTTGTGTTGGTCAAACAGTCTCTTTTAAGTTGTCATTTGAGATAAGAGCTATATTCCCTTTTTTTCTCCGGTCAGTTCAGCAGTTTATTTGTGTTTGGGGAGGGGATGGTAAGTGTGTTTGTGTGTGTGTGTTTGTGTTATTTAGTTTAGTGTGTGTGTTATTTAGTTGTTTAGTCTCTGGTAAGTGTGTGTGTGTGTGTTATTTAGTTTTTAAGGGAGTGAGTGAGTATGATATGTGTTAGCTTGTATATTGCTATGGGTGTGTGTTATCATTTGGCTCATTAGGAAAGTGAGTGAGTATGTTGTGTGTGGGTGTGTGTATAGGTGTGAGACCTCAACACCTCCGTCTTTTTTCTATGGGTATGGAATGTGGGTAGGTTTTGATTTGTAGGGTTATGTGTTGCTACTATCTATATTGTTTAATTTATGGTTTAATCCGGCTGGAAACAGGGTGTGTAAACGTCGTATCCACTTATTTTCATGGAACTCTAAAATTCTTCTAGTGTTATCTGCTTTGGGCTTTTCTATTCTCTCAATTATAATGAATTTGGCATGGGTTTTGAAATCGTGTTTTTCTATGCGGAAATGTTGTTCTACAGGTAATAATTTTTCGTGAGGAGTCGACTTAATTCGATTGCGGTAATTATTGATTCTGTAGTGAAAGGGCCATTCAGATTTTCATACATATTGTTTCCGGCATAGTGTGCATTCTAGGAGGTAAATTATGTTATAACTTCTACAGTTAGAGTCGTGATATATTTTGTAAGTAGATTTAGTGACTGAGCTAGTGAATGAATTCGTGTGTGTGACGTGATTGCAACATAAACTTCTTTTGTTTTTACATGGTTACATATGTATATGGTTACATATATATATATATATATATATATATATATATATATATATATATATATATATATGTATGTATGTATTTAAAGACATTTATGATATGTTTAACGTTCTTTTTATAGATACAAGTATTTAAGCAAATGCTCTGTTTATAATAAACAGTATTAAATAACATTTACCGGTTTATGAAAATTTCTCGGACATTCAGACCGGTAAATGTTATTTAATACTGTTTATTATAAACAGAGCATTTGCTTAAATACTTGAATATATATATATATATACATATATATATATATATATATATATATATATATATATATATATATATATATATATATATTATATATATATATATATATATATATATTATTTATTTATTATAATTTTATCATATAGACAAAACCATTTTATTCACAACAAAGATGCAACTTGGTTTCAGTGCATTTCAACTGCACATCTACGGGTCAGAGTTGAAAATGTTTATGGGGATTGTTCATAACAGAGAGTCTGTTTCATGCTTAAACGCCATCTTCAGAACTGGATACGCTTAAGCAAGAAACAGACTGTCCTCGCTAGGTGTTGATTTCAATGTCCCTTTCATATTTACGTACGCTTTATCTCTGATGTTGAGCCCCTCTAAACCATGAATATAGCTTACCCTAAAACTATATTTTATCATTCACACACAATAAATTAAGCAGTCCTCAGTAGAAAAAAATTGCACGGTAAATCATGATTTATATGACCCCTGAATAGGGTAATTGTGCATTCGAACGAAAAATGTGATGTCATTTACAAATATATTTTTTCATGTTTTTTTCTTTTCTTTTCTCATCAATAGCAGGTTTGAGAAATTAATAAATGGTCAATATTACTGGGAAAAATGCTTTCCGCTTCGGGCGCATTGTTTTTTTAGTTTCTTGTTTGTTTTTTGTTGTTTTTTTTTTGTTAATTAAGCAACCTTAAACAAATACTTAATTCTAAATGTAACGATTCCTTACTCAGGTGTTAATAGCCAGGTGTCAGAAACTAGCTCAAGTCGGCTTAAATATCTGGACTTAAAATCTGATAGTGGATATTCGGTAGCCACGATAATAAATTTATAGATGTTAATTACTGAAAAAAAAGAAAGATTAAATTATGCGATCATCAAAACAAAGCATCGCATTATGTCATTTCTAAATTCAATTTCAAAATCAACGGTCAAAAAATAAACCATGCACAGAATCAACAGTACGTGTAACAGAATTTTTTTTATTCCAGTGACACTGTACACAAAGGCAATATATTTCATTAATAAATGATACTAATATTAGCCTCAAGAGCGATAGATAGCTGTAAATAAAATTCTACCGCGTTGCAATATAATGAATTTATTGCAAATAAAACTGTGCTAATGTATTAAGTAATGACATTGGCTAAAAATGTAGGCGAACCTAAATTAAATGACTTGCAAGGAATATCGAATTATACATTTGCCAAAACAGGTGAAAAAGTAGAACAAACAAGCGAGGTGGAAATAGAAATACAATACATTCTCCGGGAAAATAAGCGACTGCTGACTGCAGGTAAAATAGCGAAGGTTTTTCGGTGGGAAAGTAAATCCGTAGGAAGAAATGATTTAGACTATCCGAAGTTAAGTGAAGATTCTCGGACAGGAAATAAGCGGTAGCAAGTTCAGTGCATGCATTAGGCTTTATCTATTAGCATCGAGCCTAGATGAAACGAAGCATGTCGAGACAAATGATGATGGTGGCGAGTGAATTCACTCACCTGAATACCAATTATACTATTTTTTTTTTTAGGAAACTGAATCTCAACATTCAGAAAGAGATGAGACATAGATGCGACCGAAACACGTGGTAGCACCTCGATTCAAGAGAGGACCGAAGAGTAAAGTCAAATAAAAAGGGAATTTTTTTCACACTAGAACGCTCTTGAAGCGTAGACACCCGATTCGGTTTACTATATCACACGCGATTACAATCTACTTGGAGGTATGATAATGCAGCTATTCATTTTAGACCCGAACCCCTTGAATTTTTGCAAGGATGATTAGCATTACAGTATTTACATTAGTCGGATTATTGTCCTCATTTTTGTCGCCATTTTTGTCACAACATTTCGGCCGTTGTACGCTCCGGCCTTCTTCAGGTGGTTGGAATTTCGAACCGAACCCTTTATTTCGATCACTGGGGTAGACTGTTCTAGTTCCACGATTCAAGAGAGGACCGAAGAGTAAAGTCAAATAAAAAGGGAATTTTTTTCACACTAGAACGCTCTTGAAGCGTAGACACCCGATTCGGTTTACTATATCACACGCGATTACAATCTACTTGGAGGTATGATAATGCAGCTATTCATTTTAGACCCGAACCCCTTGAATTTTTGCAAGGATGATTAGCATTACAGTATTTACATTAGTCGGACTATTGTCCTCATTTTTGTCGCCATATTTGTCACAACGTTTCGGCCGTTGTACGCTCCGGCCTTCTTCAGGTGGTTGGAATTTCGAACCGAACCCTTTATTTCGATCACTGGGGTAGACTGTTCTAGTTCCACGAGCCATGTTTGATGGATGTCAGTTATCAGTTATCTTCTGCTAATTTTCCCTCTGAAAGTTCTCCACTGCCTGAACCGGGTATTGAACTCACACTCTTTGGGTCTGTCACTGGATCTAACCAACGCCTTTATCCACTGTGCCACGTGTCCTTGAGAAATTCCAACCACCTGAAGAAGGCCGGAGCGTACAACGGCCGAAACGTTGTGACAAAAACGGCGACAAAGATGAGGACAATAGTCCGACTAATGTAAATACTGTACATAATACCTCATCTCAGAAATATAGACAGACTCTGATGATTAGCATGTAGTTGCAAAGCTTTTTCTTTTTTTAGAACCAAGCATATTTTGTAGAAGAACTTATATACGGTTGTTTGTTGAGAACGTGCAACTTCAGGTTAAATATAAGCGGTTTCCTTGTATATTGTATGTCAGCCAAGGTAAGCGACCATCCGGCTTTGTTATTGAACCCATATCTGGTGGTAGATGAATTAAGTGAACGAAGCGTAACTGGCTAGAATATGAATGACATACACATCAATATTCCTTTCCAACAGACCGTGAATGTATATACACACATAAGCTCAACGTGCATGCAGTAAGTGAAAGTTATTTCACTGGAGTATATATTAAGATCCAAAATACCACTGCATATTAACAATATCAGAGTTCCTGTATTGACTCCAAAGTACTGATGAGGAATTGAAGCTATGCCGATTACAGGTATTCGTATTTTGGATAAGAATGATCTTTAATAGAAAACAAATAGCCACTACCAATGTGTCCAAGAAATAGAATTGAAGATAAACCTTTCTAAAACAAAAAAACTACGATCTGGAATTTGAATGAAAGCAATGACGACACCCACACTAAATCAGTCATATAAATTCAGAATGCGAAATTACTAAATGTTAACACTATTTACATTTTTCGGACTATTGTCCTCATCTTTGTTGCCATATTTATCACAACATTTCAGCCGTTGTACGCTCCGGCCTTCTTCAGTTGTTTGGAATGTCGAACTGAACCCTCATGGACACACGGCACAGTGGATAAAGGCGTTAGTAAGATCCAGTGTGAGGACCCAGAGAGTGTGAGTTCAATACCTGGTTAAGGCGGTGGAAAACTTGGAGAGGGGAATTAACCGGGGATAACTGATAACTGACATCCATTAGACATGGCACGTGGAACTAGAACAGTCTATCCCAGGGAGCGAAATAAAGGGTTCAGTTCGACATTCCAATAACCTAAAGAATTCAAAAACGTCTGAGTCAAAACAAGTTCACTTCCTCTAGCAAATCATGTGAAGCGTGTAAAAATTCACTAAAAAACATTTTCCTGAAATAAGATTTTATCGATTTCAACGAAACGTATCACTGGCCGCGAGATCAATGAATGCTTTTTTTTAACGACTCGTCTAATATTAACTGTAATATTAAAATAATATAATACTGAACTACTTGCACGCTTACTTTTAAATCAACGGAGGTTTCAAGTCTATCATCCCACGCCCCAAGACATGAAAATTAGTTTCCATCCAGTCACCACGTTATATCTATAAACCCGCTATTCCAGCTACTGAGTACTTCACTAATACATTTATCAAATTCGAATAATTAAATTTATATATATATATATATATATATATATATATATATATATATATATATATATATATATATATATATATAGTCGAACCTAATGAGCCAGACAAACCTAACAAGGTTTCACTTAGGCAGATCGTCAGGTTCGACTAGGCCTGCTCTACGTTTGTATCGAGCTCTTTAGTTAGTTGTTTACTCGTATCGGGGTTTTTCTTTGGGCCTTGAACCTGTATCTGTGCGATTATTTTCGACAGACTTTCATGTTCCTGGCTCTTTCTTTTTTAAAACATTTTTATTCCCTTCGAGATTGATTTAACTATTGGCAAATCAAGAATTCGAAGGTTTTTCGACACGAGTATAGTTACCTATATATATATATATATACATATATATATATATATATATATATATATATATATATATATATATATATATATATATGTGTGTGTATATATATATATATATATATATATATATATATATATATATATATGTATATATATATATGTATATATATATGTATATATATATGTATATATATATATATGTATATATATATATATGTATATATATATATGTATATATATATATATGTATATATATATATGTATATATATATATGTATATATATATATGTATATATATATATATATATATATATATATATATATATATGTGTGTGTGTGTGTGTGTGTGTGTGTGTGTGTGTGTGTGCGTATGCAGGTGTGCATAAAGGAAACGAACAAAACACCGAAAGTAAAATGGAAAATAATAAATAGAACTAGAACTTGTAAAACCTGGGACGACCCATGTCCGTTATGCCTACATGAAAAACTGCACATCATTAGGTTTCTAAATAGTGAAAAGTTATTAAACCATAGACATGAGTTAACGGTTTTCTGTCGACATAAAATGATTTTCGCATTAAATAATTAATAAATAGATTTAAACAAATAAAGTCCATAGTTTAAAAGCCTTAAAAGCTCAGCCCAATAATTATTGAGAAAAACCCTTTGTTAAAGTATAAAAAATAAAAAAATAAAAAAGAAGCCATGTGAATAAACAAATAAATAAACAAATCAAATAGATAATAATGAAACACAACCTTCTCGTCACTCAACGACCCGCGGCAAAGCCAATAAAAATTGCCGTCTGAGCAGCCTAACCTACGATCACTCTTGAAATAGACTCCCTATTGTAACTTGACACACATTTTTCGAAGGGGACTGGTCTGTAGATAAAAAAATAATTCTTAGCTCTTTAAACCACCTAACCATAATGGCCGACACTAGCCGTTTCCATAGCAACTAATGTTCCAATGAGACCGCACTTATAAACACGCGCTAACCAAAAGATAGCTTATTCCCAAATTCTCGCTTGACAAGGAAGCGGGTCCAGGCACCTTAACTCTACATAACTTCAAAAATTATGTTAGGGGTCTCGGCTCTCGCTTTTGAAACATGAGAACTCTTATGTAGCTAAGGAATCATATTTTTAAAAACAAAAAATATTATAATATATTATATATATATATATATATATTAAATTTTAAACTTTAATTTTTAAAAGTTTTTAATTTAATGTTTATTAAATTTAATACATACATATACACACACACAGGCATATATATATATATATATATATATATATATATATATATATATTTAACTTTAAGACTATATTTCTGCGTATATATATATATATATATATATATATATATATATATATATATATATATGTGTGTGTGTGTGTGTGTGTGTGTTATAGGTATATTTTTATTAGGGCTAATGTTTTGTAGAAATTTTTTTATACACGGCCTTACACATCCCACAAGATAAAATAATTAATGATAAAAATAAAGACGAAAGGTAGAAACATTTCCTTGACCACTACTTTCAATGAAACTATATGGTGGGGGCGGAATATCTTACACATATCACTGCTGTAGTAATAATTTCATCGATGGAAGTACAGTCATTAGTGATCTGCACATTTCATCAAGTGTGAAAAATATGCATTTTCTGATCTTCACATCGGATCGTATTTAATAAATGTAGAATTATCAAAGTAAATATTATTTTAAATTTTAAGGAATACACTGAGTAGATACGGATTTCATCATTATATAATGATAAGTGTAAAAACTTTAAATATCATTGTCTAACTGTAGCAGATGATTGTCAGTTTATTTAAGTTCAGTTTTAAACATTAAATTTCTGCATCATTAAATTGAAAAAAAAAAACGATTTGTTTGTTTGAATTGTCGAAACGATCCGGTGATAAAATTGTTTACGAAATTCTTGAGACCTCCTTGCATTCAACTGAATCCATGGTCAAATGACAAAGAGTTTGAATGCTATAGTCGTTCTACATATTCTTAAAATATACGAGAGACACGGTATTGTCTATCTTCATTCCGGTGAGAGGAAACACAGGTCTATACAGACACTCATTGTAAAAGGTCACGTTTTTTGTGTGATCCTAACGTCTTATTTGTAGGCAGACTAAAAATAACCTTACATGTTTCACAGAGATTTGAACCGAGAGAAATCAACAACAGATAAATGATACAAAAACAAACGTAGAGGTGAATTAACACACAGTATATATGTGTGTGCGGGCGCTTTATGCGGGTTTTATGGGCATTATTCAACTTTGTTTGAAGATAAAAGCACTCCGTGGCCGAGAGGTTCAAACAACGTAAGATCGGTGAGCTCATTTTCTACTAAAAATTCTCGAATATATAGGTTGGGTGATATATATATATATATATATATATATATATATATATATATATATATATATATATATACGAGAGAGAGATATAAAATTATTTGTTTGTGATTTAAGACCTTTTCTATTTCAAGCGCAGATCGACTTCGTTGTGCTCACTACTTCAGAATAATAGACAATACCTCGTGAATATATATATATGAAAATAATTGCAGCTGTGGTTGTATTAAGCTTAATGTGTGAAACTTTGTTTATGAAAATAAACTTAATTTTGATTGGTGTACACGTACTAGGCAGGTCTGTTGTCACTAGTGTGTGACGGTGTGAGTGAGATTGTAAACAATGATGAAGATATTTATAGGTTGGCGAACGCGGAAGAAGTTTCACGTGTAGCAACTTGTAGAAAATATTGGCAGATGACGTGGTCGTGTGTTGAAAGTCAGGGAAATATGTTTGGAATATGTTGTGATTAAAAGGAAGAAAGAGAAAGGGAAAGAAAGAAAAAGGGGAGAAAAAGGAAATATATAATAATAAACTAAAATAAAACATATATTATGGAACAACATTGATAAAAAATCTGGTAATTTATTGTTAAAAATATTTTAATATAATATTGGAAAAACAGAGAGGAAAATCATGTGCATATATAAATGCACATACGTAGATATGTGCACATACCTGTATGTATATATACATAAGACCAAGCACAAAGATAGGGACGTATAGATAAAAATACATGTGCAAAATTAATATGCATCTTCACTAACATTCCGCTCTTATTACATAAGCTTGTATGTAAAGGAGCCTTAGTGATTTTGTGATGGTATAAAGTGGGTGGTTCCAATCAAGAAGATGACTGGAAAGTTGCCTTCAGTGATTTGGTAATTCTTCTATTGCGTGCTAATAAGTCATGAGGGAAATCATAGGCAGTAGAACATAAAAATTATATATATATATATATATGTATATATATATATATATATATATATATATATATATATATATATATATATATATATATATATATATATATATATATATATATATATATATAAAAGGATAAATCGTAGAGCATGTTTTACAGGCAAGTCCCTTATATTCAATTTAAGCGCAAATACTATTGTGAAAGGTATGAGTTAATCTATTTGGGCCAAGTAGACTGGGTTTGTACTGCTGTTCAATAGGTTGACAACCTGACCAACGCATTTAGAAACGGCATCATACTGCCTATTCAGTTAGCAATCGAAGTAGAAATGAACGCACATTAGTTACTTCAACCAGACTTCTCACATGTGGAAATATCTCGTGACGTCTTGCTTTCCTGTACATTCTCGAAGAAATTAAATACAGATGAAACCCGCATGTTCTTTCTACTTGAATCCTGTTTTTTGTTTTAGAAGTAGCTTTAAAACCGAGTGAATCATGTATGCCGATCGTTCATATGAGTTATTCCAAAACCAAACATACAAATATTGTTTACATTGAATTACAAGTGTATTATCAAAAGTTTGTCATACGTGATACACGCTTGGGCGATCATGTGATTTTTGATTCATGACTTACAAGGCAGAAGATTGTTGTTACTTTCTACAGTAGATTGGTTGTCAACCAAGCAAGTAAGTCACAGGTTGTCCTGCTATTCAAACCATACCTGCCCGGGGTGGGGGTAGATGCTCTCATGATTTTTCCAAGGGTGTTTGTGTGTAACTGAATGTAAGGAACCTGACTAGAATTCGATTTTTCTTATGCGCCATACCTTTTAATGAACTAGGCTATCATGGCTTACACATCTTCTCTTTTCTTGTTTCTTTCGATATATTTTGTCCATCTACCGTCCCTTATATTCTTGCTGTGCCATCCATTTACTCAAACCTTTTAATTCGCAAGGTTGTTGAATTCAAAGGAGATTTAAAACTTAAAACCTTATTCTGCGCCGTCCTGGGTATGACGATAAACTACATCCGCGTCCTGGGTAATACGATAAACCACGTCCACCAGCAAGGCCTCTGATCAGGAGGCTTTGAGGAGCGTGGAGCCACCTTATTTGCTGATGTTCCCAGGTCCGCCCTGTCCCGGGGTGTTAGCACCTGTTAGGGTCCCATCTACGGCAAATATTTCACCATGAAACTGGGGTAAAAACACTTGAAAAGTGTAAAATAGGTTTTAATACCAAAAATACTTTTTTGAAAGTACTACCATCAATAAAGTTTTGAAGAAAAAAATATTACAAGCAATACATTTTGGAAAAAAATATTATCAACAATGTTTTTTTTTTAAATAAATATTACTAGCAATGTTTTTTTGAAAAAAATAATTCCCAGCAATACATTATTGAAGGAAAAATATTACCAGAAATAGATTTTTCACAAAACAAAATATTACCAGCAATAAAAATTGTGTCCCCATTAAATAACGCGTTGAGCTTGATATGCCGTAAAACAAAACAAAACAAACCTTATTCTCCGATGAGCGACTAATATTAATATGCGATATCTGATAATTAGTTTATTATTTTCTTCTGATAGGGGAAAAAAATCAGTGCTGTAGCTGATACTCTCAGTTATGTTTGAAGGACACGAAGTCAGAATCAATGAACGATAACTGCAATTTTACAACGTCTCGATATATCGATATATCCCGAGCCAGCGAATAGAAAGTTGCTAGAAACAAACGGTTAGTTAAGCAAATAAAAAACAGAACATAAAGAATAAAACAAAGAAAATTTTTCGAAAAAAGTATTTAGATCAAATTCATGAATTGAATAAAGAAGTTTCAAGTCAAGTAGTTCGTTCCCGCTAATTTCTTCTTCTATGTGCCGTATTCCGTTAGCGATCATGACTCTCCACAATTCCGTGTCCATTGTAGCACTTTATAATTTTCATCTCATGTACCCAATACCCAGCTCT
>OZ038478.1:87795267-87800267 GCA_964036315.1 Acanthosepion esculentum
TATATATATTAATATATGTGTTTTTATATAAATCTGCATGTGTATATATATATATACATTTATTTATACATATATATATATATATATATATATATATATATATATATTATATATATATATATATTAATATACATATATGAAATGAATAAAATTCGACAATTTTTGTTAAGACATTTTTTATGTTTATACGGTCTTTTTATAGATATAAATATTTAAGTAAATGCCCTGTTTATAAGAAACAGTATTAATGACATTAAATTTTCCTGGAAAATATGCGTTCTATGACATATTTTCTACGAATATTTCTCTGACGTTCAGGACAAGATAAGTCATTAATAATGTTTATTTAAAACAGCATATTTTTAAAGATTTGTATCTATAAAAAGAACGTATTAACTTAAAAAATGTTTTCTCTCTCTCTCGATTTATATATATACATATATATATATATATATATATATATATATATATATATATATATATATATATATATATATATATATATGAGAGAGAGAGAGAGATGGGGAGAGAGAGAGTAGAGAGCCACGTGTATTAAAAAATGTCCGTTCTAATGCTATAAATGGATAACTACGATATATGCATTCGGCATTTAAATCCTGAAAATATCTTCCTTTTGAAGCCACACACTTTCCATTGAGGGACGCATTCCAAGTACCACTTATTGGTTCATAGCGAACACTTTCCTCATTGCATTTCATTGGATTTCCGCCACGTATTTAATTCTTCTTTCCTTCGAAGTGGAATTTTATTTTGAATTGAAAAACTTCGCGAGAAACTTCCCAGAAATGGTCATAATTTTTCTATCATTTCTCCTGAAAAGTATCGCTTGTTCGATACATCGTTTTACCCCGGATATCATATCCATTATGTGGCTATTCAATTGGCTCACCTCCAAAAAGTGAAATGTTTGTCGCTCACCTGTCGAAATCGATAGAAGAATACACGCTTCCCTGTGATGTTTTCCGTTCTGAGAAGGAAGGTCTTCAGATCACGAGTAACGATATGGTGAAATTCTCGAGTGGACAATTTTTGTATATATCAATACATAGAGATATTCTCAGGAAGTTTCAACCTGCCATAAAAACATTTATTGTTAGACCCTTTATATAAAAATTTCTGATTAAAATTGCGATTGAAAATAACCGTTGTATATGCTTAAATGTGTTAAAAATCGTTGTGCCCACATATGCTGACTTTCTATTATTTTGTGACTGTATTCGATTATATAATATATGAGGATAGATTTTTTTGTGCGTTTATGTCCCAACGCACCTATGGGGATGCACAAATATAGATATATAGAAATATAATTAAATGTTTAAAAAGAAAACATTTACTTGAAAAAATGTACCAAGGTGTGTGTGTGTGTCTGTGTGAATTGGGGTAGCAGATCATTATACAGACATATATCGTTTACTATGACAGACAACGAGTGTTTATTATTATTGATTATGAGCCGTACTGTACTTCGTATCGTTGCGTTAATTTCGGGAGAAAATAAAGATAAAAATTTTCCAACATTTTGATATTTTTTTATTATGCTGTTTCTTGAACAAAGCGTTCGGCTGACATGAGACATCTTCAGAGTTGTTATATGGACATTTTTATGTAACATAACAGAATATCACCTTTGATGGTGAATATCATTGTTGAAATATCCACAGCTCATGATGAAACATAATAGACAGTTCTAGTCTGTTAAATTTAACGATATATGTTTGAATACACACACACATCTATCTATCTATCTATCTATCTATATATATATATATATATATATATATATATATATATATATATATATATATATATATATATATATATTAGCCGACGCTTTGTGCATTTAATGAACTGTATATTTATATACAAATAAATATACTGTTTAATAAATAAAAAGATATATATATATATATATATATATATATATATATATATTAGCCGACGCTTTGTGCATTTAATGAACTGTATATTTATATACAAATAAATATACTGTTTAATAAATAAAAAGATATATATATATATATATGTATGTATATATATATGTATGTATATATATATGTATATATATGAAAATATATGTATATATATGTATATATATGAATGTATATATATGTATATGTATATATATATATGTATATATATGAATGTATATATATATGTATATATATGAGTGTATATATATATGTATATATATGAGTGAATATATATATGTATATATATGTATGTATATATATATGTATATATATGTATGTCTATATATATGTATATATATATGTATGTTTATATACATGTATGTTTATATATATATATGTTTATATATATATATATATATATATATATATATATATATATATATATATATATATATGAACTGAGTATCGAAGATAGTACCTTGAAATAGTACCTTTCAACTTTCGTTTGAATGTTGAAAATGAGAGTTACTATGAATCTATTTCGCCCGCCTCTCTCTCTCTCTCTCTCTCTCTCTCTCGTCGTTTTTGCCCATCGCAATTTCACTATCGTTCCATTTATTTGCAAACAGTATCGTATTTATTTTCTTAAAAATAGCTGTAGCTGTCAAAATATATAATGAAGCATATTTTCACGGTGTATGCAGTTGAATACATTTTAGAGAAAAGCTACACAACGTTGCACGATATTTTTGTAGAAATAAATTAATCTATGTTTACTGCATCCAAATTAATCAGAATTTCAACAATATGGATGTGCTACATAAGTCCTCGAATACGTAGGTGCACATGAAACACTGCAAACATTTCACAATAAAATACTATTGATAAGAAAACTGTAGTTGTCTGTATTTCACATCTGAGATATCGTAATTGTTTACACTTGTTACATTGTTCGGACTCATGGACATATGGATCAGTGGATATAAGCTTTGGTTAAATCCACTGACTTGGCCCAAACTGTTGCTAGTTCAATACCTGTCTACAGATGAAGGTGAACAAGAAATTGGACAGCTGAGTTAAAATTTGATAACTGACACTAAGACATTCGGAAGAGACATGTCACGTGTAACGACAACAATCTAACCCGGCTGACAAAACAAAGAGTTAACTTTGAAATTCTAATCACCTGAAGAAGGCCGAAACGTCGGTAATATGGCAACAAAAATGAGGATAACAATCCAAAAAATGCAAATAATAAATAAGGAAAGACTACAATAAAATTTACTTTTAATTAACAGATACTTCAAGGATCTCATACTCTTACCAATATTATGCAGAATTATTTTCCAAGATACTCGATAGTGCAGGGAAATACTCTCCTTCTAAGCAATAATGATGTCACTCTAACAATCATATATTATTATATGGTTAGACTTGCTCAGTAACTTTCTAAACACCCTAGTATAGTCGTCCTGGGTAAGAAGTTAAACTACATTCGCGTCCTGTGTAAGACGAAAAACTATGTCAAGCAGTAAGGCCTCTGATCAGGTTTTGAGGATCGTGGAACTACCTCTTAATTGCTGATGTTCCCAGGTCCACCCTTACCAGGTGTGGTAGCACCTGTTAGGGTTCCAGCTATGGTAAATAGTTAACTATTACAAGCAATATTTTTTTTTTTAAATATTACCAGCAATACAATTTTGAAGGTAATATATTACCAGAAATAGATTTTTGACAAAACCAAATATTACCAACAATAAAATATTTTGTCGGCATTAAATAACCCATTGAGGTTGATATACCGTAAAACCACATAAACCAAACCAAACCTAGTATATTCTAATTTAAAAAAAATAAATTTAAATTAATATATATATATATATATATATATATATATATATATTAGTCTGGGATTTCCCTATGTCTTTTATAGTAATTTTTTCCCGGTGTAAAGATTCAAGCGATGTTGGTCTTTTCTCGTCCGACTATTCCTAATTTCGATTTTATACATCTACTAAAAATCACGTTTACTTTCCGACTATGCTTGTTTGGATCTCTTCTGTTAAACTGGTGTTCTCATTGTTTCAGTTTATATTTCGCACAATTTCCTGGAGTTATATGATGTATCATTATATAGACAAAGTCTCTATAATCTCCACCCAGGTGCGGTTTTCTTTCCCCGTTATATCTTTTGCTGCTTTCTCCAATGTTTCCTTTAATGCCTTCCAATATCTGTCATTGATCTTCTTCACGTTTACTATTAGTTTTTATCTGTAGGCACGTTTTTGTTTACAAGCTGAAACGCGGTGGAAGAATGCATATTTCAATATCGATATTAATGTTTTTTTGTTGTTTCTTTTTATTAAATTTGTTTATTTATTATTAGGATGCGATCATTGTTGTGTTAACGCTTAGGTATATTGAGAAGTGCACTATCGGGCTCCTTTCAACGCTGTATCCGAACGAAATCTGACCAAAGGTGTCGTATTCATTTGGACGTGCTAATAGTAGGAGTTTCTTATTAAAAAGCTGTCGGCAGGCTGAGATATACTGAAACCCCTTTGCATATTTCAGCACAGGCATTATTTAAGACGCCTTTATTTTGTTTATAGTCTTACATTAATGTAAATATTTTTGGTAGGTGATCATTCTTGTGTTAATGATTTATTTGGCACTCATCGATAAACTCTTGTACATTCATTATAAATTCGATAGGACTTAACTTTTAAATATCCATTTCGTAGCACAAAAAAAAAGTCGAAACATAGGAGGGAAGCACTGTTTCTATTCAGTCTGTAATCATATGCACTGCTTACACGATGTAATTATATATAATGGACAGAAAGTATACATTATACAGACTACCTCTTTCATTGAAAGCTTATTCCTCAATATAGCTGATGCTATCTCTGCAAATAGAAGTTGACAAACATTTTATCCAATTAACTACCATTGCATTTGCGTACATTCAGCTCTATTCTCATCGAATAAAATATAGCTGATTCTACGAATAGATTACTCTTTTGCTTATGGTGGTGTTATTTTTTATTTAAGGACTACTCCCTC
>OZ038478.1:87805267-87810267 GCA_964036315.1 Acanthosepion esculentum
TGAACAAATAATATAAAAAGAAAAGAAAAATTTTGTATAGATGAAAATATAGACTTATTAAATATAGGCTGGCCCAAGACCAGGTCATTTTGGCTAATATAGAAATAATATCACAACAATGATATCACTGTGAAAACCAGTGTTTACATTTCGGTGTAGAAGTCAGGCGTACAAGTCTCGGAACGATAGGTGAGCGTTCCTGTTCCAGTAAAAATTGGTAACCTTCACACAACCCAAGGAACAAAGAGTGGGTCTTCAAAAAAAAAAAAATTCCCGATGCTGTAAACCCGATTAGGTTACCTTACAGCTTTATTTAATTGAAACCCCTCGGCTAAAACGTCAGGAATGGGAGAGGGCAACAACCGAACTGCCCAAGAATACCAAGAAATATTGACGGCGACTATCATGGACTAGTTGGTAAATATGAATGTTCTCATGGATGAAATAGTTTTTTTTTTACGGTTTATCAAATGTTTGTGTATTAGTTAAAGTCAAATAATATTCTGAATTGTAAGACTTTTTTGCGAGTAAATATTCAATAAGCAGTTTTGTGACAATAACAGTTTTATCAGATCAAAAATTCCTACAATTTAATCCAAAACCGAGGGAAGGAAATAGATTCATACCCTTTCCGAACGGTATTTGTGCGTAAGTGAATATAGCAAACAACAACTGGAATTCAAACACGGCTCTCCGATGTATCATTCCGATCTGCTATGCAATACAGCACTCGGACATCTAATATAAACAGAGAGAACAGTTTCCGAAGCAGTATTAAGGCAATTTTCCACATTGAGTGTGAGTATATTAAATAATCATGTTTGGCAAAGTTGACCATGTTTACAAAATAGTTATAGCAAAACGTGTTTACCAATATACGATGAATCGTTCCCAACACACACACACACACACACACACACACACACATATATATATATATATATATATATATATATATATATATTACAAAGAGTCAATCATACCTTGAATCAATCAGTAATATGAATGCGATTATTGGCGAAATCACTTCGCTAGTAGACATAAACATAAGCATTACACTACTGATAATCCTCCGAATGATGAGATCCTCATAAATAAATAAAATGGATATGTTTTTTTTTTAAATTTATTTATGAGTATCTCATCATTCGGAGGATTATCAGTAGTGTAATGCTTATGTTTATGTCTACTAGCGAAGTGATTTCGCCAATAATCGCATTCATATTACTGATTGATTCAAGGTATGATTGACTCTTTGTAATGTAAATATATGCTGTCTATTTTATTATGTTCATAAAAAACAATATATATATATATATATATATATATATATATATATGCTGTGTGTAACAGCAAAATTGTCGAAATCCTTAACAGCCAAATTTTCCATTTATTAGTTTAAGATTTGAACCATTGTATCTTAGAAATGATTAAAGATATCCTAATAGATTTCTCCGAGGAAGTTATAACACTGTTGGAATCTACTTTAAGCATTAAAAATATATTTGGCTATAAGTTGAAATGATGATCTCTTTTGCTATTGTAACCTCCTGATTCAGTTTTTCTTTCTACTCTTCCCTCTTCTTTAAACATTCACCGCTCTCTTGATGGTTCTTGAATGAACTTTGAAAATGGAAGCCAGAGTATGAATGTTGGTAACATTACTGAAGGCCAGAATGATCTTTTTCCTCTCACCGTTGCTCAGTTGGAAAGTCATCGTGGGGCAGACACAAAACGATTTTAACCGGTTTTCTTCCTAGCTGAATAACTCAAAGGGTTTTTCGATGATTCTTGTGATAAATAATATTAAGTTGGCTAAACGTATTATGTGAAAACTTGGAAAAAAAGACCCTCAAGTAATTTAGACTTTTTTTCTAGATATTGAACATATTTTAGGATGGACAATTATCCCATACTTTTTGGGACAATTTTACTCTTAGGCGATATATATATATATATATATATAAAGTATAAGCAGCTCGCAAAGAGGCTGCTTAATATTTCTCACAGGAAAAAAATGTGGGCATGCGCATATATTTCTTAATAAGTAATTGGTGTTTTAAAACTAATTACTAATATTTCATAATGCATTTAAAGCAGATACTAATAAAATAATATATAAGCCCACTATCAAAATGCCTTAATCTATGTTGCTAGATTACGAAATTGTTATGATGAATGCTTTAGTAGACTGGAGATTGATGTTCTCCATTTGACATAAAATAATAGTTATTTAATTTTCAACACACGTTGTTGATCTGGCAAAAATATAACATTAAAAGAACCGAATATGCAAGCCTTTTAACATCCAACGCATTGGAATAATGGATTTTGATACGGCATCTTGAAAGATGCGTAATTCTGATATCTAAACAAAACAGACAAATGAAAGCCGGACTCGCTCTGTATTTCCACATGTTTTCCTGTTCTTAATGTTTCTGTGAATATTTCAGGAGAAGAATCCTTATCAATCCAAGTGTTTTTTTTTATGTTTTTTTTTGGCTACTTCTTTGATGGTTTACTAAAACCACAAAACAGAGAAATTCAATACATTCAATAATGAAATACTTGTGTATAAAAATGATTTGCAAATCATTTTTGATACCTAAAATTTCAACAAAACAGCAAGACTATGTAATAGAAGTAATATAACGAAAATTTAGTATATAAAACAGAATCCAAACTCTCGATCGGTTTCCTGTTGTCACAAAGTATTTACGAAAAGTCGCGATCCCTTTCTTCTAAAGGCATCAAAGAAGCTAACTAATACAATTTAACTTGAGCTAGATGTTGGTTATGTTCGTTATATATATCTCAATAAATATCACCTAATAAAATGCTCGAGAGTCCCTCAAATTAGAAGGCTACAGTCAACTTGATAATTATGTGGAGAGTTATGTGAAAGGAAGAGAACGTGGTAGTATGTTAAATTAAAGGCTTCAGCTTAATAGTGAGCATTAAATGATTAAGACTGAATTGTTGCTGCAAGTATCCACGTGAGTGTTTTCTATAAAGTTGCAGTTCATTGAAAATAGCTCTCTGAATGAAACATTTTTTTTACATTTGTAACAACGGGGGAAATGAGGTGGATTCGGTTACATAATAAGAAGTCTGAGATTTTCTGATTTAAAGGTCTGAACTGGGCGAACTAGTGAATAGAGGTCATCTGAACATTTGCCACTGAATTAGAGATATACTGACAAGTTTTCGATGCTGTGTCTGTGAGAATGGGTGGATTGGAGTGGTAAGGTAATTAATCCCTCAACCGCGTACATTTCTTGAACTGGATCAAAACTGGGCACAGCTCCAGAACAGATATGAAAACAATACTTCCAGGGCTGACAGGAATTTTTTTTCCCATATCCTTTAGCAAGTATATATTAGTTCCGCATAAGATTCAAAATTAAGTGGAGAACTAGAAGCCATTGAAATCATACAGCTTCATTGAGATTGGAAAATTTCAACGTAAGTGGACAAAACATAAATTATTACGATGAAATTATATTAGTTTTGATTTTTAAAATATATGGAAAATTACAAACCAGTTTTCATTCATTGAACTCTTAGAGTTGGTCGGTGGGGTGATCAGTTCCCAGGCTCAGATCATCTTAGACACATATTTGGACACTTAAATCTACCAAATTTTGAAGTTTTATCAAAAGGAATACCGATTCTTATAAAGACGGCTTTACATATTGTTGAGGGATCCTCCCCTTTTTTCACAAATGGACTCACCCAAGTTATACTACGAGTGAATACCGAAGAGAACAACGAGAGAACTAACGAGAGCGTACGAACTTAGCGGGCAAGTGTCACAGTGAACGAGCACGTAGACTCAGTAAGAAGTCATACAGCGATACGTCGATACCAAAGACTATATATATATTTTTCTACTAACCCGCATTCCTGGAACTACTAACCTGTATTACCAGTTTGTATTATTACGTTAATACATTTATTTTCCTATATTCTTTCGTGGAGTTTGTTATTATTTGGTACCAGATTTCTTCCCGGAATCCACAACACACATTTATAGGAAAGTGTATATCTACCATTTTTATCAGAAATTAATGTCTAAAATTAAGCATAATTCGAAAACCTTTAAAAAATCGCAAAATCGGCGGAGAGATGCCAGGGAAATTGTTATCATGCTGGATAGTGCTAAATGAAACTATGGCACGCACTGATTACACTGGACTTCATAAAAGAGAAGATTCAGGTCTTCTACGTGGAATGCCAATATGGCCAGAAAATGAAAAGCTGGCAATATCTGAGAAAAAACGTTCAGATTTAAAGTTTCTCTTCCAATAGATTCCGGATTGTCCAGACGAAATGATTCGGAAATACGAATTCAATAGCCTGAAATCCAGTCTAATTCGAACTTCAATATTACCAAATGAATAGGAAGCGAATGATGACAATTCACCCAAGTGTATGTGGAATACGTATATTAGCTGTAATCTTTTAAAATAGTAGATGTAAGGATTGATTGTTTTTACAGCTTCTCAACATTTTGTTTCTTATTTAAAGTTTAATATATTTTGGATTGGAGAAATTATCATTGATTACAAGTAAATAATGCATTACCATTTTTTTAAGGTTAGTAATTTTCCTAAAAAAAACAACTATAACTATTTAATCCATAGCTGAGGGTTGAACGTTGGTATGTAGCTCGCAAGTGTGTAGCTGAATATTTGCCATGGAAATATAGATGTAGCCATTGGTCTATGGGAAAGGAGCAATAGGGTTGAACGTAATCCATCAATTCTGGATTATTGGACAAATTTAGCATATGATTTTGAAGCGTGGTAGTAATTAGGTCACGGATTACTGAATACGTACAGCTAATATTATCTACAAATTGTGTCGTATTCTATGTATAGAATATTATACATCCTTATATACGATGAAATCTATAGCCGGAGTTTTATTTGGGTTCAAGAATTAAGAACATTTTATAGTTTCAGTTATCTGAGAAATATTATCTATAGCGTCTAATT
>OZ038478.1:87820267-87827767 GCA_964036315.1 Acanthosepion esculentum
CATAAACGCATCTTTAATGAGACCCACAAAATCTGAAGTGTCTGGAAATGTGTATAAACATTTCTTGCGGTTAAAATTATTAAAATAACAATATCACTCAGATACTTCATGTATATTTTGTATGTACATTTTTCTTCTAAAAAAAATGGAAAATAGAAAGTGACGTTTTACATCCAGGCTTGCCTACAAACAGGATCGTTCATAACCATTTTTGACCCTCACCCGTAGATGTGCAGTTAAAATGCACTGAAACAAAGTTGCATCTTTGTTGTGAGTAAAATGTTTTTTTCTATATGATAAAATTATAATAAATAAATAATATATATATATATATATATATATATTATATATATATATATATATATATATATATATATATATATATATATATATATATATATATATATATATCTGTTACTGTTTGGGATAATAAAAATTCGCTAACTACTCGGTTGTAAATGAAATTCAAATACCTATCTCAAACGGGCGTATCTAAATACAGATATGCGACAGAAGACTTTTCACGTGTATATAGGAGGCCTGCTGTCACTCGTTTGCCAGGGGAAAATCATTTATGACTGCTAGGGAAAGTTAACTAGTAACAAACAAATATAGTAAAACCATACTCGATCCATGCATATCGATTGAATCTGGGAGTTGGGAAAAATGAATTAAAACGTTTGTCAGCTCGGAGATGCCGTTGTTCCAGCAGGCCATTTGTCAAATCTAAGGAAAAAATAAATATTAGTAAAGGAACGAATTCGCTAGAGAATAGGAGAAGGAATAGAATATGAAAGTCAGCTCTGGCGTCCATAATAACTCACACTCATAAAACCGTATCTAAAAATGTGACAGCCGATGTAGGGTTATGTCTACTCAAGAACCAGTTATGCGCTTAAGAAAATGTGAAGGAAAAGTATTATGTATGTAAAGAGACTTAATGCAAACAAATTCTTACTCATAATAATCTAAGCATCTGCTGTCCACATGCAGGTGTAATGCAATAATAGTGAAAACTCAAGACGCAACGTTAAATATTAATGCTAGAAATGTTACGAACATTACGTATTAATAATGCTGTGTTGATGTAGGGAACCGTTTCTTGAGAAGTAATAACCATTACGATAACATTCTATCTACTCTTCAGTTTGCTGGGATTAAAATATCGAAAATTTCAAGATGGAACTTCATTTAGGGTTAATACTACTAGACTGATATAGATTTGTAAAATTATATATTTGTAAAATAGTACAGGGTGCGTTGGATTAATTACCTAAATGCAACAAACATGAAAATAACATTGACATCTCATTTTAACAGATATATTTACCAAAATTACGAAAATAAAATATCTTGAAATACTAAAGACTAACTTTATTCAATAAAATCGTCCTTGGTTTCAAAAACGTCCTCCAGGCGGTTTCGGAATCACCTGCATTTTTTTCTCGCTTTCCTTGTTAGTGAATGTGGCCATAATCTTTGCCTTCAGTTCATCATTGGTGTTACATGGAGTTTCGTTGGTCACTCGCTCAACTGCGCCCCACTCATTATCAAGGGAGATGAAGTCTGGGTAGATTGTTGGCCATATTTAAGAGGTGATTTGGCCGTAGAAATTGTCTAACAGCCATGACTGGATTCTCCTACTTGTGTGACATGGTGCAGAATCATGTTCCTAGACATAAGCTCTTCCAGCAGCCACCCTCTTTGATCCAGGACAGCACTACTTCCTCGGGGCAGTTGATGTAGGCCATCGTGTTGAATCTCACGTCGTGTGGAAAGATGAATGGAGGCCTAACGTCGCCATCACTTGTGATAACTCCAAACACCATGATGTTGTCTGGATATACCATCCAGCTCTTTCCGAATCCTCCGCACTGTCCACAGATTGACGCCTATACACACTGAAATGTTCGTATTGGTGCTATCGGCGCGAATGCCAGGTAGTACAGCATGCAGTTTTCAAATTTTTGCCGGAGTAAATTGCGTCATGGTGCTCCTTCTCACAGAAGGTGCCCAGCTGACCATTTTTCTCACAGACGGTGCTCAACTGACAACGTGCAATCGACAAAGATCAAAAACAAAAAACGCGCATGCGCTAGATTAAAAATATATAATGGCGACAATTTATCCTTCGCACCCTGTATATTTAGGCAGTGAGTATTCATTCGAACAGTTTTGATTATATGTAAATTTCATGGTACGTTTCATTTTTTTAAGATGTGTAATATATAGTAATTATATGCCATGTTTGTTCTCTTGTTTTGTTCTAGTATTATTCGATCGCCTCAGCCATTTTCAAGATCCGTGTTGTGTCCATGAGTTATTTAACAAAAGTTTTCCAACGTCCATTTCTGGAAAGCTGAAATTTTGATGTGGTCCACAACGTTGTTTGATGTAACAGTTAATGTAACGAGTCCTCATGAAATAAATAAATAAAGCATTTTGTTTGGGGCTGCCTCGTACCCAATAAAACTTACACGGGTGCCATCGCAAACTATTTCAAATTGTCAGCTTTCTAAATAATGACATGATGTAGGCAACGGAAATTTTCACCACATTCCACAAAGCGTCCCATGTTTCTTTAAAATGACAGACTGTCGAAAAATATAGCACAAACAGGAACTACTGAGAGTTTAGACATCATTTCGAAAATTGGAAAAATATAAAATTCAACATACATGTCTTTTCTTTCTCTCTCTCTCTCTCTCGCACATACACATACACACACGCATACATACATACATACATACATACATACATATATATATATATATTTTGAACGATAAAAATTATTAAAAAAATTAATTAAAATCTTCAGACATACTGGGTTGTAGATTAATATTCTTATGTTTTTATTATTATTATTTCATTTATATTCCTCGACTAGTTTCGGCCAACATGGCCATCATCGGGAGAGAAAAAAATGTTTCTGCTTGCTGGTGGCAGTAAACTACAGAAATGAATATATATATATATATATATATATATATATATATATATATATATATATATATATACTACAGAAATATATATATATATATATATATATATATATATATATATATATATATATACTACAGAAATATATATATATATATATATATATATATATATATATATATATATATATATATATATATATATATATATATACGCACACATATATATATAAACTCAAATTTAAAAAAATGGTAACCCTCAGCTATATAACATGTTTATTTAATCTTCGTGTTTTTTTCATTGTCTTCATCAGTAAAATATTTACACGGATGTAATTTTTAATTAAAATTCAGTAGTACAATTCAGCCTTGTGACGAGCAATAAAATATTTTTTATTGAAACAATAATGACAAAACCAAGATAATGATAATGCTAAGAACATTCAAAAAAAATTAAGGCCGATGCTCGGCATATGTACGTTAAATCCTCATGACTTCCATATATATAATTTCATTCGTTCACATAAATAAAGTTCTTTTCTTATCAAACCAGAATCCTTTACTATCCATCTTAAATGAATAGTAAAGGATTCCATCGTTAATACTGAAATAATATTCCATTTTCTTTAATATTGATATTTGATAAAATTTGGAAAATTGTCAATTGATTACGTTACTACTTGTCCATTACAAGCTTTAAATATAATTTTTCGTTTCTACTGCAAAATTACATCAATGAAAATATTTGGTAATATAAGTTTCAAAGACTGTTCAAATATTAAAATATGTTATAAATTTTTATACCCAATTCCATGGTGACCATTGTTTAGTAAAATTATACTTCTAACGTTTTCCGCTGACATGAAGTGGAAATATTTTATTGGGCCAGCTGCTAGGACAGTTCGTTCCCTGTGATGTGCTACATACATTTTCTCACCCGAATCTCTTACGTATTTATAGGGCTACAATTTTCCATGTTTAGAATAATGCTGTAACATTGATATATATATATATATATATATATATATATATATATATATATATATATATATATATATATATATATGTGTGTGTGTGTGTGTGTGTGTGTGTGTGTGTGTGTATGTGTGTGTGCGTGTGTGTATATGTATATATACATGCTTGAATTATTTATAATATTCGGACTGTTACCCTATTCCTCATTGCCATATTCACAACGATTCGGCTGTTGGATACTCATGTGATTCGAATTCCGAACCAAACCCATTATTTCGTTTACCGGGGTAGATTGTTCTACCGAAACGTTGTGTATATGGTAATGAAGATAAGTATAACAGTCCTAATAATGTAAGTAATCATAATACCTCATCTCAGATATATATATATATATATATATATATATATATATATATATATAGATAGATAGATAGATAGATAGATAGATAGATAGATAGATAGATAGATAGATAGATACTTATTAAAATCCAAAGAAGAATCTACAAAGTCATTAATCCCGACTTGGCATCTCGACTTCAGTCACTTCACCCCCAACGTAGATTCCTTCTCCCTTTCTCTATAACTAACTTCATCATACCTGCTTGGATGTACTCTATAGTACCTCCCCTAGGATTTTAACCGCAGTATTAGACTTGCGGTAAGTTCTCATTTTATATTAACCGTAACAGCTTCTTTCCTCCCGCTTCTTTCTTGAGTTGCATGTCTGGCTTCCTTCTTTCTGGTCCACTTTATTGTCAAACATTTAAATGCAATATCAATCGTTATTTCTTGATTTATGTAATGTTATTGTTCTCGCTCCTTACTAATGGTAAACCCTTGTTGCTTTGTTACCTTGCTTGGGATGAAATAATAAAAATATTAATGACATTTTGTACTTGATGTGTTTTTTTTTAACCAAGCTGAAGGACATCATATAACATTCCAAGTTCACATTAAATCAAGTGGATAATATTTGTATGGAATCGTTGTTGAACTTACATCAGGAAACGTTAGAATCTAAATGACATGGAAAATACTAGCAAAAAAGGAATACAATTTGGAAATCAAATGTAAAAAAGATGGCTGAAAAGGCAACACAAGAAACAGTTCTCCTATACGTTACAAGCAGTTGAACATGAGAAAAGTCACTGTAAAAAAAAAACGGCCCGATAAAACATACAGACAACTATTAAGATCCGTCATTAATGTCCGTTGGAAACAATAAATGTCCAATGAAAGATTATATAGGATTTTACCAATGTTTACGGATATAATTTTATAGTGTATTTTAGCGGCCATAGCTGTAAAAGTAAACATGACGCCGTGCATCAGATTACATTATGGGAACCGAAATATAGACAAAGATCAAGAGGTCAACCAACAAGATCTTGCTGATTATAACGAATATTACGGAATGGATAGGTTTATTTGTAGGATTTTTAAGATTTTGTGACTATGCTAAAGTCTTCGATCTTCTGCTACTACGATCTTCCTTCTTCTTCTATGATCTTCCATCTTTTCTTCTACTACGATCTACCGTCTTCTTCTTCTTCTTCTACGATCTTCCTTCTACTACGATTTTCCTTCTTCTACTACGATCTTCCTTCCTCAACTATCTTCCTTCTTCTACTACGATCTTCCTTCTTATATTATCTTCCTTCTACTACCATCTTACTTCTTCTACTAGGATCTTCTTTCTTCTGCTTCTACTACTACGATCTACCGTCTTCTTCTTCTTGTACGATCTTCCTTCTACTACGATTTTACTTCTTCTACAACGATTGTCCTTCTTCTACAACGATCTTCCTTCCTCTACTATCTTCCTTCCTCTACTACTATCTTACTTCCTCTACTGCCTTCCTTCTTCTACTACGATCTTCCTTCCTCTACTATCTTCCTTCTTCTACTACGATCTTACTTCCTATACTATCTTCCTTCTATTACCATCTTACTTCTTCTACTAGGATCTTCTTTCTTCTGCTTCTACTACTACGATCTTATTTTTCTACTACTATCTTCCTTCTTCATCGTCTAAGTTATTCCTTCTTCTTCGTCTACGATCTTCCTTTCTTCTTCTACTACGATCATTCTTCTTCGTCTGTGACCTTCTTCTTCTACGATATTCCTTCTACGATCTTCTTTCTTCTACTACTACGATCTCCCTTCTTCTTCTTCTTCTAGGATCTTCCTTCTTCTTCTTATTCTTCTTCTTCTTCTATTACTACGATCTTCTTCCTTCTTTTTCTTCTACTACTACTGGCCTGAAGAACGACTTGGCTGCGAACATAAACGGCTTTAGAAGACGCGAAAATAGACTGCTAATGGATTTAAAAAGTTCAAGAATATTATATATTTACAGTAAGAATAATAAAAAAAAAACAGACAAACTTAATTGATAAAGAAATAGCTGGTCAAAAATCTATGATGTGAATGTACTAGCGGACCTCGAAATAAACTTAGTAAACTCCCTGTTTACGAAAAAATAGCGTTTCTCCAAGAAAGATATACAAGATCAGATAACCGAAAGATGACTGTACAATAGAAATAATAACTCTGTCAAACGATGCAGTATATTCAGTCGGAAAGTGGCGTTTGATACCGCTTGCATTAAATGAATATTTGATTATATAATTATATAATCTCATGTTGTATTTCTTGACTGAAAAGAAACTATGTACTATCTTATTGCATATACGACAGAAGAAATTAAGCAAAAAAAATAAATAAATAAAATTTAAAAATAAAAGATAAAACGACATTAATAATTACCGTAACGCAATGAAGAGTGAAAGGCTAACACTAACAATATTTAAAGCAATACAGATTTCACTATAAAATAAGAGTTATGCAAAAATAAAATGATTAACGTTGACCTTCTTGTAAAGATGAAAGTTATGCTCACACTTAAGAATATCCCTGAAAGATGATAAAGCTGCTAAAAATCAAAGTAGGATACTATTTGATAAAAGTAATGAATAGATTAGCAATAACATTAAGATAATTGTGTTCCTTGTTTTGGCCAGGAGATACACTTAGATCGAATAAGTGAGAGGGAAACGAAATTATTATAAATATAAACGAGGCTAAGCACTCTAGATATTATAGCAACGGACACAATGCAAAACAAAAATATACATTATCAACGACTAAGGATGTGAAAAAGATTATCAACGAACAAAGAAAGTGGCATGACCACCATTAGGCACAGAATGCAATTAATAAAATGAAGACAAATGTAAAGATACAAGATATGTGAATGTGTCAGATTAACGGAGAAAAATTACGATTGTTATCATTGGTAGTGTGAAACTAGCTACGATCTGAACATATAAAATAACCTTATAATTAAACATAATCTGAAATATTATAGAATAAATACATTCTATTATGACTTGACATTTAAATGGGTCACTCAGTCCTTGTGAAAAGGTAACATTTAATTGTAAACAAAAAAGAAGCAATGACTAGGGGTGAATGTATCAGTGGACATCGAAATATATCGGAAAAATAGTCTTCTTTTAAGAAAGAAATTATCAAGAGAAGTTTTTCTCCACGAAAGATATAAAAGATCCGATAGCCATACTCT
>OZ038478.1:87832767-87962767 GCA_964036315.1 Acanthosepion esculentum
AGAACGACCTTCAATTCCCGGTTTGACAGGAATGATGGTATTAGGTCAAACAATCGACCTGTGATACCATAACCCTGGAGCTTGCGAAGAAGGCCGGCATGCCAAACTCTATCAAACGCTTTTGAGATGTCTAGGGCCACGGCACGAGCTTCACCGTTATTATGAATAGCTTGGTAGACAAATTCAGTGATGGCCGTAGATCGGGCAAAGCGGAAACCATACTGCATGTCTGAGAGCAGATCATGGGATATCAGATGATTAATCACTTCGAAGTTGATAATGACCACGAAGACTTTACTGGAGAGGGGTAGGAGACTGATAGGACGGTAGTTGGAAGTGTCGGAGGGGTCACCAGAGTTCTTAAAGACAGGAACAATGGTTGAGGACTTCCAGCAGTCAGGAAAACAAGACTCCTTGAGGCAGCGGTTGTATAATTTAGAGAGGGCTGGCGCCAGTTCAGGCGCGCATTTCTTCAGGACAATGGCTGGTATCCCGTCACCACCCGTAGCCCTGTGGTGATCTAAGTTAGAAATAATGCCCAATACCGACGACGGGGTTATGTGCAATCCGTTCAAGAGGGCTTCAGTTCTGGGATGGAAATCGGGCATGGGTACCCCGGAAGTGTCTAGAGTTTAATTGGAAGAAAAATTCCGAGCAAAGCATTCGGCCTTGTCGGAAGAGGTGGTCAGGACCTCAAACTGATTGAACATGGGAGGAATGGAGGGTTTGTTATTGTTCAGAACTCTCTTGCAGAGGCGCCAATAATCTTTGGAGCCAAATTTGCGGGATGCAATACGTCCTTCATCCGAGCAGCAAATAGTGACTTGGCATCGTTGAGGATACGCTTACACTCGTTACGGGCAGAGGTAAATAGACGTCTATATATATATATATATATATATATATATATATATATATATATATATATATATATATATATATATATATGTATGTGTATATATATATGTATATATGTATATATATATGTATATATGTATATGTATATATATGTATATATATATGTATATGTATATATATGTATATATATATTTATATATGTATATGTATATATATATGTGTATATATATATGTATATGTATATATATATTTATATGCATTATATATATATATATATATATATATATATATATATATATATATATATATATATATATATATATATATATTTGTGGAATCCGAGATGAAATCCGATATCCATAAATAACAAACGCCAGGAATAGATAAGAAAAATAAATGTGTTAACGTAATAATACAAACTGGTAATACTTGTTAGTAGATCCAGGAATGCGGGTTAGTAGCAATAATATATATACAGTTTTGGTATTGATGTATCGCGGTATGACTCCTTTCTGTGTCTACGTGCCCGCTAATTGTGACTCTTGTGCTAACCTCCCCTAATACTACTCTGATTCTACTCGATTACAGACTACTCTGCGTGTATTCACTGGTAGTAGTATATCTATACCTCGGTTGAGTCCATTTGTGTGAAAAGGGGAGACCCCTTAACACCCCCTCCTTAGATAGGGAATTGGTATCTTTTCCTTTTATGGTTGATGATCAGAGGTTCAGTAATTTTTCTCTTCCTGTTTGACCTTCTAAATTCTGTATCTTCCTGTGGTCTTTGAATCTCAAAAGCTTCAAAAATTGCATCCATAGAGTCGTCATTTTCTGCGGGTGACGAGCTTGGTTCCTCAACCCGTCTTTTTTGTATTTGGTCAATATGTCTTCTATGGGTAAACTTTTCGCCTTGTACTGTGTACATCACATTTCCCAGTCTGTTAATTATTGTGCCAGTCTCCCAGTAAGCCACATTGTTTCTGAACATCCTAAAGTAAACTCGTTCTCCTGGCTTAAATCATCTCTTTGTTAAAATAGTTGTATACTGGGTTTTGTTCTGGTTTGGCAATAATTTATCAAACACAGACCGTATTCTCTGGACAAACATCAATTCCGCTGGTGAAAGACCAGATGGTTTCTTCCCGTTAGGTGTTATTCTGTATACTTGGAGGAACTGCTGTATCGCTTTTCAGTCGGTACATCTTCGGCTTTTTTAAAGCTCTTTTTAATGTGTCTACGAATCTTTCGGTTTGTCCGTTCGACCTCGGGCGGCACGGAGCTATCTTGATATGCTTTACTTGGTATGTCTCCCAAAATTCTTTGAAGTCACTGGAGGTAAATTGTGTACCGTTATCAGTTACCAAGCAATCCACGACGCCGAATCTGGCGAATAATTCGTGTATAGAGTTCATGGTATTTTCTGTCGTCGAGTGTTTAAATCTGGAAACCTCAGGCCATTTACTGAAACTATCTACTGTTATTAAGTAGTAGTAACCATCTATGGGTCCTGCGTAATCCACGTGTATTCTGGACCATGGTCTGTCAACCTTATGGCTTTTGTATAGAGGGTGGTGCTTTTGCCGCAGCAGCACAGCCTTTACAACTTTACACCATTTGCGTAATATCATCGTCCATGTTAGGTCAGTAGACAAAACTTCTCATAAGTGCCTTCATCCGGTTTTTTTCCCGGATGTCCTAAATGAAAATCTTTCGAGATTCGCCTTCGTAGTGACTTCTGTATTTCCACTCTCTCGTTATACAATAATATGTAGTTACAGATTGAGAAGCAGTCTGCTAACTTCCTTTCATTCTCTTCTATTTTTTTCTTGATATTCTGAATAGATTTATCCTTTTCCGCTTCTCTTCTTATCTCTAGCAAAGTCACAGATAGTTCTTTTACTGTATTGTATAACACTTTACTGATTTCATATTAAGCTTGTAATGCCGCTATTACCGAGTCTTTCAACGGTTCTCTTTTCACCGGTATTAATCGCGATCGTCCATCAGCGTGCCCAATTTTCTTTGATGGTAAGAACTCAAGTTTGAAATTGTAGTTTAGTAACACAGTTCCCCATCTTAAAATCTGTTCGCTGTATAGAATGTTAGACCTTTTTTTGAACCGAAAATCGTAAGAAGGGGTTTGTGGTCCGTTTAGAGCGTGAACTCTCTCCCATAAATATATCAGTGAAAACGAGTTATTGCCTCCTTTTCGATCCGTGAATAATTTCTCTCCGTCGGTAATAATTATCTAGATGCGTGCGCAACGGGTTTCTTTGTACCGTCCCGCATCTTGCTTAGAATACACGCACCTACCCCATGTGAGCTCGCTTCACTTGCAATAATGATTTCTAATTCGGGATCAAAATGTGACAGTGCTAACTCCGAAGTTAATTTTTGTATTATTTCCTTAAACGCTTTTTTACAGTCTTCTGCCCAATTCCAATTATTCACCTTTTTTATTAACTCATTAATGGGGCCCTCAATTTATGCATATTATCAATATATTCGCCATAGTAGTTAGCTAGGCCCAGGAAACTTTGTAATTCTGCAACGTTTTTTGGTTCAGGCATATTTTTAATTGCTCTCTGGAACTGGCTTCCTGCCACTTTCATTAATTATGTGGCCTAAGTATTTAATTTCATTTAGGAAAAAATCACACTTTTTTCCTTTTACTTTAAACCCAAAGTCTTGAAGTCTTCTGAAAACCTCTTTTATGTGCGATGTGTGCTCTTCAACATTGTCGCTTTTAATTAGAATATCATCCAGATAAGCGGTCGCAAAATTCTTGCCCGTGAGCATTGTGTCCGTCGTCTGCTGAAAAATTGCTGGTGCAACTTTTACCCCGAACGGTAGCCTGTTGAATTTATACAACCCTTTGTGCGTATTAATACATAGAATTTTCATACTCTCTTCTTGTACTGGGATTTGCAGATAAGCCTCACTTAGATCTATTTTGGAAAATATCTTACCGCAGTTGAGCTATGTAAATATTTCCTCTGGGCTCAATAATGGGTAATGATGGTCTTTTATAGCCTTATTTAGCCCCGTCGAAAGATCTGCGCATACACGGATTTTTCCTGATTTCTTTTTTACATAGACTACCGGTGCTGCCCATTCACTAAACTCTATTTTTGAAAGAATTCCAGTTTGTTCAAGTCTCTCTAATTCATTGTCGATTTTTTCTACAGTAGCAAACGGTAAGTTTCGCTTCTTTCTAACTACTGGTTGGACGTTTCTTTTCATTCAATTCTCGCTATGAATTTGTTGCATCGCCCCAATCCGCTCGCAAATACCTCGGGAAATTGATTATATAATTCTTCCTTTAACTTCATCGCCTCTGACGGTTCACCGTCTAACTTTTTGCAAAATGAGCTGATAGGTACGTCCCAAGCATCGAATTTTTTCATCCAGTCTGTACCCACTAGATTTTCTGTATCTTTCATTACGCATATCTTGAGTTTTTTGTTTTGCCGTGAAATTAAAAATTCACGATTATTTCTCCTTCGAATTTTATACGCTTTCCTGTCACCGACTTAACAATTTTTGTGTATGTAACATGGTTGGTCTGTTAAACTTTTTTCCATTTCTCTAGGTTAATTATCGTTGGATCGGAACCCGAGTCTAGTTGCAATTTTAACATTTTATTTAAGATTTCAAGTTCGACATATTTCCTTATGTTGGTATTGTCTTCATCATGCATCCTAGTAGCTCTTATACTACTAGTAGCTTTTTTGTTCCTATATTGGTATGCCTTGTGCCCCATTTTTCCACACACAAGACTGTTTTTATATTTAAAACGGCAAACCTTATTCCATTGTAGTCCCCCACATCGATAACATACAGATGGGGGCTTATATTTGCTTCGATGTTCGTCATAATTTGCCCTATATGTTGTACTTTTTCCCCTATAGAATTTTTGTTTTCTTTATGGTGTGGGTGAAGAACGTAATCTTTTGTTTAACTTACGTATATGAGATACTCCTGACTCCTCAATGTTCTTCGAGTGTTTCTTTATACTCATGCACTTTTGGCATCTTCTGATAGTTGTAGTGTTAGTCCAGATTCATTTTGTAGTTTTGAAAACATTCTTTAGCGCATTTCATTATCTTTTGCTGAGACTAACCCTTGAACGAAGATGAGACACTTGAAATTGTCCGGTGTTAATTCTGCCAACTTGAAGTCGTCGCAGTGTTTATTCACGATTGCAGCAAACGTGAAATAGTCCTCATTTTCGCTCTTTACCAGGTTAAGACATTTCCACCTCTTGTGAAAGAGTGACGTTTTTGGACGGAACAGCTCTGTAAGACATGTAACTGCTTCGTCAAACGCTAATTCGTTCGTTTTTTTTGGCAAAATGTAATCCACAAATTTTGTGTATTCTTCAGTTCCTAATTTTCTGAGCAACAGACGTAGCTTCTTTGCTTCTGTCCAGTTTTGACAATCGATGTTAAAGATGTATTCGTCTAAAATAATCCCCGAAATTTTTATCCTCTTCTAGAGAGTATTTGAAAGTTTCTATCGTATTCCACACTGCGTGTTAGGAAAAAAGTCGCCTCTTTTTCGATATTTTGTTGTTTGTTACCCGCTACCTTTAATAATATTTCCTGCGTTTGTAGTAATTGTTTTTGCCATTTTTCTTCCATTCTTTCTTGGAATTGTAATTGTTGTTCGTTTCGTCTTTCTTGGAGTTGTAATTGCTGTTCATTTTGGTATTTTACAAGTTCTACTAAAACACTTTTAAAATCCTCCATGATATGAATCTTAGGAAAAAACCTATTTTCCGTGTTTTAATCTTCGTAAATCGCAAAGTTGATGTGGATACTGGTAAAAAGGCATTTTTTTTCTTTTTGTGTGAGTTCGAATACCTTGTCGTCAATTTGTTGTGGACAACGAGGGAGAATTTTTCTTCTTTCTTTCTTTCCCGTGTGAGTTCGATTTACTCGTCGCCTATTTGTAGTGGACGAGGGAGAATTTTTTTTCTTTCCCATGTGAGTTCGATATCCTCGTTGCCAAATTGTTGTCGATGAGGTGGAATTTTTCTTTCTTTCTTTCTTTCCCGTGTGAGTTGATATACTCGTCGCCAATTTTTGGATTCCGAGATGATATCCGATATCAATAAATAACAAACGCCAGTAATAAATAAGGAAAATAAATGTATTAACATAATAATACAAATTGGTAATACGGGTTAGTAGATCCAGGAATGCGGGTTAGTAGCAATAATATATATACGGTCTTGCTATTGAAGTATCGTGGTATGACTCCTTACAGGCAGTAGGTGCTCGTGACGGTGACACTTGAGCTAACCTCCTGTAATACTATATATATATATATATATATATATATATATATATATATATATATATGTGTGTGTGTGTGTATATATATATATATAGATATGTATATACGTGTATATATATAGATGTATATATATAGATGTATGTATATATATACGTATATATACGTGTATATATATGTATATATATATATATATATATATATATATATATATATATATATATATATACACATGTATATATATGTATATATATTTATGTATATAAGTATGTATATATATATATATGTATATATCTATATGTATGTATATGTCTGTATATATATATGATTATGTACGTATAGGTATGTATGTGTATATATATATATATATATATATATATATATATATATATATATATAAGGCAGGATGTGTGTGTAACGAATGCACGGCCGCAATTTCCGACGGATTTACACCAAAATGTACATTCACATGCTCCAAGATAGCACAAAGGCCAAGACCGACGTCTCATTTCCCTACTCCCATCGATTGTGGAAATAATCGATTTTTCATGCTTCTACGGCAGTTTTGAGGTAGTTTACGGCCATTTTCTACTGGCATGTGTTAGAGCCTATATCTACCTGCAGGAAGATTATATTGGCCAGCGTGAGAGCTAACAGCTGACTGACATGAATGTTAACTAGCATGCTAGCTTGCAAAAAAACATCGATATCTATATTCGTCACAATGGGGAACAATTTTAATCTGCATGGCGCTTTACTCCAATTGCTTCATTCGCTTGCTTAAACTCAACGTTGATTCTGATTCCATAGAACTGTGTTGGATGTGAAAAGTATTTGGTTGTTAACATTCTTTTTTCATTCGGTTTTTCCAGTTACGAGTTCTTTTTTTAAAACTGATCGTTTTGTGTTCATTTTTTTTAGTTCTTTTTTCGTAACAGATTTAATGTTTAGTGTAGAGCTTAGAATAAATTCGCAAGAAGTAAGCCATGTAGCAACATCAGCACGGCAAAGGACACTCCTTTAAAGGCAAGGAACGGCAAAAATACTTTAAGTCAAGTGATAGCGATTATTGTATGAGTCTTACGATTTTTGAATCAAGCACGGCGAACGTCGGGCCATGCTGCTAGTGTGTGTATATATATATATATATATATATATATATATATATATATATATATGTATATGTGTGTGTATATATATGTGTGTATATATATATATATGTATATAATGTATATATATATATGTGTATATAATGTATATATATATATGTATATATATGTATATAATGTATATATATATATGTATATATATGTATATATATATTTATATGCATATATGTATATATATGTATATGTATATATATTTATATGTATATATGTATATGTATATATATATATATATATATATATATATATATATATATATATGTATATATATATATATGTATCATTCATAGCGCATTTTCTATCTTTGTCTTGTTTATTTTCTTCCTTCTCCATGCGTGACGCGTTAATGCCAGCTCATAATTTTGGACATGTTTCTCGAAAATATGGATTTCCAAGTGAAAGTTTGATGGAGGATTATTGCCTTTATTTCAGGTCGTTGATATTTTACTGTCATTATTTTTCTCCAGTATGTCACACGTTTTCGAGTTTTGTTAGAAATGTATGTGCGTTTACGTGTGTGCACGCACAGTTTCATTGAAGACGACCGACATGTTATTGCAGTTAATTATTTTATTTAATTTTTCTTTTCTCTTTTTAGCCTTTTCTAGCAGTGGAGTGCGTAAAAATCGTCCGAATGTTTTGTATGTCCAAAAGCTTTCGCTATTCTTTTAGCCATTACGTGAGAGGTTTTCTTTTTATCCGATTTTTTTGTCCAGAAAAAAAGAAAAAGAAAAACTCATACGATCACAAAAAATAAATCAACTAAAAGCTTAACCGATGTATCTTGGGGTTGATTAATGAAACTTATATTAAGTGGTGAAAGTTTATGCTTATTACATGTTATTTATTTTGTATAATTATAGCCTTTAAAACTAACTTTTTTTTCAGTGGATGTTCTACAGTATTTTTTATTATCTACTAACTTTTGTCTTATGTTAATAGTTGTCTTTGTGAAAAGATAATTGATATGTACCCGAATTCAATAAATTACTATGGCAAAAAATGTCAACCAATGTGACAGCGTGCTGAATATGTGTTCAGTGTAACTTGTAAATGTTAATTTTTGGTAAAATATTTTATTCATATATATATATATATATATATATATATATATATATATATATATATATATATATGTATATATATATGTATTAACAAAGGTAACTTATTTGAAATGATTTATTGGTATAATTAGGTAATGTGTTTTGAACATTTTATATTAAATGATACATCTCAGGGGTGTATAGTCAGTGGTAGTTTCCTCAGTGTGGAGCGGTCGACCTTGCTTTACTCAGGTGAATTGGAATTACTATTTGGAATTTACTCATCCTCAGTCTACATCCAAAACTCACATGGCAACAAGAAGATGCATGGGTATAGCTACGGTCATACCGAAGGCAACAGCAAAGACTTGCCTGCTAAACGGAAGGGGTTTCCGATCAGGACGGAACGGTGAATGGGAACGACACTCCAACCGATCTGCGCCAAGCGGTCATCGGCAAGCTGCCAGCATTGTCACATGAGCTGCGCCTCAGAGGTTAACTCTTTGAATGTCACCATGTGCCACAATTACAACAGAGGGGAACGGTTACCAGAGAGATGCAAAATGCATTAACTGAATAAAGGAAGATGATAAATCTAAGAATTTATTTGGAAGGTTCAGTAATATGTGTCTGCAAAACGTGGTTTTTGCATCATTTTGTGCACATACACACAGACACTGATATTATATTTACGGAAATACCATTTCTGGTTTAATACATGCAAACTATTATTAAGCCCTTAATATTTTCGTGTAGACAATGACATAATAAATAGACAAGTGACAAGGCATGCTGTAATCATTGCTTCACAACCGAACACAAAAAGCATGGAAGCGAAATTAGAAGTATTTTTTTAAGATAAAAAAAAATATCTTTTCTGCTTGTTTTTTTTTTTTTGTTTTTTTTTAATCAAATTCACCACAGGCAAGGAGATAATGTCATTAAAATGCAAGGGCCAACTGGAATTGAAAGAGAACGAAAAGACTTTAGAAGGAACCGGAATCCAGGGATAAGCCTCTACCTCCTATTAAAAAGACTGGGACGGCGTTTGAAGCGGACGATAGACAAACTTATGTAGTCCCATTTTAAATTATTTAATCAAAAGATTTTTAAAAATTGAGCAATGTCCTGATTTATACCCAAGTCTTCCTTTATAATCTGATAAAGACTTTTTTAACACTCAAAATAAACCTTTTTCATCCAAATAGATCTAACAGTCAAAATAAACAGTATTCACCCAAACAGATATAACATTCAAAATAATCTCTTTCCACCTAAAGAAATTTTACAAAACTGTAAATCTCAAGGGAACATATCAACAAGTCATTTGCCATATTCATTAATGATGTCCAAGGTTTGCAAATAGTGTAATTTAGAACGTTATTCTTATAAACTATTGTTAATTATGTTTTTTTTTAATCCGTTCACCCCAAGAATAACAATAAAAGGGAAGGGGATAAGGAATGAGAACATTTTTTTTAATAAGAAAAAAGAAAATAAATGAACAGGAATTCAGTGGAAATATAACGCTTGATATTGATGTTCAGAAAATTAAATGCAAATCTAACTGGAAAGCAAGAAGCCGGAAGAAATTTCAAGAGATAAGTGTGAGAGAAGGAACTGTTAACATAGAACTTACGGTTCCATCTAGTAATTTCAACTGTAAAATCATGAAATCCAGCTGCCAATCTAGATTTGTGCTTAAATCTGTGAAGAATAAGAATACTTACCCTGTAAATATTTATAGGAAAAGCACAGTGAACCTACGCTACGACTATGAGAAGTGACTGAAACCGAGATGCCAGGTCAGGACAGAAAACATTGAATACTCTTTGGACTTTATCAAGGAGCTCTAAATATGTAAGAGTAAATCAGACCAGATGTGACAGCAACATTCAATCCAAGGACGAATGGTAGACTTATACGTGTGTAAGATAGATTCTGGCGAGAGAAAATTGTCTAGTGCGACACAGGGAATATCTACTAGCAGTATACCTTGTAAACGATTGAATATAATATTTCCACTTCGTGTTTGCGTAAACATTTATAACCTCCGAATGATTGTGAAATTTTAGTGGCGAAATGAACTACTTTTAGCGTATATATAAACGAACATAAGTACACAGATCTGCTTATATTTTATACACAAAATGCTCAATTTATTCTTTGAAGTCTGGCATTTAAAGCCTCAAGCCCATTTAAAAATTCTCAGCGATAACACCTGCTTTTGACGTAGATTCAATATGTCTACTCTTTTCGACATGTAGAAGCTACGAAATACAACAAGTAGAATCCACGTATGAGCTTTTGAGTATTTCGCAATAGTTTCCCTCCTTTATTCTGCGTTTGAAGTCTTGTAGCTGTCTTCATGCCTCAACTTGCATTGTTATTTTGCAGAGAAAATAAAATCAAAGCGAAATGTTCTTTGCCATATACGAACCGACAAATTGTGGAAGATAGAAGATGGGTGGTGGACTTACAGACAACAAAAGGCTGCGTTTGTATTAAATGGCCCTCGGAAGTATTCTGTAGGATATCATTTAACAGTGTTTTATTTCCGCAGCAAACAGAGAATGTTTGGGAGATATTTTAAGCACAACCGATTAATGAATCGTATAGTTTTCCTTGATAGTAGATTGGTATGGCAACTCGCACGTACGTACATAATGGGATGTTTATGTATGAATTTAATTTTGATGCCCATTATGTAAAGATATTTAACTGCCAAGTGCATTCAGCATTTATAAGTTTTAACTTTTGTTTTTTAATTAGAATGGACTAGTAATGCATTGAGTGGGATTTTCTTACAAAAGATCCGTTTTCTGTTCATATATTTTAATTAAATGCTATGCCGAAGTAATTCAACAATGTGTTACTTGGGAAATATTTTACGCTTTATTTTATATTTACTTTAAGTTCTGCCAGCAATTGCAGAATCTCGATGAAGGGCGCAAACTATTGTTGCTCTTTATACAGTTCCACACCCATTCTTTTCGGAAGTCTTTTTCGTTGACTTTCACTTTCAATAACAAATCAATTAACATCAACAATCCACACATGAATAATAAGAAAAACGCGTTATCTCATTTGAATATTATTAGTCTTGTTTAACAAATGTATTGTCATGTCACTGAATAAATATGAAACTGATCTGGCTAAAACTGAACATAGAAAAAAAATCATTAATACAAGGCCAAACCTTGAACATGGTTTCTTTACCGTTGTTTGAAGTCGTTTCACTTATTGTTGTGTAGGATCCACCTAATCTGCATAGGTGAGTACCAACTATATAAATAATGGTTGATACCGGAAGACGAGGAAATGGAATCACGAGATCCAACTAGAGACTCTGATCGACTGCGACTAGTCAACACATTCTCCAGGAACGTCTTCCCAGAAATATACAGAAATACTATATGTACTTATTGTGTACACTTTCTTGTTATAATACATTCTTGTTCCAAGTACATTTTGTGTTGCATTATTATTCCATGCAATAGGCGAGATTCAACATTGAGTCAAGACTCAACACTTATAATCATTAACATGCCATAAAAGTTGTACCTTCTTCGTTTTTCGTCAATATTTCACTGTATCTGCCAATGAGTGTTTTGTCAAACATTCAAACAGAAAATCGGTTCATATTCTGTTGTTTCGGATTTCTCAATTATTCAACTAATATTTCTTTCACTTCAGTAACTTCTCACTTTGTACGTATCAGACTTTATTTCACTTTTTCCAAATAAGAATTCCTGCTCCTCCAATGAAATTTCGAGGATTTATCATCTGGACAATTTTTAAAACTTGCTACTTCCATAATTGTTTTACTCTCTCGACAGATGCCTCCTAGTTTTACTCTCTCGACAGATGCCTCCTAGTTTTACTCTCTCGACAGATGCCTCCTAGTTTTACTCTCTCGACAGATGCCTCCTACTTTTACTCTCTCGACAGATGCCTCCTAGTTTTACTCTCTCGACAGATGCCTCCTAGTTTTACTCTCTCGACAGATGCCTCCTAGTTTTACTCTCTCGACAGATGCCTCCTAGTTTTACTCTCTCGACAGATGCCTCCTAGTTTTACTCTCTCGACAGATGCCTCCTAGTTTTACTCTCTCGACAGATGCCTCCTAGTTTTACTCTCTCGACAGATGCCTCCTACTTTTACTCTCTCGACAGATGCCTCCTAGTTTTACTCTCTCGGCAGATGCCTCCTAGTTTTACTCTCTCGACAGATGCCTCCTAGTTTTACTCTCTCGACAGATGCCTCCTAGTTTTACTCTCTCGACAGATGCCTCCTAGTTTTACTCTCTCGACAGATGCCTCCTACTTTTACTCTCTCGACAGATGCCTCCTAGTTTTACTCTCTCGACAGATGCCTCCTAGTACTCCTTATGTCAAATTCTGTTGCATGTTAAGAAATGATAACCGAATTAAATGTAAACGTGATTTTTATCAGTGCTTCTATAACAGTGCCAACACTATACTAATAAATCTAAGAAAATATCTAGTTATACTACTAATAACTTTAATAACGCTAGGTAGTTTAATTTATTATGTTTGCTAAAGTGAAAGAAGTTTATAAAGGTGAAGACATTGTCCCTGTTTCACTGGATGACATTGAAACACTGGCATAAAAAGTCCAAATATGACTGAGTTAAATTGAGACTGGGACAGGAAATTGAAAGATAGATAATCATTCTATATGACACGATCTAATTCATTAACATGCAGTATCAGATCTTCCAGAGATAATGGATAAAATAGTGTTATTAATTCGGGCGTATCCAGGAATAAAATCGAAGACAGATACTTAGGCACCAAAATCTGAGAGGACCTGTACAAGAGATGTACCAAGCAGTAGCTAAAGCTCTCCGTCGTGAGTTTGCTGCAATTTGGACTATTTCCCAGAACATTTCTGCCTTGCAAGACACATCTGTAATATCTAGAAGTGGGAGTGCGAAAGTGACAGTGCTACTTTGAACTGCACATGTACTGAGGAATACCGCGAGTGAACGCGGAGATATATGATTTTCACCTGGCAGAAATATCTAAGAGTCAGGGACAAGCTCAAATCTCTGTAGCTATTCTTGCTGAGTACTGAAACGGCAGGAATAAAAACGTCTGGATTTTCTCATCATAATTGGTATCTGATTTTTACCGCGGAACTCGGAATAAATTCTGTAGACCCTATTGACGTCATCTATTAAAGAAATACTTATAAAGTCCTAATTGGGCCAGGTTGGAAAATTAAATTTTCACACTTTTGCATTAAGTGGCTTAGATACCAAAAATAATAATCTTGTTAACAGGAATTGCGTCTCGGATATGAGTAAAACTGAAAGGAAGAAGAAAAGAACAAATCAAGGATATAAAAATGGATAATGGAAGTTAGACGGAAAACCCCCAATATATATATATATATATATATATATATATATATATATATATATATATATATATATATATATATTGTGATTAAGAAACCGTAGAGAAATCATGAAGCGAATTAGAACAAAGGAAAATATAAAATAAGGAAGAATATTTAGAAATAAAAATAAGCGTAGATAAAAGGAGAACAAGAATAAAGAAGAAAGAGGAATAAAATAGATAATGAAAAATAAAATAAAACTAATGGAACAAATTTACAAAGACAAATGCATGGACGAAAAAAACGTCATGATTTGTAAGTTAAAAAAAACGTCAAAATAACTGAAGTATTTTACTTGGACAAAGAAAGTTATTCATTTTGAACGGCCTGCCAAAATGTCAGCTTGTCTCTCTGCATATTGATACGTGACGATAATCTTTCCTGACATGCTGTCAACCAAATTGAGAAGAATATATTATTTCTTTTCATGGAACTTTCTTCCGAGATTATCACGATAACGAACTAAGAAAAAAAGAAGTGAAGAAATGGTGAACTAGAGAAAAAAAAGACAGTATGGAGATGATTGCAATTACAACAAGCAAGTTTTCTGAGAAGTCAATAAAAATAGTTCTTGTTTATTTAGTGCACCAGTATCTATATCGTTGGCGAATATCTCCAGACAATAGAATTTACCGTCAAAACGCAATTATTAAATTCGAAAAGCCTTTCCCCAAAAATTCTATCATTATCTTTAGAGTATCATTTAGATAAGAGAAAAAAAAGGAGCGATTGTGACATGATTTGTTGCGGACATGAAAACATCGCTGGTTTATCGTGTCTGCCAAGGGGGAATGTGATAGAGGGAAGCTAAAATCGCTGTTGAACATCAGCAATCATAATCAACTCTGGCAAAATGCTTATGCATAATAATGTTTGACGATAATTGTGAAAAAAGTCATAGATGCTAATGAGAAAAACGGAATATATAAGTCATCCGCTCTTTCATTTGATAAAGAACACCTAGCATATTCACGCGCCCAATAATTCCGTCCCGATTATGCCATTAGAATATTTTAAGATCGTTGGATTTAACTAATTATGCCAATAGGTGCTATTTATCATTGCTGTGTGACTGCCTAACATACATAACACGGATACACGTTCTAGAGTAGATATTCCAATATTTTGATCAGTATAAATTTATATCTGTCACGCTGTGTAGTGGAGAGACTTAATAAAAATAATTGTATTACATACTGCCCGCTCTTCTTTACGCCGTCCAGCCATGGAATGGGCGCGTGCACGCCCACACACACATACACAGAAAATATATATATATATATATATATATATATATATATATATATATATATATATATATATATGAAATAACAAATAGGAAATGTTTATCAATCTAACAGGTTCCACTTTTATTAAGGCTTCATCAGATATGAAGAAAAAGAGGAAATAAATTCTGGTATTTTTACATTGGTGTTTTATTTCCATTGGTTATGTTTCACGTGCATCCGACTTGTTAAGAACACGTTAATTTGTGGCGTTCCGGATCCAAGGAGAGACGACACGTCCATTCGAAGATCTAAAAAATTAACAGATTCCAAGCTTGACTGAAAAAGCATAATTATTGCTTTATATACGTAAGTATATAATAATTCTAGTTTGTCTATATGGGATTTTGATTAGATTAAGTGCTTTTAAATGAGTACTGTTAGGCGATTCGTGCTTTGGATTATAAACGAAGAGTTACTTTATTAATATTAACAATGTAGCTATTTTGTTTTAAGGTGCTTCTTATTATTATCATTGTTATTCCTCTAAGTTTTTATATTAGCTGATTAAAAGTTTCTAAATAATGAACCTAAATGTTCTGAAATTCCTATCTTCATGTAAATTTAATTTGTGGAATATTTACTTTCAAAACCCAACTATCAGCCTATTAAGCCATTTAACTCTTTTTGATAAACTACTACAGTCACTAGTCGATGCTGAATTAAACATCTCACATCGCAGGGCCTACTTTCAGAGAAACAATATAGCTTTCGTTTCTCTAGATCAACTGCTGAAGTATTAACGACTATTGCAAGAAGATTCACGATTTAGATAAGAATGGTGAATCTCGGGCTGTTGCTTTGGACATCTCAACAGCGTTCGACATGGTTTGGCAACCCGGTCTTCAGAATGGAAAACCTATGGTGTTTCCGGTCGAATTTTAAAGTTGTTCATTCTTTATCAAATCTATAAATGTAAATTATCTTGAACGGCTACGCTTCTAGATATTTTCGTATTAATGCAGATGCCTATCCTTGTTCCTACTTTGTTTTTAATTTGCATTAACGAACTTCCTGCTGGCTTCGGTGTTAACATGCTATCTGTTCTCCAAGCACTTGACAGACATCCCCTCGTCTTCCGCTATTGTGTTGGTTTCCCCTGGTCTGTACAGTAGACCGTAGGCTCTCATGTTTTGGATTCGGAGTTGTCCTTCCAGATCGGTTGCCACCCACGTCTATACGACCCAGGCTACCACGTTATTTAACCATAGCTAGGGGAGAAGTGATGACATATATTTCCGAGGGGTATCAAGAAAAAAGTGAATGTAATTAACTAAACTGGAATTCGAACTTGGCTCTCAGATTTCGCAATCCGAACCGATATCATGCCTATAAGATTTTCTACAACTACGATTTAATCAACCATAACCAAGGGTAGTCGGAAAACAACTACGCAGCCACGCATTTCTCTCCACATGTCTCGTTAATATTCATTCGGGCGTATCGTGTCCAGCGAAAGTGAAGTAAAACTAACAGAGCTCAAAGCTATGCAGATCAGATGTCTTCCAAATTGAATCCCAGACTTCGTCTTTGACGCATGGCTATTTATTCCGTAGGTGATAATTTAATCTAGGGAGAATTTTTTCCAGCAATGCCGTGTCACTACCGTCATGGACACTGCCATTAATTCTCTCCCATGTGTAGGTAGTGAAAATTCACTATATAGCATACGTCTCATCTGAACTCCACATTGGTAAGAACCTGGAAATCACTGCACATGGTGCTCACTATCAATACCGACCGCTTGAAGATATACATTCTATTTTTTTATCTTGTCTTGAATTTCTTAGATCGGTATTGATACTAAGAACCATACACACACTTAAAACAGTATTTAGTGGATACTCGCATTTTATGTAGACGTCTCCTTTTTATTCTTATTTTCGGTGTTTATTACGTTTATCCCCCTACTCACTCGGTAAATATGAAAGAAAATATGCTCTTGGAGATTTCTAGAGTTCGCAGGCCGATAGACATAATACATACAGTTTACAATAGAAATACATATGGGGTGTAAATAAGGTATCAAGTAATCATAAATTCGATTGAAAAATAAATCCGTTAATTCTTTAGAAATATATGCCTGTGCAAATGCCTTGTTTGTGGGTGTATTTTGTTGTCGGAAATTATTGTAGATTTTTAACAAAATATATGATTCATCCGTTCGTGCCAACATGTTTATCTAACAAACAAGGACCTTTCGACAATGCGCTTTATTCAAATAATGTATTCCGTTGTAAATATAGTTGTATAGATTCGTTGAAGACTTCTTCGATATATTGAAATTACTGGAATCTATGACCAACTACGGTATATTGAACCTATGACAAATAGGTGACTAAAGAAGATCTGGGGAACAAATTAATTAAAGAGATATCACACCATAACAGTTGATAATTTATGTCACATTCTTCGAAGCTTGTGACACAACTACCAAATAACAGAAACCACACCACTTGAGGGCACAACAGCAGCAACTATAATGGATTGCACTTGTAGATCGAAGAGAAAATAATGACAATCAGGATTTTGACGTTCCAGACTCCTTCACATACAACGCTAGCAAGGAAACCCCCATCTGTGGTAATATCTACTCTTCTAATTTTTCTGGAATTTTTTTTTTTTAAAAATGACAGAAGTTATTATAAATTTTAAACGAGAATAGTACTAGCTGCACGTTCAGTGAATGTCGAGTATAGCTATGTTCAGTTATTTCCTTATAAGGAAATGGCTGGGCGTGTTTATACAGCTAAATTATTGCACGTTTTTCTTGTCAAAATATAATATATCTTTCACTTCTCATCCTTCATTCATAAAACAAACAGTTTTTCCTTTAAGTTTTGTCTGCTAAACGAATTACCAGCTCACAGCAAGTTGTAATTTTAATTTCTACTGAAAACAATTATTCACGACAAATTCCAATTGTTTACAATTTTAGAGTGTCCTAGATTCCATGTTTGTATTTTTTCCATGGTAATTCAGTCTTTCACCACAGGTTACTACAGCATCGTCTGTGGCGAGCAGGAAGCAGGCAATCCCGATCCATATTCACTTTTTAAGGTTTTTAAAAGTAATGTTTCTTTATTCTGAATCATAATATAGGTTTTCTTTGTCTAAAAAATCCAATGACGTCAACTGAAACATTAAAATAATTATGGAAAATGCATTGATACTCTTAAGAATGACATAATATTATATTAAAAAGATGGTGTTGACTTTTTATATACGCACGCACAAGATAAAACGTCGACAAATCGTTAGATTTAAAAGTACATGCGGACACTATATATGAAAAGACAAAAAGAAAAAGTATCATTGCCGACGCGTTTTGATCTAAAATAGGCTTTATCATCGTTAATGCAAAGATTTTATTTTGCAACAAGTATTCGATTTTTTTCAAAATTTTCAAATGTATGAACGCACAAATTTCTACCAGGCTAATAAACGAAAGAGTAAATGCTATTGTTTATTTTATTTTTATTTAAGAAATTAATTTATTATACATTTTTAAAAATAGCTTTTGAATTCAACCATTTTATGTTAATTCTTTTAAAATTTTTATAATCATGTATGTCGGCTTAGTAAAGAGGTAATTCTTTCAGGAACGGAGATATTTGAAAACATCCGTGCGCAGATTTATATTCTGGCAAGCTTCGAGAATTTTCCGTCTGAGTAAGTTTCTTTCTATTTTAATAAATGTAGCATGCTTTAGATCGAAGTAGTGGTTGAACTTATTTCTGTGTTTGGGAAATTGTTATGAATAATATAGTTTTATGTTCATAACTAATGCACACTTAAAAAAGTCAACGTTGGAAAGCAAAAACAAAACATCACTGAAAATACGATACAAAATATAAAATATAATACTCTTAAGACACTTCATCTATTACGCCAGCGATTCTCATAAATCATTCATCTCTCCAACTGCTGATTTTCTGACTAGAACATATAAACCACTCATGGAAGTATAGATGTATGTGCCAGAAAAGTATATATATATATATATATATATATATATATATATATATATATATATATATATATATATATATATATATATAAGTAAAGGTATCGCAATTATACAAAGAGAAAGAAAACTTTTCTTGAAACCATTAGAATTTATAATTCATAGATTTTGCATGTCGAATCTGCATGATCATCTTGGTTGTTCTACTCGCGTTTCTATCATTTTACACACCGAAATTCTTCAGGTGTCAATCGCACTTCACAACCTTCTATAACATGTAAAACGAACCTTCTACATAATCAACGAAAGAAACTTGATTTGTGGATATCTCATTTCTGTTCGTTTTAATATATTCGGGTTTTATTTTTCGCTTACCCTTTCCGTTTATTGAAGTACGTTGCTTCAGTAGGACACAACTAAAATATTGAACTTTACATTTTGAGGAAACCAGACTTCTCCGCATTCATTCATTTATTCAATTAATGCATTTTGTATCTAGTCACTACTCCCTATCTCAGTTGGAATTCGGCTTCGTGGTGTCACTAAAAGTAAAAAAACAAAAACAAACAAATGTAATGGCTTGCCGGTTCCTTTTGTAGCAAAGAGGTTGAGGTTAACTTGCTCTCCTCAGAGCTTCCTCCTCTGGTAAAGCCGTTGACTCTCAAGCCGCAGCTCCTACACCCAGGCTGGCGACTAGCTAATGGCCGCTTGGCAAAGGTAGATTGGAGAAACGTGTTCCGCTTCACCGATCGGGCCCGAAAAACGTTTATTCTACCCTCACACAGTTTAAGTGATGGGGCGAGAGCGTTTACTGGGGTGTGGATGTCGCAGTGCTCATGCGGCTTCTTGGATATATGTGCGAGTGTTGAATGTAGTCCATGGACCAGCACAGCTCCGAATCGCAACTCACCCGAGTAATACATGTCGACCGCTTTGCTTTTAAAGGTAGTACCACTGGCAATACACTCATAAATACATATATTTTACACTGGTTATCTGAGTAAGCAGTACGTCATCAAATGTACCACTTAAACCAACCAATCAATAAATAAGAAAAAGAGTGAAAAAAGTATAACGTCAAATATATGAGAATATTTTTATTGTTGATAAAAAATAAATATTGAAAGATAATAGAGGAAGATATTGTCTATTCCGAATCAATAGTAATAACAAATATACAAAAATATAAGGTTACGATTCGGAACGCTTTTCAAACAAATTTTACATTAAGTCCTCGTCCATAAATCCTCCGCTACAATCAATATGAAATATCGACAAATGTTTTTAAAAAAGGCTTGAAAGATAATAGAGAAAGAAATCGACGATATTGAAACAATATTAAAAAATATTATTACGACTCTAAATGCTTTTCCCAAAATTTCGAAAATTACGACCTCGTTCATGAAAGAGAAAGCTTACACTTAAATATAAAAAAAGAGTAGAATTATCCATGCCAAATTGTAATTTAACAAATACAATGTATTAAATGATTTTAGTGTAATTGTTTTAAAATAAAAACGATCGATGTATATCACAACATATCTCAAATGTTTTCAAATATGTATTTTAATAATTAAAGATTATAAATGAATAATAATAATAATAATAATAATAATAATAATAATAATAATAATAATAATAATAATAATAATAATAATAATAATAATAATAAAGAAAAATACCAGAATAAATGGATAATTAAAATAATATTAAATTTTAAAATACGACATCGCTTTCTTTGAACAATAAAAAACAAACGTCCGTTCAATCCGACATCATCGTCTATATTCCAACGAAAGGTCGAATTTCTAAATCTTATTAGTCGCTAGCATTTAATAGGTGGAGTTCAATTACACAATTCTATTCTATAAAGTAAAGTACTGAATATAACTGTCCGAATATCGGAGATTACAAATTAACATTTAGAATATTTACATGGGAATTATTGTCTTAACCGTTGATGTTACCAACGTTTCGGTCGTTGTGCGCTACGGCTTTCAAGTGTATATCGATCCGGGAAATATATAAGGAATTTATCATAGACTTTAACACTACCTTAATAATTTAGCGGTTACATTTGTCACTGGATCCTGACATTAGATCTAACCAACGTCTTTATCCACTGTGCCATATGTCAAAGAGTGCGAGTTCAATACCTGGTTAAGGCGATGGAGAAATTGAAGATGGAATTAAGCAGGAGATAACTGATGTGACATCCATTAGACATGGTATGTGAAATTAGAACATTCTACACCAATGAGCGAAATAAAGAGTTCAATTCGACATTCTATCCGCCAGAACAAGGCTGGAGCGTACAACGGCCGGAACTTTGTAATAAATATGGCGACAAAGATGAGGATAATAGTTTGAATAATGTAAATAGTGTACATAATACCTCATCTTAGAAGTATAGACAGATAATAATAATATTATTATTGTAAATAAAGCAACTAAAATTAAAATGGCAAATGTTAAAATGCAAATAATCGTTGAAATTTTTTCATCTAATACTGACAATCATTACTACTAGTGTAACTTCACTACAAATATGATGTAAGAAATACAAATCAATGATTTAATGTTTACAATGCTTCAAATGTGTATCTAAACTTTGAACTATAGTCTAATGTAGTATTTTCTTCTCATTTTCACATTAACGGAGATGTTTAATTTGTTTTCTATAAGAGTGGGGAATGCTTAAAGAGAATTCACTGAAATATATTCCAAATAAAGCCTGCTGAATACTAAAAGGCATTTTCTTAAAACATGAAAATTGGTTAAAATAAAAATAAAGTAAATCTGTAAATAGCTATTTCAATTTCAGCACCAAAATTGGGTCTACGTTTTAAAAACTAAAATTTTAAAAGAATCTTTATTAGATGGAACTAAGCAACATAAACAATTCATATTCCAAAATCAAGGCAACACGTAATCGTTCAAAGTGTTTTTCTAAATAGTGAGCACAAATAAGTTTTTACCTTATGTCTCCTTCCATTCGAGAGAAAAGCGGTATCAGTTGTAATTCGAATTTTTCGTTGGCACTATTTCGTATACAGTGGCTTTGCATGAGGAATTGAATTCCCCTTGATCACGAAAGAGAACAGGTAGAAATCGATTTTTGCCCTATTCTTCAAATAGCTAGTGAATGTTTTTTTTCCTTCTAGCTTTCCGTCTTGACTACTTCCTTTCAAATTATTACATTTCCTCCAATTTTGCACTTATCTCAATTATTCTATTGATTTCTACTTCGAAACAAATGATTCATTTGCTGCCCACTATTAAAGTAAATTAAATATTTGTTAAAATGAAGGCACGGAATTATGATACAGAAAAGGAAATATGTAAAATATGCCTGGCGAAAGTGGATTACTTGTCTTTCATACTGGAATGGAATGTTGACTAGAATAAAACTGAAAGGATCGAAAAATATATAAATAACAGAGATTAAGGAAAACCAAATGGAAAGGCCAATATGACCAAGAATATAGATGAGAAAATGATCTATAATGGCATTTCGTATTGGCAGGAACATTTAAAATGCTAGTTATCTGGGGAAAATATCGTAAAGTTCTATCATTCTAATTACTTTACAAAAGAAAGATAACTACAGCAAATAGAAATAAAATAAGAAGTATGATGAAGCAATGACGGTGACCAAATGGAAACATAAAATAAAGATGAGGTTAGATAAAATAATAACAGGACAGAAAGAATAGCGGTTAACAAATAGCAAAATATAAACAAAAAAGATTTTAAAAGCAAAAAATGAGAATTGATAATGCTGAGTAATGAGAAGAAAGTATTTAAAAAGCTACATAAATACAGAAAAATAAGAATTATGTGTCTTGAAATGGTAAATAGTCGGTACAGAGATAAATCAAACAGATTAATTGAATTTATGAACAAAAAATTAATACAAAGCAAAAGGCAACGTTAAAAAAAGAAAAGAAATATAAAAATTAAGATGAACAAAAAACGAGACAATTAAAAAAACGGGAACATTATCTACATAAATGTTAGACAAGATATACGAAAAATGTACCAAACCGACTTTCTGATCGCATAGTTAAAAAAAATGTCTGAAGTTATCTATTTTATTTCTGATCATCCTTTTAATAATAGACGGTTTAAAAAAACACACTTAATATGACTAAATTTCTTTATGCACAAGAAAATTTCTTACGCACAGACACTATATCACTTCATAAATATTTGAATATATATTACTATTTTAGGACTTAATGACTGGAATAACTACATTGTTATTGAAATCCCCATAACAAAGTATACATTGTCATTTCCTTGTTCTGAATATTTCATTTGGGGAAAGTTTCTTTTTAAAAATATATATTTCAACGAATCAATGATACGGAAAAAAGGTTTTCTAAAGTATACATCTTGTTCAAATCCGATTGAACAGATTAAAATAGTGCAGACAATTACGAAGGAAAACAATTACGATTAGCTGTTAAAAAAATGTAATTTGGATCCGCGGGCTCAACATCGTTACTGGGCCTCGCAACCTAATGCAATGAATGTTGTTTAGCAGTGTAAAGAAAAAACAAACTGCCCAAAGTTACTACTAAAATTGATACATTACGAAATTTAAGTAAAATGGTTACAGAATAGATAAAAATCGCGTCAGTTTAAACTGACGCTAGATTGAGAAGTTTCAGCATAGCATCTCTACAATTCACTTCTCCGATTTAACATTCGCCATTTTTTTTTTTACTAAAAATCACAAACGAATCCTATATTCCATATCTGTCTATATTTCTGCGATGAAGTATCGTAATTATTCATATTGTTCGGACTGTTATCCTTATCTTTATTGCCATATTCACTGCGTTTCAGCCGTTGTACGCTCCGGCCTTCTTTGGGTGATTGGAATTTCGAACTGAACCCTTTATTTCATCTATCGGAGTAGGTTGTTCTAGTTCTATGTGCCATGGCTCTTCCGGATGTCTCACTTATCTTAGTAACATATCTACAAGTTTTTGTTCACCACTGCAGTAACCAGGTACTGACCTCGCAAATTTTGAGTCAAGTCACTTGATCCAACCAACGTCATGTGTCCTTGAAGATATGAGTGTATAAATTAATGTCTCATTAACATATTTTTAACCAGAGCCCATATTGCAATTTTATTATTATTGCTTTTCTGTAGCACTCCGTATTGCTGGTTCCCATATTGTATTCATTTCTATCCTTGGCCGGCTTAGATATTTGTGGCCTAGCATATGTGCTGATTCCTTATGTTTTCATTTTTTCCACTGATGGTCTCTGTCTATTATTTCAGCTTCATCTCATAGGGGAGCGGTGATATGTGGTCATCTACGCCTGATTTTCCATTTCTAATCGTGTTACGTCTTTACAATGTTCTTTCAGTCTTTCCTTAAGAGGGCGGGCTTTTTCCCCTTTATATTTCTTACCACAGCTGCAATCGAAGAGGGTACACGCTATCCTTAGATATGTTCTCCTCTATGGGGGTTCTTAATCGGAAGAGGTATCTGCGAAGTCTCGAACTACTAGAACTTGTAGGTCGTTCTGATGTTATATGGACCACAGATCATTTGAATTGTTTCCAATAATGCTTTCACATAAACAGCTTCGGTCTGTCTACTCCGAGTGTTGTTAACCTCTTGTACCCTTCTATTCCAGATTTTCGGAGCTGCTGCCATCTACTCAGGTGAATTTCGCCATTTTATTTGTTTATTTATTTTTGCTTAAAACAAACGAATCCGAAACAATTACTTCCTTAGTGTCTTTTTATTTAAAAAAAGTACGTACTATGGAGATATCATACCAAGTTAAAATTTGTATGGTGTAGACATTTTAGTCCATGTGTATGCTGTTTATCGCTAGAATATAGATAAAATGGAAAATTCCTGATATTTTAATGACATTTTCTTTGTTCACACACACACACACACAATATATATATATATACATATATTAATAGTGAGACAATAATCATGAAATTTCAAATATCTCCTTGAGACAATTCATGAATTTCTTCTCTGTTTTTATATATATATATATATATATATATATATATATATATATATATATATATATATATATATATATATATATATATATATGAGTGTAGATTCATCTTCGTGACACTGCCAAAAAAACATGTAAAAATGAATGCGAGCTTCATCGCAAGATGAACTACAAATCGAAGATGTTAAATTACAGCAAACACAAACATTTAATTATCTGGACAGTTTTTTAAGCATGACGGTAAAACCCGAGGGCGCATGGGAAAAGCGGAATATGACGCCTAAAGCTTAACATTGTATTATGAAACAGGAAAATTCCGTAAAGAAGAACAAGAGATAAAGAAATGTTTACTAAGCTGCTATATGATATCAGTATTTCTGTATGGCAGTCAATGCTGAGGAATTTCTTCACAGATGAAAGACAGAATTTAGGCGACAGTTATGGTTCTACACAAGAATACTGAGAAGATATATTATGGACTCTGTATATTGGAAGCGATTAAGTTTTGAATAAGCAAAAATTAGATACGACCAGTCGAATTACTCAAATAATGAGGAAAGAGAGCGTGGTTTTCACGTTTTTGCGACTATCAGACAAACTGTTTTTTTTAGTTGAATCTATTTATGCTTTTTGTGCTTTATTATGTTTTGTGGTAGGAGGGGGAAATTCTCCTCTATGTACGTTTTGGGATGAAACTCTTAGGCATACACAGACATACATGCATACAGGCGTACGCATTATAGTTAACACAAACATACCCATATAAACAATCCGAGATTAGGCGCATATATACATTCATGCGTTCGAGCATACATAGATACGCAATTGTAATCCTATTTCGGTGTCAAGAATGTATGTAGCGAAGTTCTTTCAACAAGGGACAGATTGGGGTATTCGTGGATCTTTTCAAATTGGCCGTTTGTGTCGTCAAACGAATTTACGCTTCGTCTGGGCCTTACATCGCCATATTGGTTTAGTGTTTGTTGGGTTTTTTTTGTGGATATGGCGATGCTGATGTATTTTATTTTCAACGCTGCTTGTGTATTATTGACGATTTTTTTTATGTTTATAGTGCTAATAATTGATTTTATAATTAGTAATAATAGTAGCCTTAATGTTGATGGAAACGGAATTATAATGGTAAAGAATGTGACAACCATGACAATGGGAATTATGATAATAGTTGTAGTAACGATGACAATGAAAGGGAAAATAGTGAAAGTAAAAAAATAATAATGAGAATAATGAAAGCAATGTCAATGGTAAAAAGCAGTACTAATGGAGTTATGGAAAGTTATGAAGTGATTGTAGTAACACAAGTGTTGTTAGTGAAAATAAACGAAGTTATTTTCGGCAGGTACACAAGGTGGTAACGACAATATTAGTCGCGAAAGTAGTAGTAGTCGCTCTAAAATGATATTGAAGTGTCAATGGTTTATCGCCTCTATTTGCTACATCAACTGTTATGGTGGTGACCGTGTCCCTAGGGGTGATGGTAATGTAGGTAACAGTGCTGGTAGCTATCGGTTTTTGTTAAATGCCATGATGGTGGTTGTATTTGTGGGTGTGGTGGTAGTGTTCGTAAAAGAGCGGGTAGTGTTAACGATAGTTGTTGGTGTTTATGTTTCGGTGGGTTTGGTGTTCTAGCGTTTTCTTGTTCATTTTCTTCCGTAGTTTCATTCTTGATTGTGATCAGATTTGTTGGAATTATTATCCGTTTCGCATGAACTGTGATAGTAGATATTTATTTCCATGTCTGCATTTCGAAATTATTTCCGATCTTTTGTTTAATAACTCCTTTTGTTGCGTGTAGAGGATTATTACCACTTTTTCCTGCAGACGAAGTAGACATCTCTTTTATATGTTATTGTAGGAAGGTGCGGTCTTCATGATTTCCAAGCTTATTGTATGATGTTTCTGTCTTTTAGTTGCCATATGTATTGGGATAGTGTGGTGCTGTTGGAGTATCTTCCGCTGGAGAATGAGAGGGGTGTGTTTTCGTTGCTTGAATGTTCCTTCTGTGGCGCCAATGTAGTACTTTGTAGTGTTTCTTGCGTTTACTTTGGATTTATATAATATTTTCTTGGCAGGCTTGTAGGATATAAATATATATATATGCGACCACGTTGTGGGGGCATGTCCACTAGATTAATGGCTATCGACTTAAAGAAACGGAAAACAAGAGATCTCTTTATTGATTTTACCCTTGGAAAAAGTGATGAATGATCTCTTCCCCACTTCCAATATAGGAGTAAAGAACAAGATTAATTCATATGCCTTGAGTGACAACCGGTCTAGGAGGCCCAATGGATTGAAAACTGGATTTGTTCCGAAGCATTTTGGTGCACTATTTTTTTGTATCATGTTGGCTTTGTACGAACATTCACCAATACAATCATGCAGGTGTTATACTGGTTATTTGGTTCTAAGCGCTGAGTTAGTTTACTGTCATAGATTGAAAATGACGGAAGAGTATAATATAGAGTGTGTATCAAAATATGTCTTTGGGGTGGGTTTCTCATTCCATAACAAGGTAAGTTGTCCATATAAAATGTCGAAAAGGCTATCGTTGTACCTCAACACATGCATACACACGTTGTATCATTTTTAATGATGGACCCTTCCAAATAATAAATGGTTTCCCAGGCACCCTTGAAACGTTGGTGAAACGCCTCTGCATTATTAATATCTGCTGCATCATCCAATTGTTTTAGGTGGCTCCACTGATAAAAATCCAAAGGATTAAGGTCGGGGCAATGTGTAGGTCATGGAACCGGTCCTCCTTTACCTATCCATCTTTCATGGTAGATGTCAGTATGTGCATCGCGAACAATGCGATTAAAATATGCTGGATCTCCATCATGCATGAAACACATATGTCTGTCTATTAGCTGGGTTGCATCCTCTATCAAGCCTGGATGTGTGTTTGAAATAACGTCCCTGTAGACAGTTTCTGTAAGACGTGTTTGCAAAACATATGAACTTACCAGACAATCACCTACAATTCCAGCCCACTCATCGTAAACTGATGCTGGTGTACAGCTTGTACTGTGCCGTGGGGGATTCCAATCCACCCACAAATTATGGCTGTGTAAATATGTTATTCCATCTCTTCCAAATGTTGTCTCATCTATAAACAAGACTGAAGACATAAACCACGGCAAGGTAATTTGTGTAATAAATGTTCTTTCGTGGTGTGTGATCAGAGGGCAAAAGACCTGCACATGTTGCAAATTATATGGATAGAGGAGTTGCCCTTTATGTGCCCCATGCGATACCATGAAATGTAAAACATGCTACGGCCACTTGATGTGTGCTGATACCTAGATTGTCGCCCAAAATCTGTAGAATAAATTCTTCATTGACAGGCGTCTAGGTGGATCTCGGTCTTCCTCGATCCATAGTCTCTAGTCTCTGAAACGCAAAGATAAATAGAAGCAAAGATTGGATGACTAGGTTACCTTCGATCTTGAAATGCAGTCTTCTACAGCCGTGCAGCCTTGTATCCATTACCATTTGCACGTCGTACATAAACATCATATTTGCCTGCTCAAGACATGGATTTCCTACTGTTGTTAAACGGAACACTTCTCAGTTAACTCACTACTACACATGTTATACGTTGAAGGCTGATTATCCACAAATGCACACGACTGACAAACGTAACCTCGTCTACATGGCAACACAGCGCTATTTACCATAAAATGTTTAATTAATTTAAACTTAATAAGTCAAGTGCAAAGGATTTACGGATATGTTTATATGGACTGTGAGTGGAAACTTACCCCCAAAATTTGTAAAAATATTTTTGATACACCCTCTGTGTGTGAATAAGTGATTCATTGAGTTTGAAACCTCAACAGAATGCAGAAAGCACTGGACGACCGTTTCGTCCTATATTTGGGACTCATCAGCAGTGCGCATCGACTACCGAGAATTGAAACCCTGACAGTTAGGTTGTCAAGCAAACACCATACCAACTGTTCCAACGGGCCTCGGTGACGAAAGGATGGCAAATCAGACTCAATATAGCGCCGCTCACTCACATATTTCAAGTGGAATTCTACTGAGATTCTCTTTAACCATAGGACTGTGTCCCGTGGAGCCACGACTACTATCACCAAGCCGCTCACTCCAGAAAATTAGAATTATATATATATGGTAAATAATTTTTCATAGACGAAATTTCCCGTTTTCAAAATTAACTGTAAAACACATATTCAAAATGTAACGTTTGCAGTTGTAGGAAATATACAAAGTAGGCCGAAAATCTATACACACTTGAGGAATGGAAACATTTGTATTTCGTAGTTTTATCAAAATGTGATAACTCTAGTACGATATTTTCTTGACAGATAGCAATTACAGTGGCGACCCTTAGAAGAGAAAATGAAAATGCATGTGCAGCAATCCCAGTCTACCCTGTGGCCAAGCAGTAGTTCACCGTAGTTATCTATATTCGGAAGCTAATGGTCACCATTTTGAGCATCTCTTGTGATTGTAGAAGCCAAAGTTAACAGGTATTATTCTCGTTATGTCTGAATAAATTTAGTATTACAATTTCTATACAGGTTTCCCTCTTCTGAAGTGTGGACAGTATTTCCTGGAGGATTCTGTACATATATTTCGCAAATTCAGTATAATTACCACTTAGCTAATTGAACACGTTCATTTTATTATAAATAATAATCGATCTCTTGATATCTAGAAATACAATTAAAAAAAACAAAAAACAAAAATTAACTTGCTTAAAATAAGTCTTACCTACAATTGTCGACCGATTTTTGACGAAATGCCATTTGTTTGTGTGTGTGTGTGTGTGTGTGTGTGTGTGTGTGTGTGTGTGTGTGTGTGTGTGTGGCTCCCAGATTTTTTCATCCTTGATTCACCTTAGCTTTCACAAAGTTTAAATGTTTTCTGATACCTACGAAGTACTTACCTAATTTTTTACTCATATTCTTAACTTATTCAAGGTTGTGATGTTCAGATTATGGTATTTATTGCCAGGATAACGTTTCTGTGATGTTGTTTCAGCGAACATCATCTTCCAGATTTCAAGACTATGTTAGCAGTAAATTTATATTTGTATATCATACAAGAATATTCAAGAACTGGCGATGTTTTTCTTTACAAACGAACAGATGATTACCTTTATCAATAAGCATATTAAACCTATTCGCAACCCCCACCCTAATAAGAAAAACAACACTGCAAATATTCAGTTGAAGTTCCAGAAGAATTTTGCTAATTCAATTTCGAATAATATAATCCGTGAATACATCGAGTAAAATTAACTGATTTTGAATATAAACATGTTTTTTGAAAACAAGTCTTATGTCGAAGAGATTTACGTAATGTAAAAATGTACTGTATAATTTCAAGAAAGTTTGATTTTATCGAAAATAATTAATCCCTGTACTTTTATAAAAACAATCTATTTAAAATAAATATATTTATTTATGTAACTTCTTCATTGATATATCCGATTCCCATTGAATTTAATGTTAAGAATTTGGTTTATTTTCTTCCATTTCCAGATATATAATATATATAATATTTCCACGCAAATGTTTTCAACACATTGAAAGAAAAAGTTCCGAAATTGAATATATATATATATATATATATATATATATATATATATATATATATATATATATATATATATATATATATATGCGCGTGAATAAAGAAAAACTTATCCGATACCTTTAGTTCCTTGAGGGAATTTACCAGAGGCTGAGCTAAAACTTGTCGGATAAGATGTTTTCTTTTTCTCTACATTCATAATATCGCATTCTGTAACCTAGAAACGTTATTTTAAATGCTTAAACATTCAATATGTCTATGAAGTTATATGTATAAAATATTTGATACATTGGTCATGCAAGATATTCAAACTTAATTTTTTTCTGCTAATAGCCTCACTTAGACGATATTCAAATTATAAAATGTAACGTTCCTTCAAATTTACAGATGAAAGAGATTTTATATAACTGATATTGATCAGGGCTAAATTAGACCAGGAAACAATTGTATCAAAAAGTACTCAATACACGTATAAAGAACAAAAGAACATGCGGAGCTTTTAAATTTTAAAATAAGTGATCCAATCAGCCTACATTGGTTTCAGATTTTCGGTATCTTCAGATGGTATGTGCCAAAATGTTTTTTGGTGGGGGATGTCATACCGCCTGAAGATATCGAGAGGTTGAAGCCAAGGTAGCGTGATTGATTCATTGATATAATTTTTAACATATATACATTCATATATACATGATCAAGAGTCATATCAAGAAGAGTTCTATACTTATAAAAATGTGCGCTTTTTTGACACGTGACATAATTTCGCATAAGTCGCGTAGATTGTCTAAATATGTACTGTGTTGCATTGCAAGAAAACCAATTGTTTTGCATAAAATATGATCAGCATGATGCCCAGCACTGCTGAATTTGACTACGGATTGCCTACTAGTAGTACGCAGAAGCTGGGGTCGCATTTTACACAAGTTATGAAAAACATCATGTTTTTTTTTCACAAAATAAACTCCAGGGCTGCACTATAAATGAAATAAACTTACAGGCGGTTATATTGATTCTATAAGCGAGGCTTAGATGTGGCACATGGCCGAAAGTATGGGACACTCAGCGAGGATCGAACTCACTATTCAGTTGTGACAGTTTTAGCAAGACCAGTGTGCTAACCGTTACCCTACGCCGAGGCGTCCAGACTTACAGACGATTATATACGGTATTTGTATTTTTTTTATATGAGATAAAACGTAACGTATGTTATGCATCCAGAAAGTCTCACCATGATCTTACTGCATTTTTTTAACTCTCTTTCACACAACATTGGGAGACGTCAATTTCTTTTTTAAAATAAAGAAACCATGTTACGTATTCAACTCACAAGACTTGGGATAAGAAAAGCGTGACACATTTTCGACTTTTTCTTTTTGTTTTTTTTTTACTCTACGTCAAAATGATTAAATTGAAACCACAACTATAGATAACGCATATATTTCTTATCTGAAACACAGAAAGATTATCCGCGAACTGTAAGAAAACCTATTACTTTATTTAGCTCCGTAGCAGGCACCCGTCAATGACATGACTCTTGAGATTCTTCGTAAGACTAACCCATCCCTGTTGCAGATTCCTTCTCAGGTACAGTTTTGTTTGTTCAACACAAACTGAGAACTTCTCGTTTTTACGTTAATTATGCTAAGCAGGTCGAAGTTTAAATTTCTTGGAGAGAGCTCATGATTAAGCGTGACCAGCGGTCGGGTCAAACAATACACTCAAACCATTGGTCACGTTGTCTAGTGACTGTTATATTACATCCATCAATCACTTCTGAACAGTTTTGTCTACCAAATTTTGACTGAAGTTTTCGATCAACGAACACTTTCGCACTACGCGAGGCGCATATCGAAATTGCCTTGACACATCGACTATTCCGAGGTCAAACTCGGAAACCTGGAGGAAATCCTATTTTTTTTTATATCATCCAGTAATTGTTTTGATATAAAAATATTTTGAAGCCTTTCACCGCAAACAAGGCGATAAAACATTAAGAAGCAAGGGTGTTAGTGAGTGGAATACCGATAGAACTTTGAAGAAAGAAAGATGGCATTAAATTCAAGGATAGGAGTGTCTCCTATCCTTGAATTTAATGATGATGATGCCTTTTGAATTCGGGGTTGACAGGAAAGCGGGAAGCTAGAAGTGTGTTCCACAAACGAGAGACGAAATTATTAGCGTATAGTACCGCACTTAAATTCGTCAAGACAAAATGCCAAATTAAAAAAAAGCTTAACACAACAATTGCCGTTATAATATTTGCTAGCCGAAAATCTATCTTGAAAATGATTTTATAAATGGATTTATAATTGTGTGGAAATGAAAAGATTTGAAATTGACCATTTTCCCCTTTCACTATAACAGAGGTTAAACATTTCTACCTTTTTTTTTTCTTCTTCCATTTTCTATCTGAAATCAAGTACACTCGATCAAAATGGAATAGTCCATTATTTATGAGATATTGTCAGGGCGCAGCGGCCATGTGACCTGACTAAGGAACTGAGACAAGTAGAAATATAAAGAGATTGAAAAGCCACAGGGAAGCCTTTAGGGTAGTGGGAGTGTGACAACGAGAATTATGGTTAGAAGCAATGACTCTTGCAGATTCTCATTTGGATTCTGACAAGAATCTGTAGATACATAGAAGCACCGGCCCAGATGTTGCAGCAATATTAGATGCACGGACGAATTGCAAACCTATAAACGTGCAAGAGTGATTCTGGCGTGTAAAATTGTTTAGCACGACACCAAATGTCATCGAAGCAATCCTAGCTATTGATTCAATACTTCCATTTCACGCCGTTAGAAAACGTTATATTGAGAGCTTCCACGTACGTTTAGAAATGAATTAAGACCAAAATTTAATAATAAACATTGGCCTGAGATAATGATTCTCAATTGCAAACACTACATAATTATATTTAATAAACAGCGGCAAGTTCAATATTCATATTACCTCTTGATCATTTATCAGCAGTTAGGATCTCATATTTCGGACAGTGTTTGTTGCTTTTTATATATTTACGTATGAAGTCGTAAATTTACGCGTCGGTCGTATAGAGTTCGGGCTGCAATTAAAATATGTATTCTGGAAAATATATTTTCGGTTCAGACATGTACAAAATATACAGTGGAACCTTTGTTCACGTATTTAATTTTTTTCCTGAAGACCGTTTGTAAACTGATTCCTATTGGAAAATATTTTCTATGTAGAGAAAAGTCACAGTACAATAAAACTGGAAAAGAAAAGCACGCCGCGTCACACGAATGTATGCAACACGGCGGTCGGCTCAGACATTATTCCGTTTGGGTTAACTCGGTTCGGCAATGTCGTTCGAGAACCAAAATTTTGTTCGATAATCGAGCCATTTTAATCTCGAATTTTCTCTTCGAAAACCGATTTGTTCGACATGCGAGAAGTTCGATAACCGAGGTTGAACTGTATTTAATAAATGACTGGAAATTAATCATGTGATCACTAACTTTGGCGCCATCTCTTCCAAGTTTAGAGATGTGATGACAATCACTCTAGAATTAAGAACGGAATTTTGCATCGTTCTGTTTAGATTGTACGTATGCAAAAGCGGATAGTTCACTATTCTAGATTTGGTTGTTTCCATCTTCTATCCTAATAGCAATTCCGCCTTTTGTTCCCTATGTTTTATAATTAGCGCTGATAGACAAACAGGATCAAAATTCATCTTCGGCAACGGCTACGCTTATAAATCAGATTTGGCTTTTAATATCTTACAGAGAATTACAGAAATAAGATTAATTCCAATTTCAGTATGGAAATTGTCAGAAATGTCTTTCCGCTTTGATAGACGGAAGTTAATTAAAAATCCTGCAGATTTATGGTCCTTGGGTTTTATCTCAGATAAAAAAATACAAATGCCGTATATACTCATATGTTAGCCTATTTCATATAGTGCAACCCCTGCATTTATTTTGTCAAAAAAAAAAGTTTTTTTCTTCATATAACTCGTGTAAAATGAAACCCCAGCTACTGAATGGTACTACAGTGTAACCCGGATATAAGAGAGTTGTCGGGACCGGAGATGAAGTCTCTTATATTCGAGTTTCTCTTATATCCGGGTTTGGTCTATTTTGTTTAGGTAAGTATGGCTCTAATTTGGGACCAGAGAAAATCTCTTATATCCGGGTTACTCTGTAGTATGTTGACCGTAGTCATATTCAGCAGTAATGGGGGATCATGCTGCCCATATTTTATAGCAAATATTTGGTCTTCTTCCAACGCTACACACCACCTATTTAGACAATCTCAATTTCTTGAAAAATATCGCATTAATGCTATGTGTACAGAGAACCTTTAACTCAGAATGACAGGAGATATCATAACCCAAAGAATTGCCTGACCGTTTCGATTCGGTATGTTGGAAATGCAATAACTCAGCGATGTAAACACGAGCGAAAAAAACAAAAAAAAAACGCAAATGGGAATTGGTAATACTTCATTTATATAAAGTATTTCTATATTTTTAAACGGCACATCTAGTAAATAACGTTGCTGTTTGTCATGTAGCAAGAAAAAGAAAAAAGAATCTCGGCTATGGAAGTCAAGTTAAAGGAGCTTACCTGTAGAGTTAAGGTTGGTCAAAGGTACCGTGCGAATTTAGGCTGACCTGATAAGTCACGGTCACCAAAAATGTATGAATTTTAACTCTACAGAAAAATGTGTGTATTGTTGAACCAGTCACCGAAAAATTCATAAATTTTTACCGCTTCAAAAATACCTATATATTGTACACGCTCCCCCTATTTTGCGTAAAAAAATTATATCTCTTACAAACTGATTATACTCTACAGATTGTATTTCTCCAGATTTGGATTGAATATGGTTTGAAAATAATATACGGATAGACTTAACCTTGTTTAATTTATGTAATCAAGAATATTAATTAGCTGACATACTTAATTATGTTTTGACATAAACAACTATCATTTCTCCTTTTGGTTCCTACAGGTGTAAACTATGGTTTAAAAATTCAAGGTTGATTGTTGATAACTGCTAATATTAAATAAAGTTTTTCGTCTGCTTCCGGAACCAAGTTACTCACATTAGCACGAGAAGTTGAATAATTTGTTTTACTACTTAATGTCTGTAAATGCTACACTAATATAACAGATGAATTACTTTTTACTTTATCCATAATCGTTTCAAAATAGAACAGTTTAGATTTAAGCTGAAACCAACTGAATTATTATAAAAAAATAGACTAGAAGAATACAAATATCAAATAAACACGTGCAAGACGATTTCGATTAACTTTTTATTTTACCAAATGGTTATAAAAAAACAAAAACAAAAGTAGTTCTACAGAAGGATGCTGAGAATATCATGAAATGTGAATTTATGTGAGCACGAAGTTTTAGAAAAAAAAATGAAAATTCATACTTATCAGGAAGAGACAGTTGAGTTTTCTAGGGCATATGAGGAAGGAAGACTCTCAGTCAAGATTGAAGGGATGGGGGACAGAAACAGAGCATACTTAACTAGCTTGAGTAAATGGATGACGGGACAGGTTTAAGAGAAATAAGAGAAAGACCAACTTTATTAAGCACTACCAGGAACAGGAAGTTGTAGAGAACCACGATCGTCTAAATCCTGAGGAAAGAGATCAATCTAATAGTATTTGTGTCATACAGCGAGGAGCAGGCCAAAACTCAATTCCCCCTCCTCGACAGAGATCTCGGCAGCATTTCCAAAGAGAAAACGTAGCAAACCTGTTGAAGTCAATTGAAACGCCTATGTCACGAACACAGGATCGATTCATACTCATTGTATTCCGTTGCTAAAAAGCAAGTTCCAACCAAAGAGCTCTTCCCGTGATATTGCGGTAGGGAAACTAGGGTGGGTTTCCCCGGTAACTAAATTTTTAATTTCCCTTCTAGAGTCAACCGCTATCTATCATTCATGCAACAACCGCATTAGGCTATCCCCTACCTTGAGCCTTGTGTTGGTTGAGCTTTAGCAATATGTGGACACTAAGGTCAATACAGAGCGGCGACAGTGGTTCATCTCTGACCGTAACCTTCAGGCTATCATGGATTTTATGCAGGGAAATAATTTCGCAGCTCGGCGTTGACATAGATTATATCCATGACATTGTGCATATTTAAATTTACAGACAGCAGTATTGAAGACCACAGAAAAATGTGCCTATCAAGACTACATTTCCATTTGCAAAATGAAAATTGTTTGCATCCTATTTGTCAGAAAAATGTCGCGACAGTCTAAAGTTTTCTACGTTTTGTTTTATACATTTTTTTCACACTGAAATGCAAAGTAAAATCTAGAAGTTTTTTTTCTAAAATAGATTCCCAGGAAAGGAAAACATTATGTATTCATAAAGTTCTCCCTGTCAATATATATATATATATATATATATATATATATATATGTTATTTAACAAAATAATATTCATTTTTAGATGTTTAAAAAGGAAATAATTATATACATATCAACGCATTGAAAACGTTATTTGACGGTCAACGTTCTCTAATCTTGAAAATTTCCTACATTAAAAATATAGATATTAAAATCCGTAAACATCTACGAAAATATCGTTTGTATGTTTTATTATACAATGTGAATCTGGACTAAAATGTATTTCATATAGTGCCCCTTAACAAGAGTTCCAGCATTAATTCATACAATTTATTATATTCGATCACTTGTTCACGTCTTTATTATAGAGGTTATAGTAAATCTAAATTTTCGACAAAGTAACTTCTGGCTATAGTGAGATGTCTATTGTTTGGCTGGTACAGGCTATCTCTTGATTTTTGTTGCTGTGTATATACTAAAAAAAATCTATATTCAAGACGACAACAGTCGTTCCAAATAAGAGTATATTAACAATTTCTAATCTCAAAAATTATATAATTATGTATAGGCTCGCCGTGATAATCAACGTGGAAACATTTACAATACAAAGACTATAAATACATCACTGATTTCTTTCGGAGACTGGTGTAGAGAATATAAAAGTTGATTAAACAAGGCTTGCTCATATCTCCTGCTCCTGTGGGCAATTCCTCTAATAGGGGAAGAATAGAAAATTGGCAACGAAAAGACAAAAGAATCAATCAACATATTTCCTATATCAGCCAAAGAATGGAAACCTTAAAGTTTGAAAGAGACTGCCTATACGTAATATGATTTCAAATCTTACTTTCATAACTGAGGGGGAAATACCGATAAACCGATCAGTAGCTCTGATGATTAATAGGTTCTACGTCAACCACCACAGCAAGTTGATATAAATGTATGTATCCTATGATATACACCATTGTGTCGATTGGAAGTACTCAACATGTTCACCTGCCAAACATGCTAAAACATTTATATCTTTCTTTGGATTTCTGCTATTGTTGCTGTCTGATTTAAAACGTGTTTTTGTTCTTTTTCAAAAGCATAGCAAAACTAATTAATGGTTAAAAGAAAAGAATGTGACACGTTTTTTTGTGGCATGTTTTTTTTTCCTCCATTGCGTGATTGTATTTGTCAATAGAAGTTAAAAGTATTTTCTCATTTAAGTGTAAATTTATTGAAATTTTATATTATCTCTAAAACAATTCACATTTAAAAAATGTCTTTTTATAGAGTTCAGTTATTTCAGCAAACAAAATTATATTTCTATAACTATACAGATAGTGCAACAACGCTATGCAGACTCGCTGCAATGTGCCAGTCGCGTTATCTTGTCACGTTGCAAAAACTATTTCTTGTAATGTTAAATGAACAGAAAATGAATATTAAATACCAGGGAGATATTAAAAACGTACATTCATCATATTAGTTATTCTCATGTTAAAAGAAAAATTCAGAACACTTTCTATACATATTGTATATGATGGTCACTGAAAGGGTTTGAAAAAGTCATAACTTGTTCGTTATCAATCTATTTTATTGTCACTTTTCTGCAGGTTATGCAGCATCCCTTGCAGATTAAAATGGCTATGTATGTGCAGCAGCGAGTAAAACACATTTAGTTTTTTTTTCTATTCCAATAAAAGATCAATTATTTAAACTCAAAGAGAAAATACCGGCAACATTTTGATGTCAGAGTATCTCCTAGCAATAACGGGATTCGGAACCTAATCGCCCGTTTTAAGCCTCTAGTCAAATTTTTTGAGTTTTATAGCTTTTTCCCTTACTTCATCAGATTTGACCATTGAATGTAAGATATTTCCAGGCAGTAAGGTGAAAGATTTGTATTGTATATTTTTCAATGTGATCTGTTGGATTTAATATGGTTGCTGCCTTATCCTTTGAATCATATTGAAAATATACATTTGCTGATTGTTGAACTTGTTATTTCTTTTATTTTTGAACCAGCAAATTGCATACACATTCACAATAATATTTATTATACTGTGGAGTTTGGTTGAAATATTTCGTGGGTATGCACCATGAGTCCATAAATACAACAAACAAACAGATATGGAAAAATAAAAAATAGTTTTATAGGGCTTAATATATAGAGTCAATATATGTATATATATATATAGGGTAGGTTGATTTTTCACGTTTTTTTTAAATACCAAAAAGAATAATGTACCGAAATTTATGTAGAGACCTATTAATTACTGATACAAAAAATTAGATCTGACACTTCAACGGTATTTTGAGCATTTGGTATCAAAGATCATAGACAAAAATGCACGGAGAAATCCACGATTTTGCAAGATTTGGACTAAATATTGATGGAAAAAAAAACAATAATTTCACTATTTGAATCGGGGAATGTTATTTTGTTTTATCAAAATGAAATAAAATGAAAAAGTTATAAGTAAACTTCAAATTGAAAATCTGCCCCCCCCCCCCATACTCACTGACGACTTTGAAATGCTGTTTTTTACCTCATGGATTAAACAGTATTAGTTGAATACATTAAAAAATTGAATTTTTTCTGTTATGAATGAAAATACAACAAACAAACAAACAGATATGGAAAAATAAAAAAAATAGTTTAATTGGGCTTAATATATAGAGTCAAATAGCTCCATATAAGAGCCCTCAGACAAAATTGATGGTCTCAATTTCTGACATAAAGCTTTTTCTATTATGTTCTGGTGCCTTGCTTCAAAGCCATACACAGATTGGGAAGAGCTTCTGTTATAAACTTGACTGCCCGTTCCACGCCTTGAGAATGTGAAGGCAAATCTGACAACTCAAGCTTCGTACCATTTAATAATTATTCCCGAAGTTCATTTTCAGAAAATTCTTCTGTGAGTGGTGGTTCACAAACTCCACTTAATGACATATCGTTTAACTGTGTCCAGTGCACAGCTTTAAAATTGATAGTTGTGATTCTTTTTAATCTCTTTTTGGTTAGCTCCCCAATCTTGAAAGAATATAAAAATTAATTAGATTCTTTTTCTTTTAAATGAACTCTGTAATGCTTTAATATTTATGGTGAAATTAGATAAAATCCTTAAAATGATTCCATAAATCTGCATAACTAATTTGGTCAGTTTTATATGAATAAATATTTACTGACCTAATGGCCAAAATTCTTTTTATAGCTTCTTTCCTCACTTCATCAGATTTGACCATTGAATGTAAGATATTTCCAGGCAGTAAGGTGAAAGATTTGTATTGTATATTTTTCAATGTGATCTGTTGGATTTAATATGGTTGCTTCCTAATCCTTTGAATCATATTGAAAATATACATTTGCTGATTGTGGAACTTGTTATTTCTTTTATTTTTGAACCAGCAAATGGCATACACATTCACAATAAAATTTATTATACTGTGGAGTTTGGTTGAAATATTTCGTGGGTATGCACCATGAGTCCATAAACACATCATACTAATGCCTAAACTTAACCACCTTTCCTAGTTTAATGGACCAATTTTCCATGAGGCAAATCTAGAGTCCACCTTACCTCTAGAAATATCCACTGTATATTCATAAAGGAGTCTTTGGTCACAACTAAAGGTATCTGCATTTTCAATTTTAAAAATAGAATCCAGAGGACAACCAACAGCTGAAAATGATATTTGGGATAAATTATGGTAATCATTTGCACGTAATGTACCCACTGAACCATTGAATGTGGCAGGGTTTTTGTGGTACCATCTACATGTTTAAAAAGAGCTCTAAACGAAAGTTTATTTTGGTGCAAGGAGCAACCAATAGTGTGAAGATTTCTGTTAAGTTTTCTTTCTAGAGGTGCAGAAAAATCCACCTTCACAGCCTGAATTGTCGTTAGTGTTTGTCAACAAGGATAGCCTTGATAGTGCTCACACTGTTGAATTCATGCAAAACATCAGCCTCTTTTCGGCAAGAACCACACCAGTTGCACCAATATTAGGAAGAACCCTATGTGTCAGATATTCACTTTCATATGTCATCTTTGTGACAGTCAAGTAGCGTTCTGGTCGCTTGGTTTTTTTTTCCAGTCTTCTCTCCATTTTCCTCCACTATTTCCTTGTACATTAGCGTGTCTTTGTCAGTTCTCCCATCAACTCAAATACAAATGTTTTTCCACCTTTTCATCATGCTGTTGATGGGCATTTGTTTTCACTTTAGCCTTTGCTCTATCAATTTTACATTTATTTATATAAATATCTTTTTATATTAATATTGGGGATAAGAAAGCCCATAGCCCTCAAATCCAAGAGCAATGCATTGGCAAGGCTGGCTCCAAGATTGGAAGATACATCACCCCTGATCAACAGCATACCGTGGAATTTTGATAAGACCTTATCAAAATTCCACTGTATGCTAGGCCCTTTGGGGTGCTTTTTCTGCCATTTTTATTAAAATATCTGACAAAGAAAATATATGTATTATCAGAAATTACACAAAAATATTTTTCAGAATAAATTGGAAAATAAAGTTTGAAATGCATTATTAAATTAGAAGTAATGTTTATTTACATAAAAGTAGAGTTAGTTCTGGGATTAGCTTTTAAACAGGCTTTTTAATAAAACACTAATTTTGAAAATATAAACAAATTACAATAATTATAAAAGTTGTATTTTTTTAAATAGTTAAGTATATTTTGATGACAAATAAAATGGATATTTGTGCTAGTTAAAAGCGTAAACTTGCAAGAGTTGGTAATTACTACCGGTAAATACCAAACAAATGTCCAGTAAAAAAGACGCCGTTCATAAGTAGTTATTTGTATTCTAAAGTAAATATTTTAGTGTGTTTTATTTTTTATTTTTAGTAATTTCATGTAATCTATTAAGAGAATAGATAATAAACTCAAAAATATCCATTATTAGGCGTTATTTTCTTATTTTCTTTCGTTAAGACACGGTTTTAATTTAACCTACACATGTTTCCAGTGACACCGATATGATGATAAAAATCGCAATTTATTTTGTCTTTAAGTTCGATTCCTCAAATAAATACGAAGTTTCGAAGGAAAATATTTTTTGTGGTAATTTTTGACGTTATTTTGCAACTTTCCGCGAGTTATTCTTTTTACAGTTCCAAAATCGACCTACTCTAATATATATATATATATATATATATATATATATATATATATATATATATATATATATATATATAGATAGATAGATAGATAGATCCACGAGTTCCCTTCCTTTATTAAGGATTGTTTGTCTATTTACAAAAAAGTTTAGTTGTATACAAATTCAAGTGCCGATATGAAGCTGTGTACATTGGACAAACCAATCTGATGTTGGAGTCATGTGTTATGCAACATGTACGTGCGTATTTGCGTTCAAGTTGTCAAAACAGTATATTAAGAACAACACAATCAGTTCACAACTAGTCGATCGGGCAGCATTTACTGGATAATCCTGATTGTGCCGCCGAGTATGAAGACACTTTTTCCATTCTACACAATGCTCCCTCAAGGCTGTGTATATTAAATTCTAGCAGCCGCGCCTATTGAAAACAAAAGGAGCATTTCGTGCATTCCTTACGGTTGATTGATGGACTCTGTCTTTTATAATTTATACTCTATTGACCCTCATTTTTTTTCGTGAATTTATTTACAATTAAAATCCATTTTAATCGCATTCCAACTTTCCCTTCTCGCTCGTTATTATTAATGTCTCTTGTTTGTGTCTGTATATCACCAACGAATGCCTTTTGAAAAAGAGTTCATCGAAACGATCCTAAAAGGTACAATAATGACATCTATTTTGTTCAAGTGTCTGTATGTGTATATATATATATATATATATATATATATATATATATATATATATATATATATATATATATATATATATATATATATATGCACACACAAAAAGCAAACTCTTCCTAAAATGTCATAATACACCCTCAAAGATGGGTTAACGTATGAATGTAGAAAAATATTCATTATTTCTAATAGTTTTCTCTTTTAGCACTCATAAATCTCACATACACAAGATCTAAATCCTAAAGACAGAAAATGCAAGTTACAATCTATTTTTCTGATGGAAATTAAAAAAACAATTATATGAATTAAATTTGTTTTGAAGTCTTTTCACACCAAAAATGGTCTGCTGTTCAAGTTATAAAAATAAAACGATAAAGAAACAATTTTCAATTGCGATATTTGAAAATCAACCTCCATAATTTATTTACTGTCAAATTGTGCTTCAGCCGAATTGTAGAGGCACAAAGACAACACTGCATTATATGCAAAACAATTTATGTTAAAACATCCAAGGTGGTTACTTTTTCGATACTGAAAATTTCCATTTGTTTATTTTCCGTTTATTTAGCTAATATATGTATTTTAGAACTGCTAATAATTTCGCATGTGCCTGTAGTTAGCGGTGGGACAACCGCGCCGATTTAAAATTCAAACCCACGATGCTGCCTTCAGTTTTACAATAAATATTGTGGGAAAAGAGAAATTAATTTATTCCCTCCTTTATATCTTTTAAATAAAAGACAAAACTAAAGTATATCTTGAGCTAGCAATATTCTAAGGACAACTAAAATCAGCAAGAAGCTATGACCAGCGGAATTGGATCTGCAATCGACAGTGAGTGCAAGATCAAGGTTACTACTTTCATATTCATTAAAACGGAGCATATACAGAATATTCTTTTAAAGAAAAAGTAAGAAAATGAACGGTTTAAATTTCTTTAGCACCAGACAAAATGTTTGCATACTTTTGTCCATTTCAATGTAATTCAACGACGCATACCGTTATTTCTCTTGAATTTAATGTTTGAAGATTTAAAACTTAATCCTGTTAGGGAATGGATAGGCTGACTTGTCTTTTATCAGATGATGTATGATTAACTCTGAGCAGATTTTAAAATGTGATTATAAAAGAAAAGTGACTGTTATTAGAAAGCAAATTATCCTAGGGAAAACGTATGCCCAAAATACTGGCTCATTCATCTCTTGACAATCTTTTATGACACGCTGACACATTTTTATTAGATATACATATTCAAAGAATCTGGAAATGCATCACGTGACAGTAACATATATAGAAATTAAAAATAAGAAATGATTTATTGAATATTTTTCTATTGTAAAAGGGTATGATGATGCATTTTCTTGTTGCGTGCTCGGAAAGATTTTAAAAAGGTGTCATGGCGATTCAGTTAACTTTGCTATCAAATTCAAACAGATCGTGTTTGAGCACATTCACTTGCTTATTTAAAAAGGCAACACGGCCGCATTAAAGTTTGCAGTTAGTAACTTTGAATGAAAGAAACTGAAGATGGTCTGAAAGTATATGAAAAGGTGATTTCAATTTAATGAAACTCTATAAATAATTTGTGGATGGAAAGAGAAAAATAGGGTGAGCGAAAACAGCAAGCATTTTGTACAGATTATCTGGATTCTCAATGTTTATCGATCACAATCCCGATTTTATACCCCAAATGACGACAGATACCCGATAATGAGCACCTGCTGAAGACGCCTCAAGAGTTACTTTAATGTTCGGATCCCTATACGATAATAACGTCAGCCCAGGAAAACGTTTACCGACAGCAACCTTTAAAAGAAACGACTCAGAAAAGTCGTTCAAACACCAGAACAATTACGCTCCCATATGAGGACGTAACGACACATTTATTAAAGCGACGTCTACGATATCTCGCAATTGATTTCAAAGACAAAAACAGTATAAAATGTATAATAGTATATAAAAGTATAAAATGTTGGTATTTTTCATTACACCAGTCTCATCTATTATTTTATGATCTTTTAGTAGTCTACTGGCAAAATGACATTTTCAGTGGGTTTTTTTTTCGATCTAATACTCCTCAAACAAGGTAATAAAGCCACTAAGCAAACGGTGGTTAATGAGCGTATAATAATTAACAAACAGAAATATTACCAATTAGTGAGGATAATAGAAGAGTAATCTGGAAGAGATTGGATAGCGATTGACATTGCATTTGAATTTCTGGTGATAAAAAAATGACTGAAAATCGTGGAATCGGAATAGTGTTCCTTAAGCGAGAAAAGAAACTGTTGGCATAGAACTTACAGTTACATCTAACTAACTCAAATATTAACTGATTTGACCTCGTTGCCAGTTTAGTAATGCGCTTAAATTCTTAAAGTTTAGGCACCATAGCTAAGATCTAATCCGAGCTGTTACCATTAAAATATTTATAGAAAAGACACAGGGAAGCAATTTGGAGAGTAGGAGAGTGAAGCCGAGATACTAGGCCAGGCCCGATAATGTTGCTGATTCTTTGAATTTTATCAAGAATCTTTATATAGCAGAAACACTGAACCATACGTAGCAGTAATATTCTAATCATAGCGAATTGTAGACTTTGAGATATGCAAGTGTGATTATGTAGAGGAAAATTGTCTAGCACGACGGGGAACCAACATATTTAGTAGCTGACTTAAAGAATTTCCATATGATTTTGGCCGGGAATGTTAGCCTCAGAATGCACAGCGAGTCACTTGTACTGGAGGTTAGCGTCAGAGAGGTTTCTGAGAGGATTAATAGAGCAGTTGTTTGTTTAAAGGCGTTAAAATTAACTAGCCATTGTTTGCCGCAGTTAACAAACTGAAAATCGTTTATGACAGTCACGAGAAGTTGTGGCCCGAGGGTCATGTGCGTTCCGACTGGCTGTGAGGCACGCCTAATTTCATGTTAAAAATAATGTTTATTAAAATGTTTTTGCTTCCTTTAGTTCTCACTTGTTCACTCACTTGTTCACTCACACACATTCATAAATAAACACATACATAAACAATGATTAAGTATAATGTTTCTTGAATATCGTAAGTTTGCGTAGGCATTTTAAACCATTGGCGTTTGTGACAAACGCCAATGGTTTAAAATGCAAGAAAATCTTAAAAGGAAGAAAATCTTAAAAGGAAGAAAATCCGTGTAAACATCTTATGCTTTAGAAAAAACGAAACATCAGTGATAATTATTCTTTTACAAATATTTTTGTGGAATCAAATTACGTCCGGTAGTGTGTGTTAATCACGTTGTTAGTGATATTATACACATTTTTTTAAAATTTTACAAGCAATCTTTAAAAGATAAAAAAAATCACCCCCACCATTTCTAAGTCAGATGCTTTTGTTGCGAAAACCGCTGCAGTATTTTTAATAATACATTGTAACCCTGATATAAGAGAAACCCGGATATAAGAGAAACCCGGATATAAGAGATATTTTCTCTGGTCCTAAAATTAGAGCCTGTGTTAATGTATATATAATAGACCAAACCCTGATATAAGAGAAACACGGATATAAGAGACTTAGTCTCCGGTCGCGACAACTCTCTTATATCCGGATTACACTGTACCTTATTTCTTTTAGTAGTTCGTCCTGCCTTATGATATACTGAACTTCATGCAGCCCACTATTCCAAAAAAGTTGCGTCATGCCTGGTTTATGACGTCAGGCCGTCAATTTAGAACTGACAAGACTATCAAGACCTGAGTAAATAAGGGTTGAATTGACCGTGTCCATTAAGTGAGATGAGAGTAATAGGAAAAATAATTTAATGTTATGATTAACTTAAATTTTTAACTCTTCCACGGTTAACAATAGTACGCTGCAGTATCAAAATTAAACTTCACTCTTTACTTTCCAATTTCTTCTATTTCTGATTACTACTCAGTCACACCAACAGAATCCAGAAATGCAGTGAGTGTCTAGGACCAGTTCAATGATATCATTTTGTTTGATTTACGGCATATGACCCTCAGTGGGTTATTTAAGATTATTATTAGTGGTAATAGTGTTTCCATTTTTATTTTTTATTACTGGTAATATTTTTTTTCTTCAAAAATATAAGGTCATCACATAAGTTCTGTCCGAATTTTAACTTTTTCTTAAAATGAACGAAATTTAAAGAGTATTTTATAATGTCTAATGTTGCTGAACATTATTTTTATGTTTAGATGCATTTAAACTGATCAAATTTTATTTCAGTTAACAATAAAATTAAAATTTGTTTGATTAAAACCCTGCTAACATGGAAGAACCCAAGAATCATTTGAGGCATATAATGCTTTATGATTTAAAGAAAGGAAACTCAGCAGCCGAAGCGGCGAGAAACATTCACTCAGTTTATGGAGAGGAATGTGTGAATGAAAGAACTTACAGAAGATGGTTTGCAAAATTCAGAGGTGGAGATTTCACACTTGAAGATGAATATCGAACCGGACGTCCAGTTGAGTTTGATGTAAAGCATCTTGAAGCAGCCATTGAAGAAAGATCTGCTTTATCAGTTGAGGGATTGGCAGTGGTTCTCAGTTCAAACCATACACCTGTTCATCGTCATCATCAACAACTTGGAAAAGATCCTAAACTTGGAAAATGGGTGCCTCATGAATTGTCTGAAAACAACCTCAAATCCCGAGTTGACATCTGCTCTTTTCTCCATTCTCGTCAACTTGTTTCACCTTTTTTGGATAGACTGGCGACGAAAAATGGATCTTTGATCGAAATGTTAAGCGTCGTAGACGTTGGCTTGGTAAAAAGGACCCCAGCCACAGCCGAGAAGGGAACTTCATGAGCAAAAATATCTTCTTTCAATCTGGTGGGATTACCAAGGAATAATCCACTTTGAATTCTTACCACCTAATGCAACAATTAATGCTCAAATATACTGTCAGCAATTAGAGCGTTTGAACCAAGCTTTGAGGAAGAAAAGACCTGCTGCAGTGAATCGAAAACGGGTGATGTTTCATCAGGACAATGCGCGACCGCACACAGCAAGAATCACGTCACAAAAGATCGAGGAACTTGGTTGGGCGGAAATTCCTCATCCACCTTATTCTGCCGAAATTGCTCCTTCAGACGACCATTTGTTTCGTAGGTAACAAAATCATTTGGAAGAAACAGCTTTTGTAACACAGGAAGAGGTTAAAACTGACATTTGTGAGTTCTTCGAATCAAAGCCAAAATAATTTTACAGTAATGGAATTAGTAATCTTGTTAATAGATGGAAGGAAGTCATAGATAATCAGTACATTGTTGATTGAATCTGTAATTAAATGTAACATTTGGTCACTTGTTTTCTTTATTCAAAATTCGGACAGAACTTTTGGGATGACCTGATATATTGATGGTAATGTTTCCTAAAAATAGTATTGCTAGTATTAAGCATCTAATTTTACACTTTCATAGTGTCTTGACACCAGTTTTTGTTTGTGCGTGGGAGAGTTAAATATTTGCCTATAGTTGGGACCCTAACAGATGCTACTACGCCGGATCAGGGTAGACCTGAGAGCACCAGCAATTAAGAGGTGGTTGCACGCTCCTCAAAACCTCCTGAACAGAGGCCTTGCTCTTTGAAGTAGATTATCGCCATACCCAGGGCGCGGATGTAGTTTATCGTCTTACCCAGGACGCTAGCATTTCATCATTCTTGAATTGTCTATCTCCGCAGGAGTGTGCGCTTAAGCTCATTTTTGCCACAAACAGTTTGTAATTCAATTTTAATAATTCTGACCAATCTCGAGCATTCCAGACTAAAGACAAAAAAAAAGGAAGAAAATATCTGTTATCTGACGTACATGAGGGAGATGAAAGAAAATCGACCGCTACTCTTTCTTCAGTGGATTTGACACCCAGACGAAAACCGGCTGTTTTCACTCCAGTCAGACAAACTTGCCAGCCAAAGACAATTATAGTAATCGATTTCCTGTCGTACGCATATTGCAAGCAGTGAATAATATATATTTCCGTGTCTCTCAAACGCATTAACAAAGAAACGTTTTACTCACGCGTTTGGCACAGACAATTTTTCCTTATTCATATACTTTTCAGAACATTTACCTCAAAATATTGTTCGTGAAATCTAAGATTGTGTTAATTATTTGTTTAATACAGTGTCTTTTTGTTTATTTATACGAAAACGTTTACGGTTTTTAACTAATTCATGTTCATGAAATGCTCCCTGTATTAAAGCAGGAACATAAAACGTAGAAAAACACGCGTTTATTTTTCTAACACAAACTTGCTTTCATAAAATAGTAAAACAATACTCAAGATCTGAGCCTATTACTCCCGCCTCATAACTGATTATTTAATGCTATTTAATAAGTCAATGTCCGTGAAGGCGGGCCGGGAATGATCATGTGCATTAGGCCAATAAGGGAGATTGTTGTAATAGTAAAAATTTACATCTTGATTATCTTTAGAGATTTGAAAAATATTAAATGTTGAGTTATGAAGAAGTTTGTATAATTTATGGGCTTAACTGTGTGTGTGAGAGAAGATATACAGTAAGCTATATAGGTTGGAAAATATAAATAAACTAGCAACATTCACTAATCGGCTGCAAAAATACAGCATACGATGATGAAAAAGGTCCCAAGCTTGATAACATTTTAACGTTAAAATTGTTATCTTATTAAGAGGAATGACAACACTTAATTTTATAAAATATCGACAAATGAAAATGAATCCTACGTATTTATACAAGTTAAACTCTGGGCTTCCGGTAGAATTTAAATCATTTTTTGATAAAGAATAAAAAATTACCGAAAATTTGCACGGGATCGTAAGATAAAAATGCAATAAAAATAAGACATTAATTAAAAAAGATTTTAATTGCTTTTATAATGATTCAAGGATACTATTGTCTTAAGAAAAAAATTATTCGATGAATAATGAATTTTTTCAATATTTTTTTTCTAATTTTAATAATTTATAAATTATCTAAAAAAAAAACTTAAAATTATGATTTAACTTCACTCTTTTAGATATTGTAAAAAAAAAAGTGATTGTAAAAAGCTTTGTAAAAAAACAAAAAGAAATCAAAAGGAAAATTTTTCTTTAAATTTTGAATTTTTTGGTTTGTGTATAAACGTGCCGACATTTGTAGATACGGACGAACATACATTATCAGAAAATATGAGCGTAACTATAGTAGATTTAAAGCCCAAATTTTTAAAATTCAGTATTGCTGAAAATATTTTCTATTTTTAAGATTAAAATACTATTTTAAAATTATATTAAATAGGCGCTCACAACTTCAATTATGTCTTACAGACAGATTCCCCGTTGTTATATATTAGATATGTCATCACGCCGTCAACGTCGACACTAAATAAACTCTATTTTCGGTTAAGAAAAAAAATGAGTTTCTGCAGTCAAGATCTACATGTTAAAGAAAACCAACATAATCATTCCTAAGTTACTTCTGAGCAGATGCTAGAACGAGGTAAACGAAGTGCTAACGACCCAAAACTTAAACCAAGATTAGAAGGCATTCATCTCTAGCTCCCTAAAGGTCAAGAGACTATTTTTGTAGGAAAGAGTTCAGTTTCCTCAAGAATCTTATGCCTATTTCAAATATTCCGCGGAGATCTTACATTCGAAAGGTTGGAACAGCTCACCAGTCGACATGAAGGTTACATTCTGCATGAAACATCCTGACTAAGAATGTTCGTTTCTTGGGTGTAAAAATGTACTTCACTAACCTTGGAGAAATAGTGGGTGATGGCACCTAAGACAATGTCCAGAGTTAACGTGCTTTTCAATTGCAGACAGGGTAAATATATATAAAACCAGGATGGTGTGTGTTCGCTTTTATATGATTGTGCGGGTGGGAGGTGAAAGAATAACTGAACTGCTGTTTGTGCCTGAAGTGTTCTGAATGTTTGTTTACGTATTGTTGAGAATATATCGGTAATTTTTTCATTAGATTTCTCTAGCCTAAATTCATTGTGAACTATTATATTGGTGAATTGTCTCAAAGCTCAAGCATTATACTCTAGTTTCCTCACGCCTGTATCATTTACAGAAACGGATGAACACTGCAAAAGTAAACCATAATTTTTTTTAATTAGCTTTTGAACAGCACGTACTTTTTTTTTTTGCTCTGTGTAAACTGTAAGAATTGTAATCACTGACTGATGATAATCCGGTTTGAAAAGAAAGACAAAAGAGGTAAAATGAAAAAAAATAATCAAAATGGGAGAAAATCTTTGAGAAACAATGACTTCTTCATAAACATGTTTAAACAAAAGGAAAAATATAGACAAAGAGAAAGCGGTAAGCATGCGACAAAAACATGTATATTGTATAGGGTGACCCACAAAAACGGGAACTTTTTAACAATCCAATAAAACCAAGAGTGATGGAAAAATATGTAATTCATAGTAATTGAAACCATAAAATATGCCATTTAAGAAACAATGATGGAATTTTCATTTTTTTTTTAAATTACGTCCTGTAGATGGCGTCCTCCTGTAGGAATGCATTCTTGAAATCTGCTGTTGAGATTCCTCATTGACTGCTGCAACATCTAAGCTGGGATACTGTAAATTTCATTCTCGTTACTAAAATGACGACATGTTTACTTGCTCAAGGTCACTGTCTCGCAGTGTTGCAACTTGCTCCTGTCTGGCAATACGCACTTAAAAAATTCCCGTTTTTTTGGGTCACCCTATATAAAGAATTAAATTGACCGTTGAACGGAGACCAAGTATTGGACGACAGTCAAAGAATAAAATAGTTAACGTTAGCCTGAGATACGTAGACGTAAATCAAACTATATTTCACATGCAAATAGTTTGTAATCAGCTGTACTAAAGTTTGTGTAAAACTTAACACACTCCACAACGGACGTGAGTGTAGTTTAAACCACAACAAAAATGCAAGAAAGAAAATAAAGACAAGCAAAGAAAAATAATTTCATAGCTATTTTATACTTTATGCAAGAATTTTATATTTTTTGTTTAATTAAGAAATATATTTTTCTATTTCTTAGAGCCAAGCTTAAGAAATTAAGCATTGTATGTCCGATATATATATATATGTGTGTGTGTGTATATGTATATATATATATATATATGTGTGTGTGTATGTATATATATATGTGTGCGTGTGTGTATGTATATATATATATATGTATATATATATAATATATATACATAATATATATATATATTATATATAATATATATATAATATATATACATAATATATATATTATATATAATATATATATATAATATATATACATAATATATATATATATTATATATAATATATATATATATATAATATATATACATAATATATATATATATTATATATAATATATATAATATAAATTATATATATATAATATATATAATATGTATAATATATATATATCTAATATATATATAATATATATATATATATATATATATATATATATATATATATATATATATATATATATATATATATATATATATAATGGTAATAATATCATAAAAATTCACATGGTACATTAATAAACGTTTTGTTTGCTCAATTCTGGGAATTTTACTAAACCTTTCTAATAATTTGGCACGCTCAAATCACCGTGCTGATAAAAAATATGGCGCCATTTTGTTTACCTTTCAGTGATTGTTCAGGTCAGTGTTGCCAACATTGTGTGAGAATTTTGTGTGTATTGATTGGAAGGTGTTTTAAATATTAGAAAAAATGTTATCTCGATAATAATTTGGCACGCAGTGTATATCCACCATAATACCTCAATGTCTCTATGAAATTCTAATTAGTCGCCATATGTACATTTCTTTGTATGTGGGGAGGGAGAGAAATAAAACAACAACCTTAAAAATTCCACAATGTGTATATGAATAAATTCTATTTACATAGAAACAAAACTTTTTATAGTAGTATAAAAAACATTCATTCATCCCAAATACGCACACATCCAAACACAACAGCAAATGCGAAAACCCCCACGGGAAACGAAAATCATCCCGCATCTACCAAAGAACTGACATCACGGACTACCTAACTACGCAGTGAGGGAATAATTCAAAAAACCCCTCGCCCCCCCCCCCCAAAAAAAACGGAGACCGCAGTAACTTTAAAAAACATTTTTTTTATAGGCTGAAATCCACAATGAATCTAACCAATATACGCTCAAGTCAAATTCTATGGATTCAAAAAGAAGAGCCATGTTGATTTCATTTCAGATAACAGAGTATTTATTAAAATTGTATATTATATATAATTTTTTTTATTCCCTCCACGTGTGATTTTTAAATATGGGATTTAATTTAGGATTTCATTTAGAACCTGTCTTGTTCGGTTTATGAAGGTATTCATATAAATTAGTTGCTATGATGAAAGGAGCACTGAAGATTGACTCGTTCATTTCATTTAAATTGTTGAAGAACAAAGTTTACTATGGGGAGGGGGTGCAAGAAGCCGAAAGAGAGTTTCACACACGCGAAGTGCAATGGAAGGAACTTTTAGCCTAGAACGTAAGGGTGACATCCGGCCACATCACCTGTAAAAGGAAGAGACTTTGTTGCCAATCTAGTACTGCGCTTAAATTCATGATGGACACTTTTTGCTCATATCCTTTTAAATAGAATGATTATGAATAAAAGCTCCGTGACTGGTTCAAAAGGACTTGTTTCTGTAAATATTTTCAAACAATAATTATCATTTTAAAGACGTAGGCGATCACGGCTTTCTACAACTTTGTAGCTCTTATTAAACCTTTTCATTCTGTTATTTCTCCTAAGCCCTGTTCCGCCTGCTCAATAAGTATTCTATTCGTTGTTTTCCTCTGTCCCTCTTACACTCTATATTTCTCGTGTGTATCAGATTTCCCAAGCTTTCCTTATTCATTATGTACCCAGGAGCCTCAACTGTCATTTTCTGATTTTAAGTATTAGTCTCCTTTTTTGTTTCCATTTTCTCCAAATCTTCGTCATTGCTCCCATTTCCGGTCGACAGTATCCTCGGTATCCTTCTGTAGAACCACATTTCTCTTGCTTCACGTCTCCTATCAATATGTGAGGCGATCGTCCAGCCTCCATTGCCATACAGGAAGACAGATAACATGTAGCGGTTTAGTATTTTTTCCCTTGTTTCCAGCGAAAGTTTTCTATTTTTGACCGCTCTGCTTAACGTTTGGTGTGCTTCTTTGGCTATCCCAATACGGCTTCGGATTTCCGTGTCGCTCTTTCGTCCTCTCTTACAACAATACACATATATTTAAACTTCCGCATAGAACTGGTTATGCATGCTGTTGACCACAGGAAACCGTGGTTAACAACGCATAAAATGCCTAGTGACCTTGAGTAAATTAGTACAGTAAAATACTATTTTATTCCCCTGTTAGTTAGTTGGCATGCGCGCTAAGTCCAGCAATTATATCAAATTAATATTGGACCTCTCCGTTTGGATTGCAATTAAAAATGAAAAGTAACTATGTATATAGTTTTAGATAGAAAAAGTATGTATATATCATGAGAAAAAAGTGAAGATCGAGGAGGCGATAACTATCCGTTTCAATATAACGGAAAATCTTGACACTATTCAATATTTTCATTTGTACCCTCTTACTTCTTTGATCAATTACCTACATTCGTACTTACGAATGTTATTGCAACATTTTTTTAAAGCTGTTAAGTTCAAATATATAACGGTGCGATAGGGGAATATCCAGAGATATTCTTCAGCTGTGCACTTCTAAACAAGATTATTCAATCATTAAATTAAGATTTAAGTTTAATTAGAAAGTAATATTTGTCTGATTGATTGATTTGTTTGTTTTTGACGGATTATCAAACTTTTTCAGGTTATGTGATAGCAGAAAATATGTTTTGTTTATAATCAATTTCGGGAGATGATAATGATTTGCTTATAAAAGCGCTACTAATTAACTCTTAAGTAAGAGCAGAATACTTTTCTCACGAGAGTTTGCACGTAAGTGAATATAAGGAACACGATTGGAAGTGAAACTCGACACTCCGATTTTTAATTTCAACACGTTATCCATTACACCAAATATATGTCCAAGCATACAGCACATGGTACTTTCCGAGCAGATTCGACCTTGCTTAAATTCGTTGATCGTACGAGAACCAGTGTTTTAACGTATAGATTTAAGCCAGAGAGTTTAAATAGGACAGCTCTGAAATTTAAACATGTTCTGCCATTCTATTTACATTATTCGGACTATTGTCCTCATCTTTGTTGCCATATTTATCACAATTTCCCGGCCCTTGTACGTTCCGGCCTTCTTTAGGTGGTTGGAATGTCGAACTAAATCCTTTATTTCGCTCGCTAGGGTAGACTGTTCTAGTTACATGTGCCATGTCTAATGGATGTCAGTTATCAGCTATCTCCTGTTAATTCCCCTCTCCAAGTTCTCCACCACCATAACCAGGTATTGAAGTCACACACTTTGTGTTCTGTCACTGGATCAAACTAACGCTTTTATCCACTGTTACATGTCTCCTTGAGGACCTCTGTGTGTGAATTTCTTGGTATTATAATACTAATGTCTCAAGCAACCATTTTTTTACCAGTGCTCATATTGCATTTTTGGCTGTTATCATTGCATATTTTACCATAGCTCATATTGAAAGTTTCGTTGTTATTATCACTTTTCTCTGGCACTACTTATTACTAGTTCCCATATTGTTTTCATTTCTATTCTTGGTCGGCTCAGGAGATTTTTGTGGCCTAGCATATGTTGTTGTGATAAATATGACAACACAGATGAGGACAATAGTCCCAGTAATGTAAATAGTGTACATAATATCTCAGAAATATAGACAGGTACTGCTATTTTGTAACACATTTTATAGTGTTGCCTTCAAAATTACTGTTACCAATTAATATAATACTTCATTTTCTGTCATGCTTGTGTCCCGCCTTCATTATTTCATGATTCAGTTACGTACCATGCGTGATACAGGCTTAGGCGATCATGTATCTTTCGATACATGACTGACGAGGCAGATTTCTTTTTTCCGCGATAGGTTGCGATTTCTTTCTGCGGTAGACCAGTTACTATCCGAGGCTATAGAAGCCGGTCTGTCCTGTTATTTGCCCATAGGATTCATACCTTTCCTAGGTGTTATGGGACATTACCTATAACGACTGTGAACTCTTCCTGACACTTTAAATACTGCACCTCTCAATAGGGGAGAGGGAATCGAGTCGATCAATAAGAGTTAACTCCAAACCAGACTGACAGTCATACTAACACCTTCAACACCTTGTATTATTATTCAGTTTAATATATCTTTGTTATTCCTACTCTTGTGTTCGTGATGTTCTTCCTTGGTCCTAATCTTGGACCATAACACTAAGCGTATTTACACGTAAGTGAATGCAATGGATTCGAATGGAATTCGATCTCGGCTCTCCGAGTTCTCAATACGAGCCGCCATCGATTACTCCACGGTGCCTATTTATTTAGTAGTTTATTCTAAATCTCTTTCCGGCTTCAACTCGTCTGCTATATTTTTCTTTTTCATTCTTGCTCATTTCTCTTCACTACATCAATAATTCTCCTTTTCATTCCATATTTATTATTCTATTTTTCCTAAGTATTTCCTTCTCTTTAGATACTTTTTATTTTTTCCTTTATTTGCCTTGTCATTGAATTCACCATCACCATCATCTCTGCTTTCGTCGTCAATTTGATTATCTTTTTTTTTTCATTCTTTTATTGATATCCCCCACCGTCATCTTATTCTGTGTTATTTATTGTTGGCTATTTGATAAAGAATCACTTCCGTGTATTTTACTCTGTCAACAGCCACAAGTAACAAAAAGAATCACAACCGAATTCATGAAAACAATTTTGCTCTTTTCTTTATTCATTTTTTTAATAGTTTTCCATTCTCCCACCAAAAATACAATACCAACTGCTTTCTATAGAAGTGTAATCAGTTTATATGGAAAAAAAGAATTAATATCCCCCACTCACCTATTACAGGGCAGCAAAGTAATGTCGATATCGATTAGCCACTTAAATGACGGATATTGATCTACGTTTAAATGAGTGAATCTCTGCTATAAAATTACGAATGGAAATCAAGTCGTTCGCTCGCGCTATTCAGAATTGTTTTTAACCTTTGGGTCAGTTATAATGTTAGTGGTTATTTTCTCTATTCACTCTGTCTTATGAAATATTTCAATCGATTGATTTTTCATGGAGCACAAGCGATGTTTGAAGAAAGATGCTTCTGAATGGTCCTTGATTCTTAATAATGTTTGCAGTAAAACAAATGGAGTTTAATCCTCCATGTGTTCTGTCCTCTAAATTTTTTACCAGAAGGTATTCTATAAATGTTCTTACCTTTAGTCACGTAGTCAGATTTTATTTTTGTAGTTTCTTTCTTTCTATCTATCTATCTATCTATCTATCTATCCTAGGCGGTCTTTTAACTTTACCTATCACTGGAGCTATTTTATCTATCTATCCATCCATCCATACTTGTGATTTTGACATTGAACTGTTAAAGAACATAGTGTTGATTCCTATGTTCACACACACACACAAAAACTCTCCCTCCCTCCCTATCTTTCTCTTCTCTCACTTTTTCTCTCTCTCTCTCTCTCTCTTGGCAGAATTGAGTCACTGTCAGTCACTGTGTGTTTATCTAAATCTAAAAATAAACACGCTAAAATTCACCTTCATCCCTGCCGTGAGCCGACGGCTTAGTGGTAGAAGTTCCGACTGACGCCAATTCAGTCGGGTTTTGATTCTAGCTAGCGGCAACCGGACGTCTAGCCACACTGATGAGCTGTGAAACAGCGAAACAGTCTGTCTGTGGATGACAAATATATATATATATATGTATATATATATATATGTATATATATATATATATATATATATATATATATATATATATATATATATATATGTCTGTCTGTGGATGACAAATATATATATATATATATATGTATATATATATATATGTATATATATATATATATATATATATATATATATATATATATATATATATATATATATATATATATATATATATGGAGAGAGAGAGAGAGAGAGATAGACAGACAGTAGACTAATAGACAGACAGTAAAAATACAGATAATAAAATTGTGACAACCTGAATAGAAAATTTTGACCGAAGCACGAAAGGCATATTTTAATTGATATTAAATATTTCGATAATATATTAAGTTTCCAGCCATGCTGCTCTGTCTTAAAACTGTTTCCATTCTTTGTCTGGGCTTTGAGACATCATGTGTGAAAGTTTCTATTATTAAATAATCTATCATAAACCTTTGTGAACCCACGTAGACTTGTTACTAATGCTGATTAGAGCCGTTTTACAATACTTGGAATTTGACTATTCAAGTATCCGCTTGATCAGCTCAAATGTATATGTTCTATGTCGATGTTAGCAAGCGTGGTCGAATGAATATTACTACAGTGAATAAAATGGTTCATGTCTCCATTAATCTTGTGGTCTGATGGTGTATTATTGCTATTTAGTTTTAATTGACGATTGCAGGATGTGTCTTCATGTAAGTGATAGTTATTATGAGTGAAATTAACCGTAATGTATTGGCACATGACCCAAATGCTTATTTTGCGCTACCATCATTTACAGCACAGAAAAGCATTTTGTGTTTTTGAAGGGCGTATTGAACAGCGCCATGATACTTTTTTTGCTAATGTTCCCCCAATAGAAGGCCCAAAAGCTATTCATGGTCGACAGTGTGTGGTGTGAGAAAAGGCAAGAAGTGAACTTCATGGGCTTATGCAGGAAACATAACGGTTAACCCTAGACCTGAAAACGTCAAGATTGTAGTGACTGGGAAAACATCCTACTGTTCCACAAAGCAGCAGTTCTTGGGAAGAAACTGTCCGAGTGGAAGTTACTTCTTACTGATAGTAATGATTCATTCTTGTGCGCATGGTACGGTGGTTCCCAGTTGCAATGGTCTGGGCTAGATCGACTAATAGATTGTGGCGCGTCAGAACAAGTGCCGTGAAAATAGCGATAGAGTAGTTAGAGTCTTGCGCCGTTTCGGCTGTGGGAAAAGTGCTGTTGGGTGAACACAACGAAAGGCTGCGTAGGGGCTTTTGAATTGCATCGTGAATTAATACTAATTTTTCGGTCGAGATTTTTTTTATATCAATGTTCACATTATTCAATGCCAAAGAGCCACTCAATGTAGACGTTTTACTGTGATATATTATAAGAAAAGGCAAGAAGTGTAGTTCATGGGCTTTTGCAGGAAAGATAACGGTTAAACGTAGACATGAAGAGGTGAAAATTGTAGTGATTGGGAAAACATCCTACCGAGAGTCTGTTCCACAAAGCAACAGTGCTTGGGAAGAAGCTGTGTAGGACTTACTTATTTCTAATGGAGCCGTTATGTTATGTTTTACATTTGTTATATTTTGTTTGTAATTAGGATTCAGACACCAAAGCGCTCATTTCATATCATCTTCAGATTTCACACACACACACACACACACACACACACACACACACACACATATACATACATACATACATACATATATATATGCAATGTCTATTTTTATCTTCTGTCTCAATTCTTGTACTTTTCTTTTTATCTCACCTTAATGTTTTTTACTCATATTCTGTAACCCCTTCCCTTTTAGTGACTGTATTGCCTTGCTTGGGGTAAAATCATTTAAAAAAATAATAAACAACACATATCATGGAAATATCAATAGATATCAATAGATCAGTGAATGGATCTCGATGTTTTATCTGTGATACATTGGTAATAAGATGGAAAATAATTTATCTCCCTCGAGGCCGCGTAGAAGCTTTAGAACTCTATCAAGATAAGCGAGTGGGGACTGGCCAGCTGCAGCGCAGATATGACAGCAATATTGCATTATTGCTGCGATCTGGCAGCATGGTTGTCTATTACTTTGGGGAGCGTTAAAATTATCTGACCATTTTTCCAGCATCATTATCAATAGATCGTTAAGTTGTGATTCCTGAAAGAGGAAAGTGGTAACATCTACTAGATGTACAATGTCCACCCTAATGTTTCCCGTTCTTCTGAACAGGCTTTGGAAAAAAAATTTTTATCTTTTCTGGTCGTCAAATCTATCTTACAGTGGACATGTGAAATATATAACAGAAAGACACATGACTTGTTCAGCATGTCCATCTAATCAAATGCATTGTTATTATTTGTGAGAAATATTATTAGTATAATACTATGCTAGCCGGAACTAAGACCGTGTGTTAATATGGTGTCTGATGTTAAATAATAGTTTCAGACTATTATTTTCAGTGTCAGTGTACTTGGCTCAGGCATTCTGAGGTTGACCTGCGGATCAGCTGGTAGACAAAATAGGGGTGTCAATTTTGATTGGCTGGGCCGAACGTGGGAATGTGAGAAAGTGTTTTCAAGGAGTTAAGTATGCCGACGTGTTGATTTCCTGTCTCTGGAAAACTGCTCTGGAATGGGGAAGGATAAGAACCTCGCTGGCTAGTTAGGAGATATTCCCGCCGACGTGCTATTAAAAGAGATAAGATTAAAATCCCTTTTGTTGAATTTCTCATTTTACCTCTGAATAAATACAACTACGGATAAACCGGCCGAAAGAATGAAGACAGCAAGACAACATTATTATGATCGAATGAAGACCAGTGAGCCAAAACACCGCCCAGCACAAAGTGGCTATATAACACTGACTATTCTGGATACCCTCATTATTTTTTTATATTCATATCTTCGTATATCATTATTTACTGTAATAAATCTGTATTTTTTATAGGTTTAATATTGTATAAAACGAAACACATACCAATGGTGAGTCAATTTTGTTCCCCTTTATTGTATACGAATTATTAGGTTGTGCCATAGGTCATTTTCTATTTAGGGAACGATTGCATTGTCCTAACACTTCCATAAAGATATCATAAAAGGTGACACAAGATGGATTACATCTGACACTGTTTATCGCCAAAAACTAATGGATTGATAAAGATACACGTCCAAAACAGACCGCAAAAGGTGAGGTTAGTTGCGGTAAGATAATGTTTGGCGCGATTTGGTATCAGCGTCGTAATATTATATTCTTTTAAATGAAAATACGCCCAGAAGCTGCAATATCTCCATATTTCTTAAATGCTGCCTCAATAGAAACAAATTCGTTCTCTTTCATGACAACGAAAAGGGTACATGCAGAAAGTATGAGGCATGGCGAAACCACAGAACTCGTTGCTAATTAAGCCGCCATATTTACCTAAACTTGCAGCAACCGATTATTACATTTCGGTTCGCTACAGAATAATTTGATGGGGAGAACTTTATTTCCAACACTCTTTTAACAAACCCGATTGATATTTTCTCAACAATCATCGAAGAACTGTCTATTCAGTTGCAACAATGCAATAATGATTGATATATGACGTTGCCCGGCTCTGTCTTTTTTATAAATCCTTTCGCGGTAATTGCTCCGAGGAGCTGTTTTCGCTGATTCCTAGGCCTCATGAATTTAAACGTCCCACGAGGCTGGCATCCCGTTCCCACCCCTTCACCGTTGAAACTGTTATATGTAGACGTCTCTTCTCCTCCAATAGCTTCATGTCTCGCACATCTCGCCTGTGGAACCCCCTTCCTTATTCCTGTTTCCCTGACAAATACAATCTCCAACTATTTAAGTGTAACGTCAATCGACATCTCCAGCTGCCTTGATCAATCCTCTTCCCTTCTCCACATCCTTTCACCTTTCATTCCCATCTGCTCTCGCTCCAAATCTTCTGTAACCCCCTTGCCTTGATCGATCCACTATCTTTCTCCAAATCCTTTCCTATCTGCTCTTCCTCCAAACCTTCTGTAACCCCCTGCGTACTCGTGGCTTCCAGCCTTGCTTGGGGTGATATGCTTTAAAAAAATATATATAAGTAAATAAAAATTAATTGTATCTTATTTTCTGAAAAGTAAATTTGATAAAAGAAAATAGAGATGGTTGGACTCAACCTAATAATTGTTTTAAATTTTAAGCCTAAGATCCTACAAGCAACATCATAACACGGCTGAAAATTTACAAGGACAAATCTATAGATTGAATATTTTATTTTAGGAGATAGAAGCGTTAGACCGTATAGAGCACTCTATATGGTTTTCATCATCTGTCAAGCATCTTTTTAAGATTAACGTGCCTATATCAAAATAAAGAAGCAGATAAAATAGGTTAAATAATCTCGCTTGAAATTTGTGATAAATTCTTCATATATTATATCGGTTATATATTATCGGAAATTTTTCCGTTAAAATTCCCTAAATTTCCATGGTAATATATTTGGAAAAGAGTTAAAAGCTGATGCGCTCCAATATAAATATAATTAAATCAATCTAATATGCATTTACAAAATTAATTCCAGAAGATATAGAGAATTATGGAAATATAGAAAATAAAATCTTTTGTCTTGAATCTTATCAAGTATGGATCAATATTCAACGAGGTTAATTGAAAAAAAAAACAGACAATCAATGAAAAGTATAATCAAATCTATAAACATTTTCTCCACAAAATCAAAATAGAAATTTACCATACAACAATTATGTGAGCAATTTTGTGATGACAATAATGCTTGACGGAAAATAATGGAATCATGCCAGGTCTCTCAAACGTGTTTATCAAAATTTACTTTATCTGATTCGTAATTATCAAACAGGAATAACTAGATAAAAACTAGTAGAAATAACACTCAAAATATCTAAATATATTCTGTTTGAAGAAACATAGATATTCAAAATATCCATAACGAATTCGGAAACTCTCTTCTGTTCTGCTCGTTCAAATAAAGAAATAATTTCACGCAGATTTCCTGCTTCAAAATATTGATTTATTACGTTGCTTATGCATACTTTATATAATCCTAAATACTACATAAATGGATTCCAATGAAGTGCATCTCCATATCTATCTATCTATAATATTGGGGGGGGCTGTATCTAAGATTTTGGAACGTTAACTACTATATATCTCTTTATCTATGAAGGGATAATGAACATTTCTCGGTCCAATTCTCTTGCCAAGCATGATGAAATGATTAAAAAGATTATTTTTCGAAGGGATTAGTGGGTAAGTCAAGATCATTTGACTAGTCCTATACATATATATATATATATATATATATATATATATATATATATATATATATATATAGTCAAACCTAGAGAGCCAGACAAACTTACCAAGGTTTCACCTAAGCGGATCGTCGTTGATTTGATCATTGGCAAAATCAAGAAACCGAAGGTTTTCTGAGACGAGTGTAGTTAACAATATATATATATATATATATATATATATATATATATATATATATATATATATATATATATATATATATATATATATATATATATATATATGAATGAATGAATGAATTAAGACAAAAGGAAAGCATAGATGACGCTTTTCGTCCTCTGAGGGTCTTTATCAAGGCAAACCAAAGGATTTTATTTTGCAAGAAGTATTTTATACAAGAGCAAAATATTTTCGAAATGTTATACATTTAAGATCGTATATAAATATTTATAGGGTTAGCCGAAAAGTTTAGGCAAGCTATGGAGGACGCCATGCGACACAATTTACTGTCTAATAAATGAAAGTGAGTAAATAATGTTAATATTTTTTTATTTAAAAATTTTGAAAAACCAATAACATTTAAAAAAATATTTTTGCTCTTGTATTGCCAGGATTTTATTTTGTCACATGTATATGTGACAAAATAAAATCCTGGCAATACGTTTTTCTCTCGTCTTTATTCATAATTTCCTTTTACAGATATACTTTTCCTGAAATTTTAAACACACACACGCATGCACACACACACACACACATGCACACACACTCATACATATATGATAAAATATAGTTTTAAGGTATACTATATATGGGGGTTAAATTTATCAATAGAGATAGATAGTATGTAAATATAAAATGGACATTAAATTCAATAACCATCGACGACACTGTCTCATACTTAAACGCAATCTTCAAACTGGCCTATACTAAATCTAACACGGCCATATTATCACAGGGAATAGATCTTCTCCGTCAACTAGTGTTCTGGAAAAGACCAACAGTGTTTTTTTAATTTTAAATGTATTTTGCGAGAATTTATCTCACACAGAAAGTAATTACATATGTTGGCTGGACGACAACATTATCAAAATGTTTTATCCTCCATTTATCGGATAAAATATCTATCACACAGCATTTGATGACACATTCCAGACCACCTTCATAATAAAGGAAAATACTTGTTGACAACACTCGTATGAATGTATGAGAATAATGAACAAAAATCTCAAATCTCGAGGCCCTCTTTATCAAAAGCAACCAACCAACATCGAACTAAATTTATTATGGGTATAGCAGTAATGTTTGAAAGTGCATTTGAATTGCCTAAAGTTTAACAGCATTTTGCAATTTAAAATCTCTTGGCATCCCGCTGGCACTAGGATCACTTGTTTACAAAACATCGTAACCACAATGGTTAATTCTAAAATAATTATAGCAGAGCGCTTTCGCGCGTGTTTGCAAAAGTCACCATCACAAAAATTACAGTTATATTAAGTTTGTTTTCGCAATTCACCGCTGAGGGTGACCTCGGAGGAGATCAAAAGTACTTTGGTTAATAATAAATATGCCGAATTCCTTGATTAATTTCAACTTAACATCAAGTAGATAAGTAGAAATGATTATTATAAAATAAATAGACATATTATATATATATATATATGTGTGTGTGTGTGTGTGTGTGTGTGTGTGTGTGTGATGAATTGCAGTCAAATTCTGTGTCCGAAACATAATCCCAAAACAATTCTTGTGTATACCACTTCCTTTCAGGACGTCGACTATCCAGCTAGAATTATTGCAGGAAGCTTTAGCACACCATTTTCTCTTTAAACTTCCAAGTATCCTCCCACAGAATTCAGGACGCTAAATTTTGGGAGTTGAGCTGACCGAATAATTTTTAGCCCAAGCATATAAGAATATATCTTCTGTATATGAAACATTACCAGAACATTGTACACGGTGTTTAATAACTTGATTTTCTGTGTATTTTTTCCCTGGCAAAGACAGTTCGATATGTACTCAGAAGATATATTATTAAAATACATAATTCGTTCACAAAAGTTTAATTTCTTAAAATATTTATCATGCACTTAAGTAATTATTTTGTTGTGTAGGTAGGCAACGTTGTTTCCCTGAAAGAATATAGGGACATGTAATAATCCTTAGCTGTAACTTACACAGACTACGAAACGTTTTTCTTTTGTCATTACTTCTAAAACCAGGTAAAATTAATGAAATGCCTATTATTGTGTTATTGACATTATTAACGTGCGACAAGATGCAAATTTACAGACACTGATAATGTACAGAAAATATGCTAAATGTATTAGCGGAATAATAAAAACGGTAGTGAGTTATTCGTGGTAATTTTATCGAACAAATAATACGAATATATACATACATATATATATATATATATATATATATATATATATATATATATATATATATATATATATATATATATATATATATATAGTTGTATATTTAGGCAGCAATCCTTGTTTTATGCAAGTTTAATTAAAAACGACAGACAAGGTACTACGGTTAAGTTTTTTATTTAAATTTTCTTGTGTACGAACAAGAGCTTTCTTTGCTGGACAAAGGCTGTGTAAGAACTGTCCAAATGTTTTATTTTTCCGAGCGCTTTCGGCTATACATTTAGCCATTATCAAGGATGATTTGATTTTTCAGCTTAATTGAGTGTGTGCATTATGTATATGTCTTAGTGTGTAGTAGTGGTGTTTTAATTTCCAAATACGGTTAGAACGTTGTGGCTTTGTTCGTAGTTAATATTGTTGAGGGTAGGCTTTTTCTTTTTTCATATTAAAGCCTCCATTATTTTTAACCTTTTTTTACAGGTGGAAGCATAATATATTTGTGTTTTCTACTAGTATATTTCTAATGCAGTCTGGTAAATTTTTGTGTGTGTTTAAATGGGTTCTAATCTACGAACTATCGAAATAGTAGTACCTTGTCTGTCGTTTTTAATGAAACTTGCATATATATATATATATATATATATATATATATATATATATATGTATGTATAAGTCTATGTATGGTCCATCGGGAAATTGAGAAAAGCTATAAAGAATGAGATATTCTATCATTTTGAGTTAGTGAACAAATATATCTATCTAAAAATAGAGACGATAACCAACAGAAATGGTCACACAGTAAGAAACATATTCCTTGTCCCAAAATTATATGCATGTAATTAATGTAAGAATTAAACACAATATTATTCTAATATTATTCAAATATATAATCGGTAGATTTAAAAACTGTGTACGTATTAAGCTTAGAAAAAAACTGAAATACATAAAACCTCTCTCAATCTCTCGGAAAGACACAATAAAATAGAAATGAAAAAAAATATTGGCGTTATAGAGCCGCTGGTTCCTGATACATTGTGAGAATGTACAAATTATAGTAATCAATGTCATTTAAAACATGCGAAATATCCATCTCTTGTACAGCAAGGCATGATAACGCGAGACATGCGGCATATTTTACCTCACCGGTGTAGAACCTGCGGACACCAGTTCGATCAATGTCCAGATTGTCTCTATAGAAGGTGGCATTAAACTTAATGCCTTGCAGAAACGTCCGTTGTGTTACATTACGAAAATCTATGCTCACATTACCTAGAATCAATACAGATGACGTAATCTTGTTATGCCAAGCGTGTCTACTTCAGAGTCTTCTGCTTGTATCTATGTCATTCCTCCTTTTCTCCTGGACAATTTTCAAGACGCTGTATTTGGTAGTTAATTCCCCGGGAACATTACACGTGTAAGAATACGAAATGCCATGTTAATGCGCTCAATGATTTTTCAGATTTGGCGCATTCTTCTAGTCTTCTAGATCCCTCTGGAACTAATACTCACAAAGAAGACAAACAGGTTCAGATAGATGATGAATTCATATACGAGAATTCTCAATCATATTTATTGATCAAAACCCACAAATAGGTAACAAAAATAATGTTACTCTGAGAAACAAGTTATTTTAAGTGGTCCTCTTGTTAATGCGATTTTTAATATAATTGAAAGAAGAATGTTTGCATTGGGAGATGCATTTACCAACAAAGACGTAATTTAGATAGTTATTCTGGATGCGGGGAAGTCAATGCCAGTATCTGAAGCTGGTCTTTGTAGGGAAGGTTGCTTTTCAAACATCTTCGTGTACTTCATGTGAAATGTCCCATTGACTGTGTTTCGGTGTTATAAAGAAGATTACATAGACATTTATGTAGATAAAATTGCCACATAATCCTACCTGAGCAGCAAATCCAACATGTCCCGCAATGTAAACGTGACAACTTCTCTTCAAAATTACCTCCAATCAGTGGTCAACTCGGAAATTAAATGTCTTATGAATTTAAACGCCTCCAAAACAAAACTGATTTAATTTAATCACCACAGAGAACCTTTTCTGACTACTATGATGACCGCCGATGCTGAACCCCAGAAGAGTGACCCACTACGCCTTCTTCGCCAAATATTTCCACTGGCATGAAGTGGACTGAATATATCAAATCAGTAGCTATGTTTACTGCAAGAAAGATCGGCTCACTGTGTCGTTCCAAAAAATGTTTCTGGTCAGAATCCATCTTGCGCATTTATAAATCTACTATTTTTCCGTCTATTGAAGACTGTTGCGATTATCTTCTCTGGTGAACCTGCTGTGTATCTCCGGATTCTGACAAAATCCAGAGAAGGTTCTGCAATACAATCGGTCCGTACGAGATATCTCGTCTCCAGTCAGTTTCTCATCGACGTAACGTAATGTCCCTCTGCGTTTTCTACAAATGTTGTCATGGTAACTCCTCGGATGAGCGTTTTTTTCCTTGTTGCACCGACTATATGAACATAAACCTACTACTTGATTAGCTACTAAGCCTGATAGATTTAGTGTTGAACTAGTTAGATGAAACCGTAATGCAACTGGAACAGTTTCATTTACGACACTTCCAACCCGTGGAAATCTCTTCAGATTTCTTACTTCCATGACAACAACAATTTTTAAAAAAAAATGCAACGACAATCACCATCTTCTGCCTTCTTGACGTCGGTTATTTCTGGGCTCTATTTTCAATCTTTTGATTTACTCTCAGTTCCCGTAACCATCTGCCTTCTAGTGGCATTGTCTCCTTGCTAGGGGTGAAATGATTAAAAACTAAAAATACAGGACATTCACCATTCGCTATTATCCGGTCCTCTTATGGACCCCTGCGTTTTTCATAATTGTAACTACGCAAAAAGTTATGATTGTTTATCTTGGGAATATGTTGTTTCTCGTGTAATCGCGAATATATTTTGTATATAAATTTAAATAAGCATGCAATACAGAGAAAACAATCGATTTTGCAGTGAGAGAAATAATTATTTCCAGTAATCGATACAAGATTGTTTCAGTAAATTTCGCTCCGGGTTTGAAATTATTTCAATTGAAATCCGAAGAGAACGTGCATCAACAATGACGCTCAATTTAGAACAATGGTGGAAAATAAACTGGGAAAATAATACATTAAAAAAAAAGCTTTTAGAAAACGTCAGATCATCATCTATTACACTTAAGTTTATAGGATGCAATATGAAAATAAAAGAATAATGAAAATTAGTTGCTCCATGAATTTAAAGAAATCAAGCACTAGGTCGATTCTGTTTGACGTTTATTTATCTAAAAAAATATTTTCTGAGACAATACATTAGTTTTGATGTAAAACATATACAATAAATATGTTCTTTGGTTAAAATATTTTTTTTTTACTTTTAAAATATTATTTTTTAAAATCGAAATCAAACTTTTTGGTACAATCCATGTGATTAAACATTTTGATCACAGACTTTGAAAGAGCGAATTTAATTTATGACGAATACCTGTGGCAAGTAGTATTCTGTGGAGGCAAAAATCACTAACCTGAAATAAATATTTGGTGACGGAAAGTATTAATAGAAGTGAATGGTAGATTTCTCGACAAGCAGGAACACACAAAAATCCAATAAAAAAAAGTTAATTTTATTTTATTAGAATGAAGAAGTGAAAACTTAAAACATAGTAAATCGTTCTGGGATGCATATGGATCTGTTTAATGGCAAGTGCGTCAGAGAAAAATAAATGTAGCCAATATCCATTTGTGTAAGTGTCACTAATATTCACGCGTGATTCGGAAGTAGAACAAGTGTCAATGTTTGATTGATATACTGTTAATTGATCAGTATGCTTGCTTTTTTATTATGAGGAAAGCGATTATATAATAATGCACAATGCAGGCAATGAAATTATCTGTCCAACATTCTGCTGAGAAACTGCGTGTTCTTCCATTAATGTTGCAGAGGGCATCATTCAAGATAAGGTATTATCACTTTATGGTTAATATAGTCTATGATGTTAGCTATTTGACGCCGGAAAAATAAGCACTGTCAGATTCTAACACTAACCCTAACCCTATACATGCTTTAGGAAAAATATCCTCTACTGTGTTGTCCTCGACTTTCTCAGATTTCAAAACCGTTAAGGACAATGTTATAGACCACGTATTTTGTAACAGTTAAAAACCAAACGAAATGTCAAAAGTCGGAAACTTTGTAAAATTTAAGACTGATAGGACCAGACCTGTTTTGGGGATGGATTAATTACCATATATACATAAGAATATAACAATATCACCATACATAATAATATATAAGTATTTATATGTTCTAGATAAGTGCGAAGATTTTTTATTTGCGTAACAATTTATGTAAGCTCATTAACTCATATATATTTATATAAGCTCATTGTTGCACTATTCAATTTATGTAAGCTCATTGTAACACTATTCAGCTACAAAGTATTATTCTTGTAGCATGCAATTCACGCCAGTAAATATTACATGGTACGAACAAAATTTAATCTCAGTAAGGAAATTCACTGGGCTCAGACTTTGAACTCAGTTACAGAATAGCATCAGAACGGCCACATGCATCAAAGTTGATCTAGCAAGATTCCTTATAGCCACCACGTGTATTTTCAAACCCCAGACCATTGCAGCTCCAGATCTGTAAAGAGTTGATAAAATAAGCTGTCCTTGTATCGAAAGGTTTCGGGGAGTTCAACCGCGGTACAATCTCAAAATTAAATGTATTATCTGATGTCGCTTTGACGACGATAAGCTGGGTCAGAAGAAGAGTACATTATTCATGGTCACATTCTCCAAACTGCCGAGTCGCTCGGCGCCTATATATATATATATATATATATATATATATATATATATATATATATATATATATATATATATTAAAGAAAAACAGACCACTTTAAGGCTCCATGTAATAATTTATTTCATCATAGCCCTTTTAAAGGACGCTGGATCATCAGACTTCACATCCAAAAGGTGAAATGAAAAATGAAATGAAGATTTACACTTCTGACAGGTAGTATTAAGTTTATGTAATTTAACAGGGAGGATAGTGAGGAGTGGTGTGGTAGACATGATCGAGTTTAGAGAGGGTTTATTTTAATATTTCTATCTATCATACTTAGTATTATGGGTGGAGGGACCAGACATTGACCTATCTAATCGGTTAACTTAACGGAAGTGATATATTGAAAGGGAAAGGGGAGAAGAGAGAAAAATTATAAAAAGAAAAAAAGAAAGAACGAAGGGAGAAGTAAAGAGAAAGAAGCTGTAATTTGGTTTTACGAAGGGAGAGGAGGGGTGGCAATTTTTAGCAATTCATATAAAAAACAAATTTTAATGTTTGATAGTAATTTAAATGTTTAAAATTCACCGAAGAAATTAACTTGATGTTTGCTAGTAATTTAAATATTTAAATCTTTTACAAATAAATTAGGGATTTCATATGAGTTAAATAGTATGTTTAAAAACACATTCATAGAAAGTACATTTAAAAAATATTTAAAATATAACATTTTACTGATAGTAATCTTTTAATATTGTAGATGATTGTTAAGGTAACATCTCTATCAGTTTGAATCTAATTCATGAATGTAATTTGTGACTATTTGTAGATGGGTAATCTTTTTTACTTAAAGTTTAGGCTTTAAATTAAGATGGAGTAAGATTTGAAGGCAATATTAAAGATTTTGTTTTATCATATACACATACACTTATGTAAATCTCACATATACAGACGTTCATTTATATGTGCAATTACACACATAGGCACATACACATGTATCGATATACACAGGTACCTATGTATATTCATATATCAATACTTACACATATATTTTCAAATATTTACACATCTTTATATTTATATCTATTTAATATATATATATATATATATTTAATATATATATATATATATATTTAATATATATATATATATCTATTTAATATATATATATATATCTATTTAATATATATATATATATATATTTAATATATATATCTATTTAATATATATATATATATATATATTTAATATATATATATATCTATTTAATATATATATATATATATATCTATTTAATATATATATATATATTTAATATATATATATATATATATATATTTAATATATATATATATATATATATATATATATTTAATATATATATATATATCTATTTAATATATATATATCTATTTAATATATATATATATATATCTATTTAATATATATATATATATATATCTATTTAATATATATATATATATATATATTTAATATATGTATATATATATATATATATATTTAATATATGTATATATATATATATATATATATATATATATATATATATATATATATATATATATATTGTTGTGATGGTGGTGAGAGAAAGTGGAATATTTATTGACGCTTTTCGCAAGAATGTCTAGTCTCTTTGGTTTCCTCAAGTTATAATGAAAGAAAGACAAAGATGTTTGCGAAATAAAATGCCTACGATTCCCCGAGGAAAGGTAGTTATCATGATTCAAATTAACTTAGATATTTTATCACCGCCAGTGACCCGAATCTCAAGGGTGCGTCTGACCGCCAGATTTTCTTTGTTACCTTAATGTATATCAGTCATTTGGAGTTGATCGATTTTAAATCAGTCCAGCAAAACTAGCGAGTATCTGTCTATATTTCTGAGATTAGGTATTATGTAAACTATTTACATTATTCCGACTACTGTCCTCATCTTCGTCACCTCAAGGACACATGGCACAGTTGATAAAGACGTTAGTTAAGATCTAGTGACAGGACAGAGAGTGTGTGAGTTCAATAACTGGTTAAGACGGTTGATAACTTGGACGGAGACGAATTAAGAGGAGATAACTGATAATCGATAAACATAACACGTGTAACTAGAACAGTCTAATCCAGTGAGCGAAAGAAAGGGTTCAGTTCGACATTCCAATCACCCGAAGAAGGCGTACAACGGCCGAAACGTTGTAATAAATATGGCGACAAAGATGAGGACAATAGTTCGAATAATGTAAATTATATGTATATATATATATATATATATATATGATCTTTTTAATTTTTTGTAATTATTATATGACACATTTAGAAAATAAAATAGGTAAGGAGACTATTAAAACGCCTGTATATTTAGGACGCATTGATGACGTTTTTGTTTTCGTTAAAGATATTGATCTAATTACGCAACTTAAAAACAAATTTGAAAGTAACTCCATCTTCAAATTTTAACTAGAAATTAATATTAATATTACAATTCAATTCCTTGATGTACTTATAAATTTATTACTTCTCTATATAGGAAACCCATTAGTATTAACTCCTGTCTTCTTAATTATATCAGTGACTGTCCCAAACTATATAAGTTGGCTGTTATAAAAGACTTAATCCAACGGATATGATATCTTCTCCTAAAATCATATTCTATAATGAATTATATAGCATTAAACAAACACTTGTTAAGAATAGCTCCCCTAATTACGCCATTGATCATCAAATTAAAATGTATCTCAATAACCTTAATAATACCTTAATAAAAACAAAATCGATAATATTAATAATAATAGTGTTCGTCAAAATAAACATAATACAATTAACTTATACTATTGTAACCAAATGTATAATAATTACAAACATGATGAAACAACACTCAAATCGTAATAGGTAGAAATTTTAAACCCTTTAATAATAATAAATAAATAAGCTCATCATATATTATAAAAAAATTTAAAACATTTGACCTCATAGTCACTAATAACCCTGCAAACTAATTCCTCTACAAAAGAAACAAATGTAGTGTATTAATTTATATGGCCGTTCAGAGATTGTAACTCTGATCCTAATAATAAACCCACTACACATATTGGTTTTGCTGCCACCACGCTCTCCCGTAGATTACCTGTCACCATTCTGATCTTAGTTCTATTAAACAACATTTCTTAGAAAAACATAGCCATGAACATAATATTAGACAGATATTAGTTGATAACACAACATTACTCAAAAATACATAAAGTAAAAAGAACCTTCTGATATTGGAGGTTGTCTACATTAAAACGAAGTAACCAAAACTCAACAAAATTACATTTCAAAATAGTCACAACACATTACATTACATCTAGACATATGGTTCTGTTGCTATTATTTCGGTCTCTCACATGGTACGACGTCATAGAAGCGCATCATGATATTGTAATCCAAACTGAAGATGGTCACAGATGAGATTGAAAGTCCTTGGGAAAATAAAGATTATTTGCATGAAAATGTTGGTATTTTCTACAGCCACCAAGATATTAATTCGTGGATTTGAAAGGATTAAAACTAAAATAAATAGACATAATACTTTTAATTATTTAACCAAACCTGCTTGAATACATAGACATATATATATATATATATATATATATATATATATATATATATATATATATATATATATGTATAAGTGTGTGTGTGTGTGTGTGTATATATATATATATATATATATATATATATATATATATATATATATATATAGTGGGTGAAAACAGATATTCGTACACATACAATTTTTTTGTGTGTGTGTGTATATATATATATATATATATATGTGTGTGTGCGTGCGCGCGCGTGGGTGTGTGTGTGCGCGCGTGTGTATGCGTACATACATGTGTTGGAATCTTTGAGAAAAAGGCTCTAATATATGTACATATCTGGGTGGGTGTGCATGTATGTATGTAAATATATATGCAGGTATGTATATATACAGTTTATTTGTCATTGTCGTTAATGTTTAAGATATATAAGTCTTTTTTCAGAGATTCCAAGGCATTTTATCTTATACAGAGTTTTGTCTTTCTTTTACCTAACCTGAAGAAGCCAAAAAGAGTAGACATTCTGGCAGAATGGGTCGTTAATAAATTTTCCACTGTGTATCATCATCTTCACTTACGTTTCAGATACTATTCTACATCCGATACACATATATCGTAGTTGTATAACGTCGAAGAGTAGTATCAAAATATACCGCAGCTATCATTGCGTTATTTCAAACGGTTCTGAATATGCTAATATATTTACTGAATATTTATTGGTCATCAAAAGACCAGAATTCTCTGGCACCATATTAGGACCGAATATATTAACTAGTTCTTATGTTAAATATAACGTTATATAGAGGAACGAAATTGGGGGAATATTAAAATATTGTGCCGAATGGAAAAATCCCGTTTAGATTGTAAATGAATTACTTATTACTAATAGTATATTGCAATCAACAATTTTACCTCATCAAATTTATTTTCTATACCACATTCACAACTGGGTTATTTTGTCGAATTTTGTTTGCAATACCTGGTAAGGATCGAAATCGATATTCATAGGCAACCAAATTAAATATTCTATTCATTACCCAGTGTTAAGGCTTCTCCGAAGATCAATATTGAATTATGCCTTTATTCAGCATGAAGTTTGATATGTTAAGCCCTATGATGTGGTTTGATTATCCACGATCTAAATGTACAGATGCCTTCCTATAGATTTAAAATAATACACACAATTTGGTTATTTCATTATTTACAGATTCTGTTAAATTCCTATCGCAGTGAAGCCACACGATTTTTTTAACAGAAAAAACGCAGACGTTGATATGACAATCGGTATAGATAAGAAGATCAAAACTCTGTGCCAGACATCTCGAATTGCATTTGTTTAATTTATCTGGGCTTAGCTACATCTTAGACAATTCAGAAAACATATTCGACAAATTTAATAGATTAACCGGCGTCATCATAAAATCGCGCTTTATTTCACAAGAACAAGATCTGTTCCAAATTCGCTAAATAAGTTTCTTTGTGATCTTCAGCGCAACAAGTCACTGTGAGATTTTTCTATATTGTCTTATATATTTACTCTTCCATTGAATTTATTCATATACACGCAAAGACGCAAACATACCTATATGTACGTATAGTTGATCTGAGGATAGCATTAGGACGTAAAACTGACAGATAAAATTCTGTCGTCATTTCTATGTTAACAGTGTCTATATCTGTTAATACAATATCCAATATCAAACAGGGCTGGTGCAAGGGTATCGTGCTTCATTCCAAAACGATGCAATGGGGCACCGACTCTAGTACATCACAATTAGTACATCAGGTAGTATTCATATAAAATATAAATTTTATTGTATCCTAATTATGTATAATAAATGTCATATGCAACAATCCAACTAGAAAAATCGAAAATAAATTCAATATATCTAAATCTATTTTTTCTAAATCATTTCACGCCAAGCAAGGCAAGAATGCCACTAGTATGCAGGGGGGTTACCGAAAGAGAAAATGAGAGAAAAGACTGGGTCTAGGGAGGAACGAGAAAAAGATATATCTGAACAGGATTCATTAAGATAGAAAATGGCGATTGACGTGGCATTTAATTTTTTTAAGATTTTAGTTATCAGGGAAGGAATTTCCACATGCGGGAAGTGCGAGAAAAGAAACTATTGGAGTGAAGTATTGGTTACATTTAACTAATTCAACAGAAAACGGGTGGAACTGGTGTTACCTAGATGCTGTTTTTCACATAAATACAGTAGTAAATACTGTATGTTGGTCTGCTGTTGGATTTCACTGTGGAACTCACTTGACTGACTTCTAGCAGTTGACTACTTCTTCTATGAGCCGCAGGCGAATCTTATGTGTTGTTCGTGTCCTAAGTATTATCGTTCATTAGCAACATTCGTTTGATTATTCTATTCAGTAAACTTTCTTATGTTACAACAGATGCCAGTCTACTAGCACGTTTAAATTCACATAGTCGGGCCAACAGGGGGGAAAAACTCGTCAGAGCAGTTGCAATGGAGATAGTGGTAGAACAGACAAAGGGAAGCCACATCACGTCAAATTTAAAGTGACTAAAGTCTTGATACCAAGTCAGAATCGATTACATTGCGGATCTTTCTATGGATTTTGTCAAGAACCTCGAGATGAATAGCGGAAACGCGAGATTAGATGAAGCAACAGTATTCAATGCAGGGACGAATGGCTGATTTGTAAATGTGCAGAATGACGAGGAAAACGTTCTGGCACGACACAATGACTCAACATTTTTGCAGCAGATGCAGCTTTCCTTTTTATTCGATGTAGTTAACTCATTTTAAGTCAGTTGAAAACGCCAGGCCAAGAAGGCGTACTGTGTTGCAATCCAATATTCTAACATCAGACATACTGCTGGCGGATTGGTAAATTTTTCTATGGTGGTTAAATGAACATAATTTCGTTTTGGAGGCATTACAATTTACAAGCCATTACCTGACCCAGTTAACCACTTAACGTAGATTCTTTTCAACAACAGTCGCCAGATTAACTACGGGTTTGCTATTGAGACACGAGTAAATGGTAGTGTCATCTGCATAAAGGCCTACTTAGGGAACTGATGACACCAGGAAGATCAGTGATGTAGATCAGAAACAGCGTCGGACCCAGGATAGAGCTTTGGGGGAAACTCGCATTCGTGTGAAATGATTTGGATGCGAGCCCGTTCAAAACGACTTTCATTTCACGAGCGGATAGGAACGATTGGATTAAATCAAATACACGTCCAGTAATACCGTACCTTTGAAGTTTACGTAGAAGGCCAGCGTGCTAAGCCCTGTCAAACGCCTTCGAGATATCTGGAGACTTAGATCTAACTTCGCCATTATTATCAAGTGCTTGATATACGTATTCAGTGATGACTGTTTGCACATCAGCGGCAGACCTGGCAAAACGGAAGTCATATTGTTTGTCAGAGAGTAGGTCGTGTGCGGTAAGATACTTAAACAGTTCTGCATTGATTAAAGCCTTGGATACTTTGCAAAAAAAACCGATAGGGGAGATAATATGGCGGGGGTTGAATGTTCTCCACATTTCTTAAAACAAGAAAATACAGAGGACGACATCCAAGATGTAAAGCAGGAATCAGCGAGGCAATTGTTGTGAGAACTGGAACTACATGATTCTGTGATAGAGGTAAACATGAAATCTCGAGGAGATGCGTGTGCATTAGGGTTACTGGGGAAACGCATGGAAAAATCCACCATTTGCGTGAAAGATTGAGTGATTAAGAAGTTCGGGGTTTGGATGACATCGAGGCCAGTGACAGAGTTTAATCTACCTGGCATGGTGGACATTAAAATTACCGAACACAATTTTTTTTCAAATCGGTATAAGGACATGGCTTTGTTCATATTATCAGATATACTATCTAGCATGCAACAGTGGTGAGAGGAAATAGAACGGTAGATAAAGAAGAGTTTAGTAGAGAGAGACAGAGACACATGTAAGAATAGTCTGGAGATTCAAGAGAGAGTTCCCTAGCCAACAGGAGATTTTCGCGGACATAAACTCCCAGGCAATACATATAGACATTAGAGTCCTTCGTATAGATAGGAATATAGCCAGGAATCGGAAAATTGAATATTTGAGACTATATTCGCAGAGTGGTGGGTTTCCTGGAGACATTTCGAAGAGGAAAAATTCCAGACTGCAGACGAATGTTCGAGAATGAAAGGCTGAGGGATTTAGGTGTTTTTTGTTGAGCTGGTTCAGTTTTATATCTTTGTTTACTTATAATCATTGTGTGTTATTTTGGTAAGGAAACGACTAGGATAGTAGTCGTTCGTCTAATGTAAAACGTTTGGGTAGGAATCAGGCGCAGATTGCAAATAGTGTGGTCTCGGGGTTACCCGCCGAAAGTGCTGCAGGTACACTCTTCCATGCACGACATGGCACTGCAGGAAGCCCGATATTATGCGACTGTTGATCAAAGCAGACTCTGAAGACATTAGGCAAATACTCGGGCTTCTAACTACTAGTCGAGGAACAGCAACCAGAAAATTGCTAACCAGTTATGGAGAGAGGTTGCCATCACCCACACATATCACAAAAACATTATGACAGCCCTACTATTGAGGCCTGAGAAGAGGGAAAACTCCGGGAATCGCGTCCTAAACAATAAACGATGTATGATATCTACTCCTGTCAAGTGAAGTGGGTGGAATATGGACCAAGAGACTTGTCATAATAAATCATTCCATTTTAAATAAATCAATGATTTGCAATATTTTTTTTAAAATCAACTTGGTATTTTTCTTTTAAAAAGTTGAATAACTTTAATACATAGACCATTATGAATAGAAAATAGCGAATTTATATCCTTTATTTATTCGAGACATAGCATTAGCAAAATAAATTTCGGATTTGGACAAATAAAAAGAAGACCGCAAAATGTTGTCAAAATCTGCGAAAATGTCTCAATTTTTAATAATCAGTTGTGCTTAATTTAATTCCTAACGTATATGAATTTAGGTATAAAAAAAAAACACATGTTGATAAGATAGACAAGTACACAAATCTCTGCCCGGGGTCCCTAAATTGGCTTAGACTCATTCGGTGAGTTTGAGAGTAGTACCAACCAACACTTATAGTGAACATAGTAACTCTATAAATATATCAAAATTTAGACAGTCTTTATATATATATATATATATATATATATATATATATATATATATATATATATATATATATATACGCACACACATACATACATACGTAAATATTAATAGTTGTCCAGGATACCCGACTACTAGGGCGCTTAGTTAATCCCTATTGAAGGCGCTCGCTCAGGCACATTATGATTTGTGGCATTGTGCTAACACAGATATATTAACCGCACTTAAGGGTTCCGTCTACCCAATTTCACTCACAAAGTATGGGTCAAGGTTTGGTATGGTTTTCGTCCCCCTCCAGACCAATAACATCAGGAAGGCTCCTTCCTGACAAATCAACCATGGTAAGATTCCAACCCAGGTTTCATGGTCAGAAAGCGAACGTTCTAACCACTCGGCCACGCGCTCATACATGCATACATATATACATACATACATACATACATACCTGGTATAAACACAAAATTGTCCAATTCGTGTATCAGCGTGCGATAATTGTCCACTCCACAAAATGCTTAATAACTAAACAACATTAAACTAATTGATTTAGGTTTTTTATCAGGTTTTCAGATAAGAGGTATAAGCATCGAGACACCATTTGCCCTATGAATCCCTGGAAAAAAACATTTGCCTTATTCAGCTAGAAAAAGAATAGGGTAAAATTGTTTTGTGTCAGGCCCACTGTTTTCAAATCTGAGCAATGTTGAGAGGAAAAAGATCTGTCAGGCTTTCAGTAATGGTACCAACATTCATACTCTGGCACCCATCTTCATTTTTCATTCAGAAACCATCAAGAGAACGATGAATAAGTTAAAAAAGGGGGATCAGTAGAAAGGAAAACTGGATCAGGAGGTCACAATGGCAAGAGGGGTCATCATTTCAGCTGAGAGCTAAATACACCCTTATTTTTCGAAGTAGAGTCCAATATGTTATAAAAACCTCGGAGAATTCCAGTAATTTATCTTTAATCATTTTTAAGATACAGCGGTTCAAAGCTTAATCTAACAATTGGACAATTTCGCTGTCATACTACTTGGACAGTTTCGCTGTTACACCCGGTATATATATATATATATATATATATATATATATATATATATATATATATATATATATATATATATATATATTTGGGTATTTAGGCTAATTTTATAGGAATTCGTAGAGTTTAGAATCCTCAGCAGAATGCAGAAAGCACTGGACGGCCGTTTCGTCCTATTTGGGTTCTCATCAGCAGTGCGCATCCAATACCGAGAATCGAACTCTGATCGCTTCGATACAACGCGAACGAATAATTGTAGTGGCTCTTGGGCACAGATTCCGTGGATATTCGGGGACTCTGGATAATTCTGTATACTTTGATGGGTATTGGTGAACGGAACTGAGTGAGTAGCGCCGCTATATCGAGTCTAATTTAAATCTGCTGATGAGTCCTTTCCTGCATTCTGTTGAGCGTTCTAAGCTCGACGAATTACTATAAAATTTCGTTTCGTCTTTACGTAATTAATCAGATAAAAATTGACGTTTTATTTATACATATAAATTTCAAATTTTTCAATTTCCCCCTTTCCTTCCAAACATCACTTTTGTTTGGGGAAATCCTAAAAGACGAAACGCATCACACGAAAAGTTTTTCCAATTTTCTCATAATATATATATAGATAGAGAGAGAGCAACATATATTTCTTATATTACATAAGAATTGAATGACAAAAACAATTTCTTGTTTATGTACCATTTAGTTGACATGTAGTAAAAAAAATAAAAATTTTGAAAGAATCATAAACTATTCAGCTGCTACGTACCAAGAACTGCGAAAAGTTGTAGTAATATTCAAAAATGTTGTGGATGCCTTCCTCTTACAGTCAACTAAATAAGAATATAGAAAATACATTCTGACATTCAGTTAATCTATCTGTTTATCTATGTCATAAAAGAACTAACGCTGTTGTCATTATAATTCAGGAATTGTTACAGAACAAGAATGATACCCTCTGTCAGCAAGCATAACCAAACTTTTCCGACCAGTAAAACAAATGAGATGTGGCTCATCATAAAGAAAAAAAATCAAATTAATTTTTCGTTGAAATTCTTCACTACAGAAGATCCTACGCGTAAATATCTGTCATGGAAATAAGGAATACAATAGATATTTTTTATTTGGAGAAAATCTTTTTCTACAATTTAAAAATTTCGCGTGATGTTATCACTGGTGACAACTGTGATTAAAAGATGCTACTGGGTGCTGCTAATTTATTCTTTGAAAATACAAACATTTTTAAAAATTGAAAGTTTCATCCCCAGACAATAATTAATATGAACGTTTCTCGTTTCTAAACAAAGTATTTTTATACGTATGATATTACTTAATGAAAATCACCAGTGGTTTACAATGCGGAGAAACTTGAACAATTCCGAAAACATTCTATTTAATCATTGTTATGGATGTAGTTTAGTCGAACTGTACCCACAACAAAACATGCATTAATAAGCAAAGAAGGTTACCCTGTCATTTAATAATGATTTCCATTTGCCACCCGCTTCTGCCAACCTCTTTGACTGAGAGAGTGTGAACGAAACAATGAAGCATTTAGCGAACCGAACGCAGGCCACAGTTTGCCCTTAACTTGTCTAGAGCATTAAACTCTTTACCACTTATTTAAATGAAAGTTATTTTTACTGCAAGTCGAGTTTTTTTTTTTGCAAGCCATACCGAACAAATTGCGGTCTTTGTTTAGCGGCATATCATCTTATAGTTTATTTAATGCCGAAATTTAATTGTCCTGGAAGCATTTATAATTATCTGTATTACAATGTATTGCTGGTAATGTTTTTTTTAATGTATTGCTGTTATTATTTTTTAATAAAAATATATTAGTGTCATTTTTACTATAAAAATATTTTTTTATATTTCATAGCTTTTTTTTTTTTTACCTCCGTTTGGACATAAACTGTTTGCTAATACCTAGGACACTAACAGGTGCTACAACCGCTGATCAGTGTGGACGTGCGAAGAACAGCAATTAACAGGTGGTTCCAAGCTCCTCAAAACCTTCAATCTCTCGTTCAGAGGCCTTGATACCGGATGTAGTTTATCGTCACAAACTTTGCAAATACTAGGGTAAAATTGTTTTGTGCCAGACCCACTGTTTTCAAATCTGAGCAATGTTGAGAGAAAAATGATCTGTCAGGCTTTCAGTAATCTCATAGTGACCGTACATCCGTACGGTCACTATGAGATTTGCAAAACCATCTGGTGTTTAGAACTTGCTTCCAATTATCGTAATAATAGAATTATCCTGTCCATTTTACACGGGACCCGTATGTAAAAAAAAGAAAATGGAAATTGTGAAAGTTTGTAAAGGAATATCGATGAAAAGGTAATTACAGCACTGGCGATCCTTGAAGCAATGGTGTGCCGTGCAAAAAGCATGAAATAATGCAGACATAGTGATTTGGGTAAGGACGATTAAAAAGACCTCTCTACTTCCGATCAGCAATTTTACTTTGAAAAATTGTGAATGCAGCCTGCCGAATTCAAAAATGATCGGTTTATTATATCAGGTCATGAGAGATGACCTGAAAAATACATTTCTTAAGAGCAGACAAAGGCATATGTATTGAGAATATATTCGACAGTACACGGTAATTTTAACAGAACTGGTGTGAATATCAGTCAGGAGCAGTCTTATACAATGACAATCACAATATATTATGGCATTTCTCTGTTCGGACAAACTATGGCATTGAAGTACGGAGACCCGACCTTGTGAGAGATAAACCAATTAGAAGTGCTTAAATTATTGATTTTGCTGTTCCATATTGTATAATGGTGGACGCCGATCAAATTGAAGAGATTGAACAAAAAACAGGACCTTGCTTGGTAGTTAAAGAATTTATAAGACAGATTTGTTGAAGTAACTCCTGTTGTGGTGGGTGCGCTTGGAAGAACAACGAGCCATTAAAATCGGGCTTAGGTAAAATTGAAATTTAGACCAAGATTGTAAAAACGTTGTTACTCCTTACTGTGCAAGGATTCTGCGAAAAGACATTGTGTTGTGAGAAGTTTTATTCACACTATACCTCAAGAACGAATTTTCCATTCACTAATTTAATGTGTCACACACGTAGTAATAATAATAATAATAATAATGAACAGATAAAAATATTATCTATTTTTAAGAAAAAATGACCACGCCATAGATATCAGGCTGACACATCTTACTAATATATGTGAGAGTCTACTATAACCTCGGTATGTTCTTATGAAGGTTTTACATCTAAAGAAAATATATTAATTCACATTTCCGACATTATTGGCGTGATATTTCGGGACAAGAAGGTTTTCATCGTCTGAATACAGCAGAAGGAATTACCTTCCTATGCCAAATAAATAACGAATTCCTTTTAGTTTTGAAACCATTTTCTAAATCTGCACTTAATTTGTACCTGTTAATATTTCTCACACAACTTTTCTATTATTAAAAAAAAAACTTACCCAAATAATGATCGTTCCTATTTTATTTTACTCGTGTTGAGTATTAATCGTATACTTATTTCCCTTCTAGGTGTTAGTATTACTGCCTGATTCAGATTTTACGACTTGACTTAAGTTCCGTATATAGAGCAACGTCTATAGCAGATAAGAAGTGTGAGCGAATAAAAGGTCTGAATTAATTGCAACATAGAGGAAAAGAAATGAAAAGGAAAAAACAATTTGCCCCTTTATATTGAGTCAAAGAAAACATTTCCGGTGCATATATTCTCAGGATGCAAATGTTCTTAAATAATTCTCATTCATTATTTGCTCCATGTGTCGGTACGATTCGTTTGAAATGTAGACGATACAGTATATGGTTAAATATATGATAATACTTAATCCCGTGTTAATTTCAGATTGGGATAAGCATTACTGTGGTTAAACATGAAACTGAGATAAAGGAAAATCACTATCAAATAATTCAACTTCTGTCACTTTCTCACCGTTAAGTTATGAGCACCCATGGCATAAGGAACACGTAAACGTGGATCTGTACTCAGAGCGGATATTTTCGACCGCAACACGGAAAAATAATTCTTACCTATTATACTTTAAATAAGTTTATGCAAGTTAACAAGATAGAAATGATAGCGTTATCCTTCTTCAAAAATAGGTGTTTCTTTAGGGCATTAGCGATCATGGCTATCCACAAATTCTTGTACATTCTATCTCTTGAAGAACTTTATCATTTTGCTATTTCTCGCTTTCCCTGCTCTGCCATCCATTCACTCAAGCTTGCTAGAAAAGTTATGCTTTCCCTCTATCACCCTTGCATTCAATCTGTCCTGTGAGTATCACATTTTCCAAGGCTGTCAACCTATTTACAGTATTTACATTATTTGGACGTATTCGCGGCATTTTACATTGTTTTCATATTCACGACGTTTCGCTCGTTGTATGCCACGGGCTTCGTCAGGTGATTGGAATTTCGAATTGAACCCTTTATTTCGTCCACCGGGGTAGATATTTCTAGTTCCATGTTTCATGTTTCTTCCGGATGTCTCAGTAGCAGTTATTTCCTTTTAATATCTTTATCGCCGTAGTTTGATTTTTTTTTTTTTAGTTTCTCACAACGGTTTCTGCATTTAATGAGTGTTCCCCCAATTCTTGATACATGGGCCTTTACATTTTCCGCTTTCTTGCTTCCCAATCAACTTTGATTTCGAAAAAGATATAAAGTCAATCGTTATTTTCTGTCTTCTTACTTCATTTTCTTTTATCGTTTTCTCTCTTTAATAGAGCCCTTTTTTTTCTCATATCTTTCACAGTCATTAAATATTGTGGGGAAAGATTGGCAAAACGAGAGAACTCATCTGACGAAAACCGTGACGTAAGCGTTTCTTCCGTGGGCCCCAAAGGTTCGTTCTCTTTGTTTGCTAATCCTTGACCCACTATACATGCAAGTGATTTTATGACTGAGAAAGGTTATGAGGAAAAAATACCAGTACAAAGAAGAATCTGTAATATAATCAAACCTGATTGGCATCCCTACATCAGTTACTTTCTCAGCGTGGCGTGGTTTCTCCATGACGTTTCTACTAATATTTTCATGGCTACTGCTCTGATGAATACAATCTTCAGAAACTTAAAAGCAATGTTAATCGCCATCTTCTATCTCCTTGAATCCCTTTAATCTTTATTATTTTCCTCATTTATCGCCGATACATACGTTTCACTCACTTTCAGTCTCTGTAAACCCCTGCGTACTAGTGACATTCCCACCTTGCTTAGGGTGAAATGATTAAAAAAACAAAAACAATAACAAAACAAAAACAAAACAATGTGCACCAAATCACTAGCCTTTTGCGACTCCACATAAGAATTTGCCTCACCCGTGTGCTGCAGATCATCACACGTAATATTGACCCTACCCTAAACACCTCTTGCAGAACGATTACTGGGTGTCTCAAGTCAACCAAGGTAGATGACATCTACTTGCGTAGTAGCATTGCCCCCTACTTAAGTAAGAAGGTCAGTCTATTCCCAACTCGAGCAGTTGAAGAAGGAAATTGACCCACGTCATCTACTCCACGGCTGTGACCCAATGACTATGAGGCTCAAGCTTATTACACCAAAACGAACCATTGAACATCATTCAATAACAGTCCCCGCGGTGCAACCGTCTTAACAACGTGGAAACAGTCAGTCAGTGTCTCTCTCTCTCTCTCTCTCTCTCTCTCTCTCTCTCTCTCTCTCTCTCTCTCTCTCTCTCTCCTTACAGAATCCATTCCACACTGATGCCTTGCCCTTCTGGCCCTGCCTAAATCACATCCGAACAACTGTTAGTCGATGTAGTGCCAACCTTCAGAGATGAGGATATGCCACCTACGTTGATCCCAACTGCCAACTCGTGCAATCACAAACTATTGAACATCAGGTTTGTCGTAATCTTGAAGATCCATGCACACTTAACGACTATGAAAACTTAACACCGCAGGGAAGGCTTTGTGTACAACACTGGACTGATGTGGTGCAGTGACACAATAAGAAGACAGCCTTGCCTATTAGTGGCGTTATTGCCTTGCTTGGGTTGAAATGATGAAATAATTACACGTGTCTTGCAGATAACTAACTTACTGTCCAAGTTTCAGAAAAAAATGAATTTTTAGTGTTGATTCGAAAGAGCAGTTTTAATTCTCTTAAGCTGACCAATAGAACTTCTGACGCTTAAACTATTCATTGTACCGTTTCTTTTATCTTACTAACTTCTCAAGTAAATAAAATCTCATTGATACACTTTTCTTGCAACGTTAAAGAGATGTTGCAAAATTATTTTCTAGATTGCCTACTGCGTGCCTCCTAACGTAGCAAATACGTAGGTTTGTACGTTACATTAATAGAAAATGGGTAATAAATTTCAGGATGGTATTAGAACGTAATCTCATCATGTGAATTTAGGATTTTCATTAAGAAAAATTCCAAAAAGTAATGTTATAACGCCTAAACATATTGTTAACTGGAGGCAAAAATACATATTATAATTATATAATTCTTTAGCATTGCTCTGGATATTGCTCCATATCTGGTCTGGTATAACTGCTACACATTTAGTGATTCTTGATAAAAGTCCAGAACAATCCGAAATGTTATTAGTCCTGACCTAACATCTCGGCTTCAGTCCCATTTCCAAAGCCGGTACTTAGCTTCATGTACCTTTTCTGTACTTACATTAATGGAAATTGTTCGGAGGGACATCTAGCTATAGTACGCAGTTTTTATGAAATTAATCCCAGCAGCAGACTGACGGAAATTTTCAGCATTTTACGGTTAAAAAGACTAGATATAACGGTAAGTACTATGCTAACAGTTTCTCCTCTAACACTCCTCGGTTTTGGTAGTCTTTTCTGGATTCTTTCTTCCAAGTCAACTTTGATATTCAAAAATCTAAATGCAATGCCAATCGTTATATTATGTCTTTTTAATTCTTGTTCTTTTATTGACCTGTTTCTATAATAGTAGTTTTTCTCATATTCTCTAATATTCGGTAACTCCTTGTGTGCTAGTGGTTTTATTGCCTTGCTTGGGGTGAAATGATTAAAACAAACACAATGACCAACACGAACTTCTTCAGCATTTTGTAACTTTACTATAAAGTTATGACGACTTTAGGGACGAGATAGTTTGGTGACAGGAAAACAGTTAATTGCTATATTACCGTAATGTCACCACAATATCGTATATTTCCCAATTATATAGAGCACTTGCAGCATGGCCCGGCGTTGCCCGTGCTTGATTCAAAAATCGTACGTTTAGGTAGTTTCCTCTTACTTTTCAACGACTATGTGTAAACTGATTTGCAGTACAAATTGTAGTTACGCTCAACAAGCGTTTCATGTGACAAAACATACTGCCTCCGTTGAGATTGTCCGGAAAGCCTCAAAGAGGCCTCAACCTCGGTTTCCTCCTCCCGCTTTCTCTTTGCCGCAGAGGCTCTTTTAGAACACCTGCTAAGGTTGCCTCGCCATGGTATTTTGGCACACTTACCAAAGCTGCCGGGTCGGTCATCGCCACGGCACTCAAAAGAGTGCAAATCCGAGGTTGAAGTAGACGCCAGCCGCTTCTCCCCCAAGGAGGCACACTCAATGAAATCCTGCTCCCGTTTCGCCTTAGCCGATGAGTCTTTTTTAGAACACCTGCTAAGGTTGCTTCGCCTGGGTGTTTTTGCAGCCTTTTCAGAGCTGCCAGCTTGGTCATCGCCACGGCATGCAGAAGAGTGCAAAGCAGATGTTGAAGTAGACGCTATATGATCATCTGTAACCAGATTTATTATGTGCTCCTCCGCAGTCGGCTGTTCTGCATGTGTAACGTTAACGGTGTTAGGGATCTTCAGTTGCTGACGTGCGGATATTCGTCGTGTAGGAGCCATTTGAAGAGTTGTAGAAATGCTGTGTAAGAATGCGAATAGAAGTTGATGCCGAAGCTAAAGCGGTGCAATCTCGTTGTATACGAAAACTAAAAATGCAGTGGAGCGGTATGGAAAAAGCTTCTCCTAGATATGGGCCGTGCTTTCTGGCATCACGAAAACGTCGCTGTAGGACGAGGTTACACAACCAAAACGTTGAAGCGTTGAACGTTAAAAAGTAGTGAAACACTGAGGTGTACTGGGCCGCGTAGAAAAGACAGAAGAGAAGTAACTTGCGACTGAAGTTAACTGTCTAATAGCAAAACTGATCTACGAAAAATTAGTTTAAGCAAATAGGCAGTGAGGTCCTGAGGTGTACCGGGCCGCGTAGTAAAGGCAGTACACTTCAACTTACAGTGAAAACTGTAACGTGGAGGTAAAATAGGTTAGGCAAACGATTGAGTAAATAAGTAACTTGCGACAGCAGTTAACTGTCTAATAGCAAAACTGAACTACGAAAAGGTAGAAATAGGTATGGAACGCTAAGATGGACTGGGCTACGCAGTAGAGGCAGCACGCGGAGATAAAATGGGTAATGCAAACGTTTAAGCAAATAGGTAACTTGCGGTAGCAGGAAGCTCTCAATTAATCCAAGGACAGATGCGTTAATGGCAGTCAAATGAAGACGTGGGTGCGGATGCACCCGCGCTGAAGGTATTCAAAGAGAGCGTGACTCGTCATTGATTGGTGTAGCCTGGACAAATGCCATGACTTAGACCAATGAATGAGCTCACGCAAAATGGAAGATGCTAGCGCGCATTCACACACCCGCGCATGATCTGGCGAGCGCAAGGCTTGGCCGTAAACGGGCTCAAGCTGCCTGCTGCATATGCAGTTTGGCTCTAACGCACGTGATACCGGCGATGAGAATGCAAGGAGTTGCAATGAAGCGTTTGCTTGTTTGGTTTGTGCGACAACGAAAAGCCGCTAACCGTTTGCCGGCATTAGCTTTGAAATGGATTGGGAGCATTTTAAAGCAAAAACTCCTCTTCAGGTCTGGGATGCGGCCTAGGCTTGGGGAAATGGTTTAAAGAATTGGAAAATGGACTGCTGAGGGCGGAACCATTTTCACTCAGCACGTATGCGGGTTTTCTTTTCAGTAAAGGCGCGAATAAAGGAAGTGCTTATTTTCGTAAGATGCGACGATTAAAGCAAAAGTGTTGACAAAGTCGAATATGTCATTTGTGGCTCAAAGTCAGACCTGGTAGCAGGGATAAAAAACCCGAATTTCAATGGCCCTGCACCCATTTCAGAATTTGAGGTCAAATGTTTTCTTCCACTCCACTGCACGCACTGACCTGTTTCTTCCCGCGCATAACGTGACTTTAAATTAATCTGCATTTAGGAAATACCCAACCGGAAAAACACATTTTTAAGGGTTGACCGATTGTCGATTTGCACTCTGTTTGGGGGGTGTTCAGAGTTGAAACTTCACATGGTGATTCCCAATGGCCTTCTCATAAATCCGGTCGATTTTCGCTAAAAACCGACATGCGGTTCAGGCGCTATCTGGGCGTATCGGTTATGGGGTTTTATCGATTTTCCGCGTTGTTTAGGGGTTCGTGGTCATGAAACTTCTGGACAACACTTCTAATGGTAGACTCTAAGAAGGTGTCAAATGTGGTTGAAATGCGATCATTCCTTCTGTAAGCAGATTTTTTCGATTATCGACTTTTTCGGAACCTGAGTCGAACTCAAAAATCGGCCTCTGTCATGTCCTTACGGCAGCCATTTGCAAACTTGTGGTGAAAACCGCATCGAAATCGGGTGAGAAATGCGGCCTGGGCGAGGTAACAACTCCCACGACAGACACACAGACAGACATGAGAAATATAGATAGTAGATATATGCAATTTTTCTATAATATTCTGTGCGGAAAGGGCTTAGGTAATCAAAATAATCCGATTGCCTTTGAGGAGCTGATACCGTCTCACAAACCAATTTATTGCGGGTCAATTTCGTCTGACTGCCTGTTCAATACTGTGCCAGGGGTGCAGAATTAATTTCAACTAAACCCATCTCGACGCGAATGAGTCCGAACCATTATTGTCGATAACTCGAAAACGGAAGATTTTATATAAAATTATGTTATTTTCGAATTAACCATGCACATTTACACCTAAATGGAAATATTTGAGAAAATTCTCATTAGAAACTGAGCGCGAGGCTTGAACTGCAAATTACTCTTTTGAGGTTCTCAGTTCTGTCACCCCTGTGCCAAGCTAAGCAGAGTTCAGTAAATAGCTATTAAAACCACTGTTGTTTGTTTGTTTGTTTATTGTATGTTTAATTTGTCACGTATAAAACTGTCTTTAAAATTCCTCTATTTGCATGGGGTGCTAGATTTTATTTTAATCCGGATGTGTCTTTTAGACATTCACTAACACATTCTGATGTCAGCGGATTTTCTTCTAAATCAACAGCGGATGTGCATCTCCAGCCGCTTTTCAAAGATTTTCCGCTAAGTGTTTCCCAGTAAATATTACTCTGTTTGTTGACCAATCACGATGATTGCCTCACGATTTTCAATTGTTTCTCCGCGAAAATGTGACACAGAGATTACATAGGCAAACTTTACTGGTTTATTGCAGGAAAATGTGTTTACTTAAAGTTATAAGTGCATATTTTTTATGAAGCGGTTTTATTGAAACAAGAAAGTCTCAGAATTACAGTCAGAGTTATTAGAATATATATATAAAGATTATTTAATTTATTATTGTTGTGGATTCCGGGATGAAATCCGGTAGCAAATAATAACAAACGCCAAGAATGAATAAAGAAAATAAATGTATCAACGTAATAATACAAACTGGTAATACAGGTTAGTAGTTCCAGGAATGCGGGTTAGTAGACAAATATATATATAAAGTCTTTGGTATCGCCGTATCGATGTATGACTTCTTACTGAGTCTAAGTGCTCGTTACTGTGACTCTTGTGCTACCCTCCTCTGCTTGACTCTGTCTATCTACTACTCGACCGACTCGACGTTCCTACTCTACTTTCGGTTATTCACTGGCAGCAGTATATGTATACTCTGGGTGAGTCTATTTGTGTAAAAACAATTATTTATGATTTTAGAAATCTGAGACAATATTTAAATATTTATAATTCGTAGGGTTTCATGTTAAAATAAAATGGAAAATGAAGTAAGAATCATCGTTTACTAACATTATTTAATTTAAAACTGACGCGATTCTAGATTATTCTATTTCCCATTGCTTCAAATTCCGACGAAATCTATTGTGAAATTAGTCGAATCAAACTTACGTTTTAACAGACAATAGTTATATTAACTTTGGCAGCAACGAACGTTCAGTTCGATATTTATATTTCTAATTTACGACATATAAAGTTTATTAAATTCTCATCTTTAGTCCCCCGGACATCGTAGATTTCTAGACAGAGAGATTCATCTATAAAAAGACAATCGCTATAGAACTCTAGATCTCAATTAATAACAACTGCTCTCATTCCCATCCAGCCTTTTCACGGCTATCTAAATATCAATAAACAATAAAGCCCATTACCAAAACAGCCTTTTTTCTAAACATTCTATCAATTAACAGCACCCCCATCTCACATTCCTCACCCAACACTACTCTCACCATCTTAAATAGCAATTACCATCTCTTATGTATCATCCAAACCTTTTCTCATTATTCTAAATATCAATTAACAACAACTCTCATATCTCGCAAACATTCTCTCAGCATTCTAAATATCAATTTAGAATTGCTAATCTCTCGCCCATAACCTTCGCTCAGCATTCTAAATATCAATTAACAATATCTTTCATCCAACACTACTCTTAGCATTCTAGTTATCGATTAGCAACAACCCACAGCTCTTACCAAACTCTTCTCGGCATTCTAGGTATGAATTAAAAATAATTCTTATCACTCACCCGTCCCGTCTCTCGGCATTGTAAATATCAATTTGCAACAACACTCATCTATCGATCAAAATTTCTCTCATTGTTTTAAATATCAATTTAAAAAAACTCCCATCTCTCACCAACCTTTCTGTAAGCATTCTAAATATCAATTAACAGCGTCGCTAATCTCTCACCCAAAATCTTTGCTCATCATTCTAGGAATCAATTAAGACCATCTCTCATTTCTCGCTCGACCCATCTCTCAACATTCTTGATATTGATTAACAACTCTCATCTCTCTCCCAACATTTCTAAGATCATTCGAGATATAAATTATAGATAGCTGTGATCTCTCACCCAAAACTTCTCACGGCATTTTAAATGTCTATAAAAATAACTCATCACTCAACCAACATTTCTCTCAGCATTCTAAATATTAATTAAATACAACTCTCATCTCTCGCCCAACCCGTTTACTTATTATTCTTAAATATCAATTTAAGAACACCTTTCTATCAGCTTTGTAAATATCAATCAGCAACATCTCTCATCCGGCAGTACTCTCAGCATTCTACCTATTGCTTCGCAACAACTCACAGGACTTACCAAACTCTACTCAGCATTCTAGATATCAATTAAAAATAACTTATCAATCCGCCATCTCGGCATTGTAAATATCAATTTGCAACAACACTCATCTATAACACAAGCCTTCTCTTATTATTTTAAATATCAATTGTGCGATGTAGTATATTATTATATTTTATGAGCTATTACTGAAATAGAATAAGGCACAACACAAAGACCAATTGAAAAGGCTATGAAAGCTTGATTTATACAAGAAATATCCCAATAATCCATACACTTTTCTGGAAATAAACAGCATGAACGAAGGAACAAAATGTTCGGTGAATACGCCAAAATTCAAGAGGATGAAGACAAGAATGCGTTTCTCACCAGATTTATTTGACCTATACAGCAAGATGATCAGAAGAGAATTGTAAAGAAGAGTATTGAAGACCTAACAAGATTTGATATTGGCTTAGATAATCAAAACTACGTAAGATACGCAGATGACACTGAATTGATGGAGAAGTGAAAGGATTCATATCAGTTAATAAAAGAAAGGGAAGGGAATAAATGGTTTCGTGAAACGCAGCGGTTTCCTACCCTCTCCGTGTAAACAGCGTACTTTAGAATACCGCTTCGCTGTATGCCTACTCTCCTCCCTGTTCTCCATATAGAAGTCGATACGGAACTGTTACGCACCTGAGGAATCGGATTATCTAATTAAAACAAATCATGAAATGGCCAATTAATCTCTGCATAGGATATGATTTTAAACCAGTGATTCGAAAATCAAAAATGAAGCAATTCAACCAAAACAGGATATGGCGATACACTACATGCGGCATCAAGCCCACTAATCAAGAGATTTTAAGATTTGGAACCATGTCTTAATTGCTCTTGTTTCCAGGCTCATCTTGATCCGGGGTGGTAGAACCAGTTTCAGGCGAATAGTGAACCCCAAACACAAACGAATCATTTGTAAAATATAACAATGCATTTTTTAGTGTATATAATGGCAATACATATTTATATAAACAAAATGCCAGCAATATATATTTATTGTTAAATTACCAACAATTAAAAAGCAATATGCCCAGCAATACATTTAATAGTAGAATTAGCAACAGTACATTTTATCTGTAGTTGAAGACATATTGTGTTCAAAATATATTTAGTTGAAACCATATAATTGTTTTCACAATATTTAGATTTCGACATTAAATTACCCATAAATGTTGATATGCTGTTAGACAAAATCAACCGACCAAATTATCCAAGTCGGAGTAAATGATGGGAGTAACTCTGCCATGGAGGCATATATCCTGAGCTTTTCATGATTTTTTTTCTTCTTCTTCTTATTATTATTTATCTATTTATTTATTTACATATCTGCGCCATGTTCTATTACCATCTTCCTATATGCTGAATTGCAGCAATCGTTTAATATCTCCAACAGCATTCACATTAGCTTAAAGATTTCATCAGCCTGAGCTCTTTCCACAATCTTCACAATGGTTATGACAGTCTCACAATGTTATCACAAACATTTATTTTAAAACAATTACTCGGACGCAGGTGATAATTTACCGTTATTATTATCCGAAAATCCCCATGGTTTTTTAGACAACCTAGAGGTTTCCCATTGTCTTCTCCTCGGTTTCAAAGGTTTCTTCCCTCTAGACTGGCACTCACCCATGCCAGAGATCGCTTCCTACACTATTATTTAACTCATAGCTCGGGGAAAAGATATGGATGCATGTCATTTCCAAGCCAATGAGTGCGAAGAGAAAATATTTTGTCGGAATTTGAACTCGACTTTGTTATTCATAAGAGCTCGCCGAGAGAAAATTAGAAAGTACCAGATTGAGAGAGAAATAATCATGTAGAGAAATATTGACCTGAATTTAATAAATATACCCGTTTGAGAATGACCAGATAAACGTCAAGAAGGGAAATAATAATAATAATAATAATAATAATAATAATAATAATAATAATAATAATAATAATAATAAAACAAAAACAAATGTTCTAAAAAAACAAAAAATTATCCTCACGAGTAGACCCCACAGCTTTTTTTTTTTTTTTTTTTTAAGCGTATCACCCCAAGCAAGGCTGGAGGCCACTATCACGCAAGGGGTTAAAGAAGGGTTGGAGGAAGAGCAGATAGGAGTGGTAAAAGAGAGGATGTGGAGAAAGAGAAAGACGGAGGGTCGATCGAGGCAAGGGGGTTACAGAAGATTTGGAGCGAGAGCAGATAGGAATGAAAGATGAAAGGATGTGGAGAAGGGAAGTGGATAGAGCAAGGCAACTGGAGATGTCGATTGACGCTACACTTAAACCGTTGGAGATTGTATTTGTCAGGGAAACAGTAATAGGGAAGGGAGTTCCATAGGCGAGATGTGCGAGACATGAAGCTATTGGAGTAGAAGAGACGTCTACATCTAACAGTTTCCACGGTGTAGGGCTGGGAGCGGGATGCCAGCCTCGTGGGACGTTTAAATTCACGAGGCCTAGGGACAAGCGAAAGCAGCTCCTCGGAGCAATTACCGTGAAAGTACTTGTAAAAAAGGCAGAGCGAGGCAACATCGCGTCTGTGAGAGAGCGACTGCAGACGAGATGACAGATCAGGGCCAATCACGTTGCCTATCCGTCTCTGGATCTTATCAAGAACCCTGAGGACGAAGGGATTTATCTATGTACAATATGTGATGATGCCGTTTCAAACCTTTGATCTGGAAAGAAATGTGTACACACCAGAAATCAAAGGAAATGAGATGATAATAATAACTACCGGAGAATAATACATGGGGGAAAATCAAAGGTTATTTGAATTGTCTAATGCGGGAGGTTTCTTAAATTAATGATTAAATAAGCTCCTTGCTGGCTCTACGACTATAAAAAAAACAAGGCATTTTTTACTGCTTTCTTAACAAATTGAACATAAAAAAAGATGACGAAGTATTGCAAAAACAATCATGAGTATAAACGCCCGCCATTATTTAAAAAATGTTGAGAATGAAAATACTTTCTATTTGACATGGTTGTCCATTTCTCCAAAGACGGTAAAGACAAGAGACCATTACCACTTTTTTTTTTTTTTTTTTTACGAATCATCTTTACATTTCTTCCTTCCTCCCAATGCAAACGGACTCGTCCATTATTTCCCTTGGTTATGACAGCGCGTAAAATACGATGGTTGATCAAAAAGTATCGGGACCGTTGCTATGATAACGGAGCTAAATTGCGTAGAGACAAGCCGCTTGGCACTGCTAATATTGAACACTGTCGGGCATGCACAATAAGCAGTAAAGTACTCGTCTGCTTCCGTTGTGTATAGCAATGCTTAGAAGGAAAGTGTGTAGAGTGTGGTCGTTTCCCCACAGCACAGATGTTTCATCATTGAGTATAGATTGTGCAGAAGTCTTTAGAGAGATTTTCCAAGCCCGACAACCAACATATACCCCGGGACTCGAACCTTGCGACTTTTTCCTTTTTCAGAAGTTAAAACCCACTTCAAGGCAATATGATTTTAGATGTCGGAGAAATCGAAGTAAATGTGACTAGACAGCTGCTCGCTATAAAGAAAAGGAGTTCCAAGAATAATGCGTTCATCAAGGAAAACTACGTCGGATAAAGTGTGTGATTACAAAATGGAACTATTTCGAAAGAGGTCAAATGCTTGGTATGCGTTGTTAATAATAATAATAATAATAATAATAATAATAATAATAATAATAATAATAATAACCACCCTGACCCGGTTACGGAGATAGGACCTGTTACAATTCTATGGGACTACACAATACACACTGAGAGAACAATCAAAGCCAACCCTCCAGACATTGTTATTAAAGACCACAAACAAAATAAGTGACTCCTTATTGATATGGCAGTCCCTGCAGACTGCAATGTATCTTTGAAGATATTCGAAAAACTGTCAAAATACAAGGAACTTGAAATAGAAATCTCAAAAATGTGGCACATGGGAACATGAACAATTCCTGTTGTAGTTGGAGCCCTTGGACTGGTTGGAAAAGATTCCAGTAGGCTGATCGAAGGGATCCCTGGAAGTCCATGCCTCAAAGAGATACAAAAAATTGTTATGACAAGTACAGCCCTCACTTTACGAAGGGCTTTATCTATGTAATTATTTTTTTTTTTTTTTTTTTTTTTTTGCAGTGAAAAGTGTCATGATGCCATTTCTAACCTTAGGTCCCTGGGCGGGACTTGGAAAGAAATGTGTAAACGCCAGATATCAAAGGAAATAAAAAATTTTAAAAAATAATAACAATAATAATAATAATAATAATAATAATAATAATAATAAAAATTGCATAAAAACGATTTTCAACTACAGGTTGCGATGGAAATAATTGTCATCTAAATTACGCAAAAATGAAAATAACACTGGCATCGCATTTTAAGATATATTTGCGAAAAATACTCAAAAATATCTTGAAAAACTAAAAAGTAAATTTATTAAAAAATTGGATTCATAGGTTCTTCCAGAAGCCACCCCCTCTTGACCTAGGGCAGCAAAACATCCTCAAGAAGATGAATGGAGGTATAACGTCGCCATCGGTAGTAATCTCTTGTATATATTATCCAACTCTTTCCGCATCCTCTGCACTGTCCTCAGATTGACACCCAAAGTCTCTGTAATGTTCATATTGATGCTTGCGGTGCGAATGCCAAGCAGTACAGTATGCTGTTTCCAAATTTCTGGCGGAGTGTATTGCGTCATGGTACATTTCTCTCACATCTGGTTCCCAACTGACCCTACTATATTCTGCCGTCGATAAAATCAAAAGCAAACAAAGCGCATGCGCGAATTTAAAAAAAATATAAAATGATGCCAATTTGCCCATCGCATCCTGTATAATCAAAACGGACTCTTTTATGCTTCAAGTGTGAAGAAATGTTGTTTTCTGTAGCGCTTTAATTCCCAGTAGAGTAAATTCAATATTTTGATATCAATCCCAAGTTCGCAAATATAACCCCTCCTTCTCCTTCATCTTAAGATTCGGGATTGAGAAACCCTATATATGTATATTTGCTACTTGAATATTCATCAATGTGAAGAAAATATTAAAAAAAAACAACAAATAAATGATATAGGGTCAGCTGACGATCGCTGTTTGTTTTCATGAGGAAAGTACCGACACAGGATTGGCATAAAGAATGAAAGAAACAAAATAGAAGTTGAAGGATGTGGCGCCACTGTGTAACATTTTTAGATACAGGATACACTCTACGATTAAAATTGTAATCTTAACATAAAGTTGTTTTTTTTCTCCAAGAACAGTTTCATTGAGAAAGTTAAGAAGATATACGAAAATATATTCATAATTAATCGAGTGAAGAGCGTTTTCTTAACAATCTGTTAACTGTAGTATGATTACACTGGCTTGTTATAAAATTCTCTGCTGAAATAAGCTTCACGTACACGAAGAGCGACATAAAAGGAAATGACTCTTGTCACGCACACACATTATTGTTTGAAAATATATCTTACTTTCATCACTAGACTACGAAATTTATAGAGACTCCAATACATTTTTTTAATTAGAAGTAGTAAAGCGAAATAACCGTCTCCGTTCCATTGTACCCCATTTAAGGTTGATTGATTATTAGAAATATTTTCTGGGTGTAAAACATTCCATTATTGTAGTAAAAACAAACAAATTAAAAGCTATATAATACATGAAAAAAGTACAAGGAAATATATATATATATATAGTCACCTTAAATATTTATGTCGAAAGAACAAAAATTATATTCAGGGCTAAAAAGAGTGATATAAAATGAGGAAAACGATTAAAATACGACAGGCAAATAAATTACACACACATATATATATATATTGGATTCCCAAATTCTCGCTTGACAAGGAAGCGGGTCCAGACACCTTAACTCTACATAACTTAAAAAATTATGTTAGGGGTCTCGGCTCTCGCTTTTGAAACATGAGAACTCTTATGTAGCGGAGGAATCATATTTTTAAAAACTAAAAATATTATTATTATTATTATATATATATATATATATATATATATATATATATATATATATATATATATATATATATATATAAGCATATGTTCTCTTTATTCCAGAGTGTAATCCGTTAATTCTATGCCTAACTAAGAAGATGTTTTTTTTCCTCTCCTCGTCTTTACAATTTATATTTATTTTTCTTAACATCAGTCGCTGATAATATTTTTTTCTTATCAACTATTTGGTTTTATTTTGTCGACGGTTTTATTTAATCTGAAGAAGTGTCGGCCGAAAGGTACCTAAAATTTTAATCGCTGTGATACTTTTGTATCCTGTTTTATTAATAAAATATGATCCCTTTTCTAACCATCATTTTATCCTGCTGTGGCAACAACTATCTCTTTATATATACTGTGTCGGAAAGTATTTAACACATGGGCTTTCATAAATCTCACAAAAACAAACTTCTTCAATTTGAATGATACTTACTTCAAATATTTTAATGAACATTGTCTAACTAAACATAGAAGAAAATTGAGAAGCATTGTTTTTTATGTACTTTTATTGCCAATTTGTTATATATATATATATATATATATATATATATATATATATATATATATATATATATATATATACATATATATGTGTCTGTCTTCCATAACCCCATATGAAAATGTCTTAAAGGATAGATATATTTTCATTGGTTTTTGTTGTGGTAGGATCCACCTAATCTGCATAGGTGACTATCAACTATATAAATAATGGTTGGTACCGGAAGACGAGAGAAGAGGAAATCACGAGATCCAACTAGAGACTCTGATCGACTGCGACTAGTCAACACATTCTCCAGGAACGTCTTCCCAGAAATATACAGAAATACTATATGTACTTATTGTGTACATTTTCTTGTTATAATACATTCTTGTTCTAAGTACATTTTGTGTTGCATTATTATTCCATGCATTAGGCGAGATTCAGCAATGAGGCAAGACTCAACAGTTTTCAACTGGACTACATGACATATATATAGTCGCATGAACATAGAAAGAATGTGAAACTTGAGTAGCGATTCGAGCTGTCCTTCGTTTACCGTTGACATTTTCAAGTTGTTTTTGCTCTTTCTAGAGTGTGTGTAATTTATTGCATACGTAGGTGTTTACCTTATGTTCTGTTTTTTTTTCTTTCCTTATTCGGTATTTCTTTTGTTGTCTAAAGTTTTAGATCATTTGGCAAGTGTTCCTACTCCTAGCGCAGAGATCCTTAGAATCCATTAATATGTTTCTTCTGAGAGACACTAAACCTGTTACTCTGCATTCCGATGCATGTAAACATATAAACGAAATCTTCAAAGCTAATCTTTATTTTAAAAAATTATATGGAAATAGTGTAAGTGGTTCTTTTTTATGCATATTAAAGGTCGATAAGATATTTTGATCTGTTTATTACTCCTGTGTGTCGTCACAGAATATAAATCGTAAGTCTAAAAATTCTGTCATTCAAAATTTAGATAACTCGTGTCAACCATTTTTAAAGAAATAAGATAGTTGGATTTTTTTTAATATAAATTTACAATTAAATTATTAACTCACATAGAAAATTAATTCGGCAAACAATTTCAATCTCGCCCGTTTACATATGGTGTTTACTATTTTCTGCTACTTTCATTTGTTTTGTATGCATGTTTTAAATTGTTCAAAAGTAACACTAAGCTGGTTTACAATTTGCTGCTTAATACCATAAGTCAGATAATGTCAGTGTAACTAACAATGGACACAAAAAAAAATCAATAAAATGTTTACAAGCACGTAAAAGAAGGAAAAATAATGCTGGAATGCGTTCACTTCAAATGTCCTAATAATACTCCCATAAATTACTTGCTTGTGAAAGAAATGTCCTTCGAAAGACTTTACATAAAAGAAAACAAAAACAGTTGAAGAATATAGAGGGATTTTCTTGACAAAATGAGTTGGATAGCTATTTGAAGTCAGAGGAAGTGATTAACGAGAACGAAATTAAACAACGCCAACAACGATAACTAACATAACAATTACTAGGACAAGCAACAACAACAACAACAACAATAATAATAATAATAATAATAACTATGCCTTTTTTCATCGAGCAAATGTCTTCGTTATGTTAAATAAACTTATAAATCTCACAAGGTTACTGCAATTGCATACACCTAATGATAAATTATTTTCTTGCTGTGATCTGTGGAAAATAACAGAGGCGAAAATAAACAAAAAAAAAACTCAGGCAATTATATTGAATGACCCAAGGCAAATGTCGTGAACATGCATTGAATACACCGTTAGTAAAATATTTATCAGGCAGTTATGTGCCATGCGTGATACACGCTTAGGCGATCATATATCTTTCGAAACATGAGTGACGAAGCAGATTTCTTCTCGCAGTAGGTTGCCATTTGCTTCTGCGGTAGTCCATTGCGATCCAACCCTCAAGGGTATTAGCACGTAAGTGAATATAATGGATTCGACTGGAGCTTCTATCCATTACTCCACCATGCCTCGTGCCTTTTATAGAAATCCTATCATTGTTTTTCGTATTTGTGTTCGACATATTAATAAAATCTCTTTGAAAGATGGTCTTCCGTAGACTATGATTGGACCATGTCGTTTTTTAATGGCGAAGTATCCATAGGGTAAGAATATGAATTTAAAATTTTATTGCTGGAACATGAAACGTTTAATGTATTTAGAACACGATAGAATCTCCATGAATTTAGCATTTGGCAAACGTGGCTTATATGAAAAATTCTTATAATCCGTGAAAATTAGAAGCGTCATTTATTAGTAGCAGAAACAAAAGCGATACCTACAAAACATAAGTAATAAATCTCACGACCAGCAGTGTCTAGTACCGCAAATTTCTTCCCGACAAGAATTGAGGAAATCTTATAAGAAAACATTTTAGCCAAGTACGTGGGTGAACTTGACTTTCTATCAGTTCCTATAATTTGTAGCTCTTAGCAATGTCAGACTTTTTACTCACCTCTGAGGACGGTGGCGTGGAGAATGACATTTTTAATGCAGGTTGACGTTACGCGTACATATGGGCCCAGGAGAAAATTGACCGGTATCCGCGACTACGGTCACGAATACGTCATTATATCAACAACCCTCTCTCTCTTTATATCAATGCAGCTGAAAGGTGCTGTAGATTTGGATTCACCCGGAACAAAGCAATCCGTGAACTACCCGAAGACGGGACATTGCAGAGAGGTGAAGGACCGATATAGAACTCTGATTCCTGCACGAAGGCCGAGAACAAAACAGTCCAGCACTATTTACTAACGCTTTCACCCGTTTTTGTGCCAAGCATATATACAAGATTATTACGTAGGTAACGCTTTTTTCTTCTTGCTTTATAATATGGCATGTGAGTATCAAATTCACTAAACCAACTTTCCCTATTATGTGAGATAAACATTTTATATAGTTTGTTACTGATTCTAAATTCTTTTTGTTTCCATTTTCTGCGACCGTCATAATTTCCTGATCTTTTGTACAACTAGATCTCTGCTGTCACAAGTTTACACTTTATTTGTTTCACAATCTGTATATTTCCCCCCAAATAAATCAATTTTCGTAGCATTCCAAATAGATATTTGTGTTGTAACTTATCAAATGCTTTTGCGCGCATAACAAACTTAGATTTATGTCCTTCTTGGAATTCCAATGTTTGTTCTACTAATAATAATAGTTATTAACTTTTATTAGTATGCGTATACACACACACATACATGATATACGTCATAAAATATCTATATAAATAAAGCGCAGTGTACGTCCGTCCGTTTTTCGATCTCGGTGAATCATGAACAATCTGAAGTAACAGTTATTAATTACTGTGTAAGGAGTTAGTTATTTAATTTTTAATCGCGTGTAAAAATTAAATAAATAGCTCATTTAAATATAAATTTTAATATCGAGCATAGGGAAAGATTTCAAAAACAGTTTTATATTAAAGGTTTAACTTTCGCTTCTCGTCGCAGTTGCAAGATAGCGTCGAATTAAAACGTAATTAAAACTTAAGCGTGTTTTTTTTTCTCTTTTTCTAGCACGCGTACTGTGACGCATTCGAAATATTACATAGTTCGGGAATCCCTAAAGTCTTTTAAGAGTAACATGATATGAAGGGATCATTAAAAAAAATGCTGATTTTAAAAGAAAATAGAAATTGCACAAAAAATAAATGTAAACAAATTACGGAGATCGATTACGTATACGAAGAAAGATTATGCCGAATTAAGGTGTCGAAGAAAGATAAAATAATGTTATTATTTCTAAATTCTTATAACTTTTACGTATATAGGATGCTAAAGGTAAAAAGTCTGAAAGCTCAATCCCTCCGCAGGAGCTAGCCTAAAGTCCGTCCGAATGGCGGCTTCAAGTCTGCTATTTAATAAGATCAATTTAATTCTTTAATAAATTAAATCAGAGATAAAGTTTAGATGGAGAGCGTTGTGTGTCTATTTGAGGGTGGAGTAATTTGGGAAATAATATTTTTTACTGAGGATAGTCTTTTTCACTCTCAAGATCCTCTAGGTCGAGGGCGATCATGTAACTTCACAGTTTCATTTCTTGCGTTGCTTTATTAAGAGTTACTCTTTAGAACACATTTTATTTTTATAGCAGTTATTACTCTATTAGATTTCACATGATTTTAATGTATTTATCCATCGATTTAATGTCTTTCTCCTCGTATTTTGTACTGCTTATATAATCTACAGCAACTCTTTCCTCGGGCGTCCTCAAAAATTAAACATTCTTCTTCTGATTCGTAGCAACATTTTACTTATTTATGTGTGTGGGGAGCGTGCATTTGTGTTGTTTCTCCTCTTTTTGAAATGTCTTCCTTAAAACACATATGCACATGCAATTCTAAATAAACATCGAAGGAGTCACATCAAGTTATCTGCAATTCTTCACTTGTAAAAAGTGTGTCGATCATTCGTTGCCATAAGTGATTAGACTGCATAACAATCAGACACCATCCACTACCTTCTAAGCGAAGATTTTTGTCTTCTGATACTTTCCTAGTTTCTGACAAGAAACATTTCGTTATTCCTATAAAAGCCTCAGCAGTTATGTGTCTTAATGACTATCTTCGGAAAGGGACGTAGACTTGCAAACAAAACACGATTCCAATTCCATATCCCGAACATATTACTCTTTACAATAAACTTTTTTCTTTGAAAATGACCGTTTTTTATCGAGTGAGCATTATTTGTTATTTTAGCTGCGTTGAACATTATTATCCTTGTAATTTCAACGAAGATCATTCACCCAACATGCATGTTATATCTGTCATTTTTTAATTGCATTCTTGTAAAATCCATAACTTGTCTTGCCTGTTGTTATCTCCTGTCGTAAACCTGACAATTCCCTGTATAAAATTAACATATTTATCGTTTGTGAATTGCAATTTCTTTAGATAAAACGAAATATGCATATTAAATAGAAGAAAAAATAAGAAATTCAGTATATTTCCTACTTTCACTTTGCATTTTTCATTCTGCTTGGTTCACAATTAAGATAGCTGTACATTAATCAAGTACACGTGAGCGTGGAAAATATGATTAAAATAAGCAACGTATATTTGCTTTTTTTTCATGTGTCTGTTGTAAAATTTCCGGAAATGTTCTTTGCGCAATGAGCAATGGACGGCGATAATATTTTACAATAAGACGCAAACTTAACATTTATACTAATTGCATGTCATGTGTGAAACAAATGCATAAATGTATCCGTAGGTTTAGAACCAAAAGCATTTACTTTTCACAATGAATATTTATATTTCCAGGTATTCTACTTACATGTCAATGCACTTAATTAATTACTGAATATTCATCACAGAGATGGAACATTTTAAGATAAGATTATCAGATCAAATTTTTGGTATGAATCTACGGTCTTATACATCCAAGCTTTTAAGATCTTGTGCTTATAAGTGAAATAAGTTAAACATTTTAGGAAGCAACCCTTCCTTTAAAGATGGTTTATAAAATAGAATGGTCAAGTGATATATGTTAATGAGTTTCCCCTATTGTTGAATAAGTCGTTTGAAGTTGAATGTAAACTTCTAAAGGAAAGTATCGAAATTATGAATAATGTTACGAATATTTTGTCAAGGACTGACTTCTTCATAATATTGGCTTGGAGAGACGGTCCGGGCGTGTGCCACAGTAGGGACGTGCGTGAAAACGTATAGCAGGGTTTAATGCAAGTTTTCTTAATAAAACTGGATAGCCAAAACCGTAAAGATGCTCTCGAGAGTTGTGCTAGCAGGAAACACTAGCTACTGTGAGCGAGGTTTCGAGTGTACTGGCTTTATTCGATTACTGATTGCTCCACTTTATGCTATCTCTCAAATAAATTTTAATTAAGGCTCACTCGGTATAATTATTTGTAGCGTAAACCATAAATTCGTACTGTGGCGTTGAAAAAGACCGATGTGCTTGAACAGGCGTCTGCAATATTGAGTGGCAAGCCACTCTAGCAGACGCGTATACTAGGAAATGATTTAACATTATTATTATAACTTTCGGCCATCGTTAGAAATTTTCGAGGTATAAAGGTGGAAGCCCAGAGATAGCCAGTGGAGCGTTAATGTTATTCTCGGTCTGGACTTTGAAGTCAACGTGTGTTCTCTAGCTACGGTAAAAGAATAGATTATAGCATCACGTACGTGAAATGGCTTTTCTGTTCAAAAGCATTAGTACATGTGCGCACTGAGATTAAAATAAATGTTATTGATACTGGTTGTTGTCAGTAGATTTTGATGTGAAGAGCCCCTAGAAATTTGCATGACGCATGTTGCTATTTTGCTAGCCAATAAAATGATACATATTATTATTATTATTATTGTTATTATTATTGTTTCCTTTGATTTCTGGTGTGTACACATTTCTTTCCGGGTCCCACCCAGAGACCTAAATTTAAAAATGGCATCATGATATATTCCACTGGCAAAAAAACAAAAACAAAAAAAAAAAACAGATTTTACATAGAGCTCTTCGTAAAATGTGGGCTGTACTTGTGTGAACATTTTTTGTATTTCTTTTAGGCATAGGGTCCCATGAATCCCTTCAATTAGTCTACTGGAATCTTTTCCAACCAATACTAGGGCCCCAACTACAACAGTGATTGTTGATGTCCCCATGTTCCAGATGTTTGAGATGGCAATTATTATTATTATTATTATTATTATTATTATTATTATTATTATTATTATCTTCTTCTTATTATTATTTATCTTATTCTTATTCTTCTTATTCTTATTCTTATTCTTATTATTCTTCTTATTCTTATTATTATACCGAAGCAAACCCCGACACTCACAAAAAACCAGACCGGAACGTACGGCGACGCGGCGGCACCGGACAATGTAATTCCGGCGCCGATGTCATATCTCCTCACAGACGAACAATTATAGTGTTGTAATTTAGTTAAACTTTCCTTCGACGTTTGCGACTTGACCGTCCATGTGGGGGTTAGAATGGGAATATACAACAATTTAAGTTTTTAACGCACACGCATACACAAATATATATATATATATATATATATATATATATATATATATATATATATATATATATATATATATATATATATATATATATATATATATATATATAAACTCCCAAGAGGATAGAATCCAGGTAGAACTCAATGTCCAGGACAAAGTAATAATATGAAATAATATGTTTTCAATTTGTAAGTATGATGAATTGGATCGTGATTACGATTCAAATGTAATAAATTATAACCATGGAATATTAATGTTTGAGCTTTTTATATTATATTATAGTATATACATATATACATATATATATATATATATATATATATATATATATATATATATATATATATATATATAATACTATAAACGTATTGTTTAGTGTGTACACGTGTTAAGTTGTTACCCCTGTTTTTCTCTTCTGTTATTAAAGAGTGAAATTAGTAATGACCGACCTCAGTTGAGAAGTCCTACAAAAGAAAGAAGAGTGTCCCTCTGACAGGAAACGAATCAGCTTCACATTTTGACCCCAGGGAAACCCCTTCCAAAGCCAATGGGTACCTCTACCAGTATGGTCACAGAATAAGACACACTGAATAAATGTAGAATTGCCTCTTGATAGAACATTGTTAATAGAACGTGGGAAAACAACTGAAACAATGTGTATCCACTTACAATAATATTTATTTTAATAATAAACAAAATGTCGGAAAAAGTCATTTAAATATATGTGTGTATGTGTATTTTTTAAGCATTTCACCCCAAGCGAAACAGGAGTGCCACTAGCAAGCAAGGGGTTACTGATAATGGGAGCAAGAGTGAAGAGGCGTGTTAGAGGAAAGGATGAAGAGAAGGACGGGGAATTAGACCAAGGCATATGAATATGTCGATTGACATTGCATTTGAGTAATTGAACAATATAGCTATCAGGGAAGCAAGTAAGAGGAAGATAGTTCCACAGACGGGAAGTGCGAGACATGAAGCTATTGGAGTAGAAGATACGGCTATATTTAAACGTTTCGACATTGAAAATGTAGGACTGAGATGACAACCTAGTAACACGCTTAAATTCATGCAGTTTGGGAACGAGCGAAAGTAACTCATCGGAGCGGTTACGGTGAAATTATTTGTAGAAAAGACAGAGGGAGGCGACGGCACGACTGCGAGAAACTGACTGTAGATGAGATTCCAGATCAGAACCAATCACATTGCGTATCCTTCTCTGGATTTTGTCGAGGACCTTGAGACGAAGAGCGGGGACTCCAGACCATAGATGACAGCAGTATTCCATGCAAGGGCGAATGTTTGATTTAGAGATTGGATAGACTCAGGCGAAAATAACTTTCTGGCGCAACATATAGAAACCAAATTTCTTTATTTAAAAATCATTAACAAATACAAATGACTAGTAAAAAAACAACATATGTCAGTTTAATGTATATTGTTAGATAATACGGATAACACTCAACGTGTAATAAATATTTGATATCTCATGGGATTATCGGTTTTAAAAAAAATTTAGGGTGTCATTTCTTTTATCCATAATATTATATAGCAATTTCTTTCAGATAGTTCCTTGCAAATTATTTTTCATAATTCAAATTTATTCTAACGTCAAGGAGCCAAGCAATTTCTAAATAAATCCATTTCTTTTTTGTAAATAAATTCTTTATGAAATGAAATATGAAAATGAATATCAAGTGAAAGACTAAATTTCCGTTTTACTAAATCTATTCACTTTGCTTCCGAACACTAAAGTGTGATCTGAATCACATTCCACTCAAGCTTTCGATGCGTAAAGGTGATCCCTTATCTACGAGGTAAAAGGTTTTAATATTATTTAAGGATTTTAATGTCCACATACAGATTATTGTAGTCAAAGTGTGAGATTTCTGCAAGTATTTTTGATGTTGACTCAAACAAAAACGTGCAAGAATGTCGAATCGCTTAATAATATGGGTGTGCCGGCAAAATGATTACACCCGTGGACTAAAGAATAACAACGAAAATTGAATTTTTCATATTTAACTTTACATTTTATTCCACTCCAATATTACGTCAATTGCTCTCGCCCACTTGTACAGAGTGCGACAACAAGAGCTTTCTCGGAAATGTGGCCCTTACATTATCGAACTGCGGTATATGAAAGACTGCCATTTTCTACAGAACATGTGTTTGCATATCGATCTGGCTAACCATTGTTTTCTCACGGGTGCACACATCTAACGTGGCCTTGCAGTGTGGTTCATCAGTGTCATCACTGACAATGAGTGAATTGATTCCTTAATTGGCTGGAGCGAAATTCAGTGCAAATATTATTCAGACATTATCTAGTGTAGCACACATATTAAAATATTTTCCCAACACGACTAACAAGTTCTGAACATTTTAAAATACATTCTTAAAAATATTATTCATTCGACCAGAATATAAAATCTATCACATTGTCGTAAAATCGTATCAATTAGTTGGTTCGGACATATTTAATAAATATATATATTCCTTCTCTGTGAAAAAAACAATTCCACGACCAGCGATATTTACATATTGTCATGTTAGAGAAATCAATGGAAACGTGGATTTTTCTTGTCGTGTCACGCATTTAGAATATATATATATATATATATATATATATATATATATATATATTTAACGCTCTCAAAACTCTTTCGGTTGAGCACTGTTGAAAGATGGACGGATTCTATAAACAGCAGCACTAACGCATCGCTTGTCATTAATGAATAGAGTACTCTTCCTCTTTGGCGTGTCTTCAATCGGGTTTCGAAAAGCAGACAGGAAAAAATAATCAAATAAATCCATATTTATTTACAAAATGACACAAATACTTAAATTAGAATATTATACTTTAACTAATAAAGAGATTCATTCAATATTCTGAGAAGAAATTCGGATATATTCAACGGCCGAAAATGAAAGAGTTTAGTAACATGAGAAACTTTGGTTAAATAAATAAATCAATATATTGTAATGATATTTTCACTTCTCCAAAATACAAACAGAAATATAAAACTTCAAATATATGATCAAACAATAAATAAATCTCAAAAAAGCTCCAAAATACATGATCAAATCAAACAATTGTGACTAGTCGACATAGTTTTATGAACCTATGTCATCTTCGCAAATATACTGATTAAATATAGACTGGGATATTTATCCTTTTATAAAAAAAAAAACAGTCACCGACCTGGATAATATGATAAAATACATCCGCGTCCTGTGTAAGATTATAAACTACATCCGCGTCCTAGGTCAGACGATAAACTACGTCCAGCAGCAAGGCAACTGATCAGGCAGTTTTCAGGAGCCTGAAACCACCTCTTAATTGCTGATGTTCTCAGGTCCACTCTGTCCCAGGATGGCAGCACCTATTCGGGTCCTAGCTATGGGTAAATAGTTAACCCCCAAAGTGGGTTTAAAACACTAGGAAAGTGTAAAATTATGTTTCAATCCCAGAAATACATTGTTAAAAAATGAATAAAACCAATACACGTTTGAAAAAATAATATCACGTGCAATAAAAATCTTGTCGCCATTAAATAACCATTGAGGTTGATATGCCGTAAACCAAACCAAACCAAACCAAATCAAACCAACCAGTCAATGGGAAGGATAGTAACTTCATTCCGTGAAAACTTACTTGCCCTGAAAAGCACAGCAAAAAGACCTAAAAAAATTTGCAGGGTCCTTAGGCGACATTGCATTTAAAAAAATAAAGTGGACAGGATACCTAACGCATCAACGCATTTTCTTTTACAATAGATTATAATTTAACTTAAGGAGAGTAACATAGTCTAATAACGCACGAATGAGAGACCTACTAAGCATCTCTCTGTAATCATGTACACAGCGATGAAACGGGTTCGCTATCCACCACGCAAGTGTAAACGCCATTGCGAGACCAGATGCAGAAAGCTCTGAATGTATTAATTTTTGTACATTTATGGTATCAGTTACCGGTTGCCGTAAGACACTATTTCGTAAGTCCGTATTGCTGACAAGTTCGCACGTGTAATGTATGCAATATCAACGCGCGTCCCCTACTCAAGTTGCAACAGACGAATGACACTTTTCCGTTAGTGATTAATCTGTTTTAAATTAATAGATAACTAATTACCACCAAATTAAGAATAACTCCAAGTCCAAGTGGCATAAGTTCCATAAATCAAGAATCATAGCTTCTAATGCGAAATATTCTTACAGGTTTTTCAGAAATCGATAAAACCCCTTTCAAAAGAACCCCTTTCAAAATGCAACATCATCGTCTAATATTTGTACTCTATTTTTACTTTTTACATATTAAGCCTGGACTTTGGACATTCAAGTAAAGGTTGTATATGCAAACACTCAAACTTATCTAGTCTTAGAGATGCCGAGTTTTACAAGAAATATTCTACTTCAAAAAAATATAAAAATCTACGAATCATGGGAGAAATCCGAACGCTCGAGTAACAATATTTCAGTAGATTTATATTGAATGATAAAATGGAAAGAAATACTGGGGAATATTTATAACTTCCTGAATGTCAAAGAATAAACCAAGAAAGAATGACATAAATATTTTAGTAATAAAATTCTCCAACAATTTTTATGATGTCAATGAATTCTGAGAAACGAATTTATTAATTAAACTATCAATAGAAAATGAGAAAAAATTTCGTCATAAAACTGATTTTACATTTCTCTGATAAAATTAGAAAATAGTAAAATAACCATCAATGTTATTCTATATATACAGGGGTTGGACAAAATAATTGAAACACTTATTAAATTCAAAGAAAAATTATTTAATATGGAGTTGGTTCTCCTTTAGCTTCACATACAGTTTTAATTCGTCTAGGAATGGAATCATACTGCTTCCTGACTTCATCCAGTGGAATCACCAGCCATTCTTTCATTAACACCTGCTCCAGCTCTTTAAGACACGATGGTAGCAACTTGTTTCTCCAAAATGCACCACAAATGTTCAAGATTATTGATATCTGGAGATTGGGGAGGCCACTCCATATGTACTAGCTCAGTTTCATGCTCTTCCTACCAATTCTTAATCACTCGAGCGATATGTATTGGAGCATTATCGTCTTGGAAGATGCAGTCACCATCAGGAAATTAAGTCTGGGCCATTGGATGAACATGATCTCCTAAAATATTCAGGTAATCTTTGCTGTTGATTCTACCGTACAGGGCAACAATTGGACCATGATATTGTGGCTCAAACTATCACTGATCCACCTCCATGATTCACTGTTGGAAAAAAGCAGTCAGGGTTGTAAGCTTCTTTGGACTGCTTCCACGCATAAACTCGCCCTGAAGTTGGGAAAAGAGAAAAACTGGATTCATCTGAGAATATGACTGGCTTCCATTGGTCTGCAGACCAGGCATTGTGATCTCTGCACCACTTCAACCTCTACTGAATGTTGCGAGTGGAGAGAAGAGGTTTCCTTACGGCGGCTCTTCCATGATATCCAGCATAATGGAGCTCATGACGAACTGTTTTAGTAGAGACTGGACTATACAGATGATTATTCAACTAAGCAGTCACTTTGGCCGAAATAGTCCGATGATTTTTGCCACATTCCGTTTCAATGCACGTCGGTCCCTGTCAGTAAGTTTGCAAGTCTGGTTCGATTTGCTACAATTGCTAGAGGTTTTGCCCTGTTTCACGAATTGCGTCATGGTTCTTGATATGGTAGCTCTTGAAAAACCAAACAGTTCAGCAACATTAGTGATCGAGGTTCCTGCCATTCGAGCTCCAATAATTTGCCCTTTTTCGAACTCGGAGGCGTTACGCATTTAGCTTAAATTTTTTTAAATTCTAAAAATAAATAAGGCAAATACAGTAAATTAGATAAATATACGTATTTACAATAGATATAACCTGAAATTACGAAGTTTTAGTTAAAGTTCTTAATATAATAGGTTTTTGAAATATAGGAGTGGAATTTGAACCTGTTCCAATTATTTTGTCCAACCCCTGTATATATATATATATATATATATATATATATATATATATATATATATATATATATATATATATATATATATATATATATATACATACATACATACATACACACAATAATATTAATGTTTCCTAAAACATTTCACACATTGCCTATCGATTACACTGGCCTCATAAAACACTATATATATATATATATATATATATATATATATATATATATATATATATTAACAAATATACATAATATTTTACATTCATTGCACATCTCGTAGTTTCATACATTCTGCATTTGTCACGTATTAAATATCTCTATTTCCATAGAAATTGTTCTGATGAGTTACATACTTTAGTTCCATCACTCCCGACATTTGCATCTAAGATACGCCATGCCACGTCTAGCGAGTTGAACCATCCTGATTCATTTCGTAATTTACTAATAAGAAGGACGTTCTGTCCGGGGAGTATTATTCCAAAATCTGCGACTTTGCCTAATAGACTCTCGTATGCTTTCCCGATCTATTCAATATTAAGCTCTTAAATATCACCTCAGCTGTTATCTACTTTCAAGAACGTCATTCAATAATCATCTACTGTGTATAGCTATTTGTCGTTAAATTCTGGGATAAACAGTAATATACTAAATTGTCCCAAATCGTATAACAACAAAATTGTCCAATTGATTGATTAAGCTTGTATCTTAGAAATGATTAAAGATATCTTACTGGAATACTCCGAGTTCTTTTATATCACTATACAACAATAAGAATATATTTACCTCTTAGTTTAAATGATGATCCCTGTTGCTGCTGTGACCTCCTGACCCAGTTTTCCTCTCTATGTTCCCTCTTTTTTAAACATATTCATTTTTTCTCTTGATGGTTCTTGAATGAACATTTAAAATGAAAGCCAGACTATGAATACTGATACCATTACTGAAAATCTTCAGAGATTTTTCCTCTCACCATTGATCAGTTTGGAAAGACAAATGGGTCTGACACAAAATTTTAATCTGCTCTATTTTAGCGGAATAATTCAAAGGGTTTTTCAGCAATCCTTATGACAAATGTTGTTAAGATGACTAAACATCTTATCTAAAAACCTAGAAAAAAGCAACTCAATTAGTTTATAGTTTTTTTCTTCCACATATTAAACATTTTGCAGATGGATAATTATGGTGTTACATGATTTGGACAATTTTGCTATTGCCTATGGCAAAGTGCAAAAGCATTTCATTGAAAAATATAGGCATATTATATCCAATTATTTTTATAATGCTCCTTTCCAGTTGCCTAACCAGTTTCTTGATGTAAAGATGAAATTCATCAATGAAGATGTCGTAGTTTTTTTTTTTAACCCAAGTACTTTCGATCTTTTCCAAGGTCGTCTTCAGGTCAATTATAAACACAAACTTATAACTGCGATAAAACCTGCATTACGTTGTAATCTTTTATGTCCTGTGTCCCTTCAGGACGTAAGAGAAGACTTGTCCCTTGTAGGTCTTAATGTTTTGTCCTTTTATCATCTCTCCTAAACCCTGTTCCACCATCGACTTACTGCTTTTCTGTGTCGTTTTCCTTCAATATGTCATGTGAGTATTAGGTTTTCCAAGCCTATCTTCCTCATTACCTGCCACGCAACATCAGGAAGAGGCAGATGAAAGTTAAGAATAAGTTTTCTTTTGTTTCTGTTTTCTCTAAAACTTTATCGTTGCTCACATGTACATTGTTATATGTCTATATTATTCCGTCAATAGTGGCAAAGGGCTTGAACGTGCTGGCCTTGTTCAGATTGTTGATCACGCTACATAACACGCTCTTTACCAGAAACTTAACTAACGTCAGCTCAGCATAATTGGAATATAAACCACGGGTGGGCTGTGGGTGTTGAATAAACAAAATGCGCCTGAGCAAATGTATGCAATAGGGATTGGATATCCGCCCTAGCAGATGGGTATACTCGAATATGAAAGGACAGCTATATATATACATTCTATGAAACATGTTTGGATGAAGATATGCTGCCTGCCTATATATATATATATATATATATATATATATATATATATATATATATCATTATCTCTTCTGTCTCTCTTTAAAGAGTTCAAAAAAATAATTGAATCGTTCACGCTGACAATAAAGACTGTATCTTTTATTCGTCGGAATTGCTCAGAATTGGAATGAATTTCAATTCAAACACATTTAGTAGAAAATTGCAGATCTTCATAACTTTTTCAATATTTCCTTCGTATATAATTTCCATTCAAGCAAGTCCTAGATAGAATGTTTTTATTTTTCAAACCACGTCTCATATTATTTACGTTGTATCCAAATTGTTTGATAATTGAAAGAAAAAGACATTGATTTCTTTTGTCTGCTGCCTTGTTAGAGTTGTCTCCAGAATTTGCAACTTCGATAAAACTATTTGTTTATCCAGACAATGAAAGGAGCTCTTAAGTAATTGTATTAAATTGAGCAGCACAGTTTTATCCAAGGATGTTACATCGTTTTTCCATAAATCGTATATTCACTGTTATAATTGACAATTGCCGTGTGTCTCAATTCTTTCTCTTGGGATGAGTTTATATCTATGAAACGAAAGCAGACATTATTATTTTATTGTATTTTGTATTCTATTTAATTCAGTAAGTAACGTGAGACCCTTTTATGTGAAGCAGCCATATAAGCTACTGTGTAGCGAATTAGTCTGTTTGAAAATGATAAATATACCGTAGTGATTACGAACCTTACTGAGTGCTCTCTACTTGTTAAAAAAGACGACTGAACAGTGAGATGTTTCTACTATTTACATTGTTCAGAAAGATTTCCTCATCTGTATTGTCATATCCACGACGTTTCGGCCGTTGTACCTTCCGACATTCTTCATGAGATATACTTTGGAATCAGGGATTATGTTAGGCCACAAAATCTCTTAAGCCGGCCAAGTATAGACATGATTTACTATATGGGAACCAATAATACATAGAGCCAGAGTAAAACAATAATAAACAAAAAATGGAATAAGAGCTCTAGTAGAACCTGGTTACTGAGACATTAGGTTTTTAAGTCTCATACGGCCCGGTGGATAAAAGCATTGGCTGAACTAATCATAAAAGTGATTAACCTAAAGAGTTTTGATTTCAATAACGTGGCTACAGAGGTGAATACAAACCTGAAGGTTGAGTTACTAAAGGAAATTAACTGAAACTGAGACAATTTATTTTCTAAGGTCATCTTCATGGGTGAATTACAAACACAAATTTATAACTGCGATAAAATCTGCATTCTGTTGTAATCTTCTTTTATGTGCCGTGTCCCTTCAGGACGTAGGAGAACACTGTCCTCCCTATCTTCTTATCCCTTGTAGCTTTTGATAAATGTTGTCCCTTTATCATTTCTCCCAAACCCTGTTCCACCATCCATTTACGCAAGATTTACTCATGCTTTGTTACATTTATTGACACGAAAATACCATGGAAAAGTTATGGATTTATTACCTCAAGCAGGTGTAGTTTCAGTATTAGCATTTATATTTGGGAAAATCTCTGTTATTCTCATAAGTTAATGCATTATTCACACGAAAATAAGAATTATTCTTACAATACAAAATGTTTCGCCCTGAAATAACCATAGAGGGTTGATAAGCCGTAAAAATTCAAATTACTTAAACAAAATGATTTTCTTTGATGTTCTCTTCAAGGTGTGAAAGATGGTGAAACTCTATAAATTCTTGTCTCTTGTTGATTTATCATTTAATGCTTTACCCTAATAATCTTGTTTTACCCGCCATTCGCGTAACAAATTCGTTAAGCTTGTTTCAACTCTGTTGCAACGCGCTTTCCCTTGCAATCTAATCTGTCATGTTTGGATTAGATTTTCAGTCGCTACTCCATCATGCTACATCCCCAAAAATTCCCATTTGTTTTTGCTGATTCTATAAATAATTTCCCGTTTATTTTGTATTTCATTTAAAGCTTCTTCGTTGTTTACATGTTCTTTCAATGGCATTCTCAGTATTCTCCAAGAGTACCTCATTCCTGTCATTTCAACTCATTTCTTCCCATGTGGAGATATTTTTTCAGTATTCATTGGAAATTATCTACTTCAAAGCACTTCCATATGTTTTTTTTATTGATTCTGCCGACATTATCCGATCTATTAATAATTTGCTTTGTTTCTACAAGATATACTTGGCTATTACTACGGTTAAGCAATTGTTTGCTAGACGTTGTATAGAGTGTTAAGGCATATATTGAATACGATAGACAAGGAATCTTTTTGATAATCTTTACATAGTTTCTCGAGTTTCCGTACAAGGGAATGGCTCAACAAAATATGGTTGTTATTTCGCATGTGTTATTTGTTCTGATGTTGAATACTTAAAGACAAAACTTCTTTCTCAGACAAAAGACAACATCACATTTGAGTTCGTGCTCTTTTCTTCCTGTGATGATGATGAATTAAAACTCTTTCGAAGGATGGCAAAATAATTGCCGAAAGTATGAGAGTCAATGATTTGAAACAACTATTCGTACTTTTGTACGAAAATAATATATGTATATATGAAAGAACTGTTCCGAGTTTATATATATAATTGCTATATCTGATTTTTTTAAATGCTACTAAAAGAGAATTTATAAGGATAAATTATTTCCGTCGTCAGATGTGAATTTTTATGTTCATTATTTCCGTAGAATAAAAAATAATTTCTTATTTATAAGATTCAAATGTGTTTTCCAAGTTATGCACTCTTTCACATCTCTAGAATTTTATCTCAGGAAATACTTATACACCTGTAATTTAGTCCTAACGTAATCGGAATCTATGATAAAAAAGGTTTTTTATAAAATCAATTTGTATCGTACATTTTTACTACAGTTTCTCTACACATTAAGCTATGAGTCTGTCTACCTTTTTTCCATTCCTCTTAACATTTCTCTTCCTTCAGTCTTAAATTATTTCTGTGCGATTTTTTTCATATAACACATTTATTTTTCCACTTCTGTTTTAACGTTCCTTTTTACTTTTTTAAAGATCTTTTTAAGTTTTACTTTGTTTTACAGATTTTATTTTATTGTTTTTTCTTGTTTCAAATGCAAACGTGATTAGTTACATCTAATATTAAATAGTCGTGAATTTACATTATAGATAACATTCCAACGGTTACAACGTTTAATATGCGAAAAGTAATTTTAATTTTAATCATTAGTTTTTAGTTTCGTTTGGTTTTGTTTGTTTTACGGCAAATCAACCTCAATGGATTATTTAGTGACCACAATTTTTATTGCTGGTAATATTTTCTTTCGAAATCTATTACTTGTAATACTTTTTCCTTCACACAATCTATTTCTGGTAATATTTTTTCATTAAAAAATGTATATCTGGTAATATTTGTTTCTTTCAAAAATGTATTGAAGGAAATATTTTTTTTATGAAGTATTTATTTCTGGTATTAAAATCTATTTTTACACTTTCATAGCTTTTTGACCCCAGTTTAGGGTTAACTATTTGCCAATAGCTGGGACCCTAAGAGGTGCTACCACCTGGGAACTCTAGCAATTAAGAGGTGGTTCCACGCTCTCAAAACCTACTTATCAGAGGCCTTGCAGTTGGACGTAATTTATCGTCTTACCCAGGAGGAGGATGTAGTTTATTGTCATACCCAGCAAAGGCTGTTGGGTGTAGTTTATTGTCTTATCCAGGACAATAGTCATTAGTTCACGTTAGAACAATTAAGAAACTAAAAAATATATGTTAATGGTTAATATCTTAACTTTAAGAATTAGCATTTTAACAAATCTAATTCAAAACCGACTGCCAGAAATAAAATCATAAAATAAATTATTTATATATATAAAGTTATATGTTTGTTATCGAACTCCTTCTATGGTTTTGCAGATAGATCCCCATAACCATATATATTCTGAAACTACTTTACCCAAGGCACTTGGATAACTATACTTCATTTTGATCAAATTTGCTCTCCGGAGGTCACCCGCACCACAGAATCTTTTTCCCTTTCATTTAAATTAAACTTAATTTTGGACAAGGGAATTACGCCTAGGGTACTTGGATAAGTATATTTTATTTTCATAAAAGGGTGTTCACGGGGAACACAAACCAACCAATGAATTTTTGTCCCTTTGATTTAATTTAAACTTAAATTTGAACACTTGAATGACTAATATACAAAATATAGAAGTAGAAAACCAGAAGATGGGGTCACATCGACAAGATCTAAATGAGAAATATGGACGTAAAGTTGACCAAGCTATCACCAATCAGTGAGTAGTGGCTGAAATTACATGATTGTTGCGACAATCCGACTGTAATAACAATCTTGAAATCTGCTCGTCAATTCATTCAATCAAGTACTGCATCAAATACATTGATTTAAATTAAATTAAAATTTGAACAATGGAATAACTCCTATCCAAAGTATAGAAGGAGAAAGTCAGAAAATGGAGGTCACCTCGGGAATATCATTGAGTAATAATGAAATACATGATTTTTCTCCACAGATTTTAATAATGATTTAAACTCAATCATCATTATTTTTTATAAAAGAAATGCTTGACACGCAGCAAGGTGCGGGTAATTCGGCTAGTATAGTAAGATTTAGGTCCTGCATTCTATAATCCTTTGTTAATAAATCAATGCCCATCACCAAATATTTCGGATTGTGGACACTAATATGTTACAGATAGACATTTAGGAGTAATACTTATTTCAGTAATCCTAAAACTAATAACAGGTATTATATAAATATAAAATATTGAATTTAAAACTACACATAATACCGATGCTTTATTTTAATTTTTGTATGTATTAATGGATTTTACAATGATCAATATTGGGTTAAAGTTATAAGCCTGAAGATTATAAAAGGTTTCATATTCATTTTTGGAAGATAAAAATCTCCTAGATAAAAAACATTGTTAATCTTTTTTACGATTATAAATTAAATTTACATAGTCATTCTTTGACCATATAGACTTGGATATGTTTTATTTATTTTTTGCGGCCTTCCTTTTTATATGATGTGATGTTTTTAATGGGACATTCTGTATTACTCTCAGTTAACGTCTGATATCTTATAAGTGCTGAGTTAGTTTGTAATGTTTCGGTAGTCTGACATGAAAAAAAAAACAGTTTTCAGCTATTTCATCAAATTATCTTTATCTACTATCCGATTCAGAAGTAGAATAAAATGACTAACGATTTGCACAAATGTGACAAAATTCCTGGGAAATATTGCAATGTTCGGAAAGCAATTATGTATTTCACCGATTCGACCCTAAGTTGAATGATCGCAAACTGTTTTATCACAACTTTTATCCGTCATTGTGTCACTTATTTTGTACATTGTTCAATTGAGAAACTATCAAATATGTATTTTGGAATCGTCATGAGCTTTCAACTGAGAACTGAACAGATCTTTTCACCTGTGCAGCAATCTTTGAACAAGGAATAGCAAACATATATTTAAGAATCGCATAGTTACGTTTAATATTTTATTTAGTGGTTATCAGAAAACGAATAAAACACTCACAAACCTGATTTCTCTCTACTAAAGTCATTGCTTTGTGCCTGGAGGAATATGAAAGGTGTCGTCTATTGCAAGATTCCCAATAATGGAATGAACATCCTTACAAACGTTTCACAATGCAAGCGTAGACTTTGCAAAACGAATCCAAGAAAAACAAGATCATCGAGATTTATGGTTATTCTATTATATCCATGATCAGCAGAATTAACAACTGCAGATTTTCATTTGCTTTGTTACTGATAATATTTTATGAGTGTGATAACATTCAGAAACAAAGAAGTTGAAAACAGTTTTTCAAAGTATTCTGGCGTAGAATCGATATTTTGTTAAATCTCGTAAATCTGCCTTTCTGTTTGGATGCAATCAGTGAAAATAAGCGTAATTACATTTCCGACGAATAATATTTTCAGTAAATTTAAATTACATTTATTCTTATATTGTTTCTAATAAAACTTAATGTAGGGGATCATTTCGTTGGCACTTTGGTTTTAAACTTTAATTTTAGGTTCCATCTTCTCTAAAACACAATTCCTTGACATCAACAAATATATGTAGCTTGTGAAAATATAGGAAATTATAACATAGCAACTTTAACAACACAAGTATATTTTCTAGTTTTTTTATTCACTACAGTTAGAGATTATTCAAAACATGTCAGTTCCTAACGTCGTATGAATTATGTGAGTCATAAAAATTAACCGATTGGCCCTGATCTGTCATCTCGTCTGCAGTCGCTATCTCACAGACGCGACGTTGCCTCACTCTGTCTTTTTTACAAATACTTTCACGGTAATTGCTCCGACGAGCTGCTTTCGCTGGTTCCTAGGTCTCATGAATTTAAACGTCCCACGAGGCTGGCAACCCGTTCCCACACCTTCACCGTTGAAACTGTTAGATGTACACCTATCTTCTACTCCAATAGTTTCATGTCTCGCACATCTCGCCTGTGGAACTCCCTTCCTTATTCCTGTTTCCCTGACAAATACAATCTCCAACTATTTAAGTGTAACGTCAATCGACATCTCCAGTTGCCTTGATCTATCCACTTCCCTTCTCCACATCCTTTCACCTTTCATTCCTATCTGCTCTCGCTCCAAATCTTCTGTAACCACCTTGCCTTGATCGATCCACTATCTTTCTCCACATCCTCTCCTTTACCACTCCTATCTGCTCTTCCTCCAAACCTTCTGCAACCCCTTGTGTGCTAGTGGCTTCTAGCCTTGCTTGGGGTGATAAGCTTAAAATTTTTTTTTAAAAAAAGAAGATATATGTTCAGCTGTTCATATTCAAATAAATATCTCCTAATAGTTTCGTTAGTCATTCCACTCAAAAGAAATAAGATGCACTCGTGACATCCTTAGACGCCCCAGGCGAAAGAAATTCATCACAAGATATCTAATCAACCGGTACGAAGATAATGGCATTTAAAACGAGATATCTGGACAGTTTCTCTATGACAAAGAAATTTCTCACAAGACATCTCATCAGCAGTGCCAAGACAAGAAATTATTAGCAAGCATTTCCATCAACCGCTCCAAGGGAGAAAAAAACGAACTTCCTGTCAAACGTTTTTCGATATATCAGATCAAAGAGAGTAAACAATAAGTAATTGTTCGTGAGATGGTTGACCAGACATGCCATGTGGTGAATCAGTGATTCCTCTGTTTCGCTTCCTAGATAGACTGAGGATCCAGTTTCTTATACTACGTTGTACCGGGAGATTTTAGTATTTTAATGTCTGTCTCATTTGATTTTTCTATTAATTAGTTTCTCTTTCCTCTGACAAGAAACTTTTTTCAGAGATACAGTAGAGTCCGTCCTTGTATATGACTCCTTAACCTGGATACTAACAGCGAAATAGAAAAGAGGTTTGAAAGTGCTTATACGCGAATGCTTCGAGCAGCACTAAACAAATCCCGGAAAGATCACCCAATAATGAAAGAGCTTCGTGGCATCATACCTCCGATCAACAAATTAATACGCCAACAAAGACTAAACTTTGCTGGTCACTGTTGGCGTGGCAAAGAAGATCTAGCTGGAGACGTTCTACTCTGGATACCATCCCGTGGGAAAAGGACAACGTCACTCCTTCACAACATTGAAGATGTAGCCCAAAAAACCGGACAGTATGACAATGCGGGTAAAACAGATTGCTTGAATCCAGATATATCGACAGACATAAAAAGTCTGATAAGAGAAAACAAATAGATGACATCAAATATCTGAGTAACTATACTTCCTCCACTAAGAATGATCTAAACAGCAGACTAGAAAAAGCCTGGGGAGCGATCAAGGAGATGAACAAAATCTGGAAATATATATATATATATATATATATATATATATATATATATATATATATATATATATATATATATATATATATATATATATATGTATAATTTGGCAGCAACTTTTCTTTCAAACATGTAGTGTTGAATGTTAAAGACAACATAGTCTTACATATTTTCTTTTGAATTTTCTCATATTCTCTAATGAGACTTTTTATTTGAAAATAGTTCCGAAATATGTATTTTCCATACGATGACCTAGCGCTTTCGAACATCATTGTTCATCTTCAGGGTCAATATTTTAGTCAAAATTTTTTTTTTTTTTTTTTTTTTTTTTTTGAAACAAACATTTGCCAATTATCTTGTAGCGTAATCATGTTGCTACTTTTTTACAAGGAATTTAACGTTTTTAGTTTGTAAAAAAGTAGCAACATGATTACGCTACAAGATAATTGGCAAATGTTTGTTTAAAAAAAAAAAAAAAAAAAAATTTTTGACTAAAATATTGACCCTGAAGATGAACAATGATGTTCGAAAGCGCTAGGTCATCGTATGGAAAATACATATTTCGGAACTATTTTCAAATAAAAAGTCTCATTAGAGAATATGAGAAAATTCAAAAGAAAATATGTAAGACTATGTTGTCTTTAACATTCAACACTACATGTTTGAAATATATATATATATATATATATATATATATATATATATATATATATATATATATATATATATATATATATTCTGTTTATACGTTATTGTAATAGATAAAAATTATGTAGGTATATTTATATATACATGTATATATATGTGTGTATGTATATATATATATGATATGTGTGTGCATATGTGCGTGCGCGTGTATGTGTGTGTGTGTTTGTCTTTGTGTGTGTGTGTGCATGTTTTTGTGTGTATGAGGCAGATATTGAAAACTTTTGAAGTCCCACAAAAAAGATATTGTGATATTTGGTTATTTGAACAACATTTCAGGAGTAAGTCTAGTCGAGATTTTGTTCATCAAATGCCTTATATAGAATATATTCCTAAGTTACTAAATAACTATTTTGAATTGGATTTGAAAGTATTAGTCTAATGGATTTTTAATACTAGTCGAAATCAGTATTGTCCCATCATTTAATGCAACTATGCAAATATATGATTTGTTTTCATTTGATTAACAAAGGAAATTCAGCATACTTTGGAGTTAATATCAGTCAGGCACAATGTTTAATTTAGAATGAAATAAATAAAAATAATAAAAAACGAAAAACAATATATTTATAGTATTGTCTTTCGGTGAAGTACGGGTTAAGAAGATCGTCGCCTCAATCTCCATCTCATGGAATCGGTCCTCGGAAGGTTCTTCAGTTGTGAATCGTTTCATTTTAAAAAGATAACTTTTGTAAATATTCTAGGCTCAGTCGATTTTCTAGGACACATACAGTAATATTCCATTCAGTACTGCTTTCTGAGTTTATCTGTCTGGACTTAGGTACACTACTTAGTATAAGCTTGCTTTTCGGACACTGAATCAGTTTATCTCATCCAGTGTGGAAGACTGAACACAGCTATGATCCCAAGACAAAGAACAAAATGATTTCGCATCAAACAAATTCTGAAATCATGAGAACTCACCCCGGAATTCTTTGACAATATCAGCTTAATATACATCCGTTTGGTTCGAATCAGGAAATAAGTTAAACTCCAGATAAACTATGGAAGTAATTATGTTTTTATTCGAAAGGGAGTATGTTCCATTAACTCAAAATAAACAATAGCATATTCTGTATATACAACAGCGGAAGAAATAAACGTATATAAGTGTCTAAATTTTAATAACGCTTATCTCAAAAGTTACATACTTAAATAAAAGGAAATGTTAAAAACAATAATTATTCATTTTATTCGTCACATATTCTAAACATTTGTTCTTTTTTAACTTTATAAATCCTGGTAGATATATGTATATTTCTCTGGGTGTGTTAGTTTCTTAATTAATACAAGTAGGAGAAGCAACCTAGCTATATTGCTTTTTCATTTTTTTTTAAATAAATGCTAAAGAACTCTGAATTATAAATCTGAGTGTTCTTTATATGGGGCGGGGTTGGAAACAGATTTTGTATTTAAAATATGCGTGTGTACTTGTGTATTTTTAAAAGGGAAATCTCTTCAGAACTCGTAATTTTTTTATTCTATTCTTATTCAATTTCCTTATTATTTGTGAATTGAGACTATTTCTTTGGGAAATATACTTCAGTAGCTGACTTCCTTTTGCTCTCTTCACGGTGTCAAAACATAGCTATCCACACTGAGTTAATTACATATTTTTCATACTTCTTTGATTCCGCTCATAGCAGACAAATAGCACACTAGTTTTACCGATGTCTTTCATATAATTCTGTCATATGTGTCTATAGTCAATGATATGTCCATAGTTTGAACATGTTACCAAACACATTATTTCTGTTCGATCAATGTAATTTTCTACACCACTTATTTGAAGAATACAGCATAAGCATTAACCTCCCAGCGTACAATAGAATTGATGCCTTAATGTAAAAATATTGCCAGGATCATATATTTATATTCCTCTCTGTTGCAGTGCATTGTTGGAATATATGCAATAAATAATGTAATGTGTAGGTCGTTACGTAGGGAAAAGCGTGGAGTTAATAAGGTCAGAGTAACCTGTTTACATGATAGTAAGTTTCCAGGCAATGGAAATTCTCAGTTTAAAATCTACGCTACAGGGGAACATCGCCGGTTTTCGGCTCACGGGAATTGTACAGACTGGCATTTTCTCTGTACTCGTTCAAACTGCTTTGATCCGTGAAGATGACCTCAAAGATATCAGCGGCAACGATATTCAAATTCAAATGCAATTAAAGTAGAACAAACCGATGTAAGTTATCAGTTGCTATCTTTCTCAATCTTTGTAATTTATCATGGTACTGTCCGATATGTTAGAAGATGAAGGTTTTTCGCGTTAGCGCAACTGAGATGGAAGGAGAAAAGTTCTTGTAGGTCAGTTTCATTGGAGAATAGGATCCTGGCAAATGATACTTCTATTGACGGGATCAACATCAAGAGAATTCTTAAGCCTGAAGATGAGATTTGTTTAACAACCGCTACTGTCACATTATTCAAGTGATACGATCCTTAGTGTTTTACTTTCATGCCTCATGTGCCTCCAGTATATAGGCGATCATTGCTCTCCACTACTTCCTTTATTTTGTTGATCTCTGTTAGCACTTTATCACATTGTCGTTTGTCTCCTAGCCATTCACACAAATACGTTAAATAGAGTATCTCGATTGATTAGTTCAATATTCTCTAACGGTAATAATTTCCAGCATCCTCTTTCTCATTCTGTGTCCCAGAAATCGCAATTGTCTGTTTCTCATTGTAAGCATAAAATTCCTTGTTGTTCCTATTTCTTTGGTATTTCTTCCTTGCTCACACGTATAAGAAATTTATGCTACATTAGCACACATCAAGTATTCAGGGATAAACCAGAAGCTGTGATTGGCTCTTGCTTAATGTTTAAATTTTAAAAATAAATATGGTACATTTTGATTAGTGGTAAAGTAGCAGCGTATGTTTTTCGTCCAAAACCAATAAAAGGGTTTCCCTACAAATTTCAAGCAGCATATTTTGAATATACCCGTGTGTTATATAAGAATCACCTTATTTAATCTTCTGAGTCGACAAACATCTGCTACAGGAATCCAGGCCGGAAAATCCAGAAGTTAAACGACGCACAAGAAATTAGAGAACCACAAGAGGATAATTGAACCAACCGGACCCTCTTACTTAAAAAAAAAAACTTTTAAAAATAGTTAATCTATTTAAATCTTCGCTCTTACCACGAGATAAAGAAATCCCATATTTGCTTTAAACAAGTGTATCAAAATTGTATTTGAAAGCTATACAGAGAAGTATTTTCTTTTTCTTAACTTTATATAATTTTCCTTTCTGGGGACCTTCTTATGCAGTAACATTATTTTAGTTATAAAAAGGCGTGTTTCATTTTCATTGATAATTTATTTGTTGTTGGCCATCATTAGGCACACAAAGCACTGCATTTCTGTAATTATTTTTGTATATTAAGAATAGATTTTGTCGTTCTCTTTAAACTCGTCTCCTGTCGTCTGTGTCATTTGCTGAATGCCAAGAAATTGTTATCTCAAAAACTTTATTTGAACTATTTTGTTACCAAATCCTATACACGTTCTATTCATAATATTACAAATCATTTTTTTAACTTTAAAACATTTCTTCAGTTGTGAAAAGAACTTTCGGCATATACTGCCATTTTTGTGGGGGAGTCGTTTAATTCGTTTCTTCCAGACTGCGCATCAACATGAGATATTCCTTTTCAGAAAGTTCGATCACCAACAGCAGAGTTCAGAAAATAAAGTTCAAATCTAATGCATATATGGTTATGATCAAGTCAGTATTTTGGCTGTCGACCTTTGCTTTTCGTACTTAATGTTCCTTCTAGACATAACTTTCTCACGCCATGAATTGATCTTTTGACATGACCATATATTTTGCGTCCTCTTGACTTGATAACTGGTGTAATTGGCTTAAGCTTGATGATGATGTATAGCTGATTGATAGAAATACGGTCGCTGTGGTGTTTTTTAGTCATGACGTGTATCTGGAATATAAGTGTCGTCCAATTAGACAATATAACACAACTGATAGGATGTAAGTGTCAAAGATCTCTGCTTTCAATTGATAAGAAACTCGTTTCGATGTTAATACTTCTTTGTGTCCTGTTGAAGGCTGCCCAGCCCAGAATGATGCGATTGTTGTTTGATGATAGCTTGTCACCGAGATGTATGAACACTGTAACTTCAGGGGTCTGCTGCTGATAGATTTTGATTTCCAGATTAGAATTGTTTTTATCTGTTCCCATGCACTTCGTTTTTGAGATGTTGATGTTTAAACCAAACTCTCGTGCATGTTTGTCTAGTACATTCAAAACGTTTTGCAGATCACGCATGATGTTCAGATCATCTGCATTGCCAACGGCTAATAGGATTTGACCTCCTATTTGATAGCCAAAGGAAGTTTTCTTTAGCTTGGTAGGTAAACGCAGCTATAACGTATACAGAAAAGAAGTGCTGACAGGATGTCTCCCTTCTCAACTCCCTTCAAGATGTCTGTACAACGTGTAATTCCCAGATCTGTTTTGATATATGATATCGGGTTAGTGTAATTGTTTTCACTATGTTGAGTCAATTTCTTTTTAATTGATAATTTTGTTTAAGAGTTGCAAAAAACTGGGTAGTTTTATGTTGTCAATGTTATGCAGTTGTCAATGCAGGAGATATGCAAAAGTTTGTTAAATTCTATTGATTTCTCAATGATTTATTCAATAGCTAGGATTTGTTCCGTGGTGCCTCTTCCACGTTGGCGCGCCGCTTGTGTTTCAGGAAATGAATCGTAAAGGTTTGATATCACCAGTGCTACAACGATACCCATCAAAAAGCTTGTAAATATGATTCAATAGGCTGAAAGGACGATAATACCCACAATCATGTCTGATGGCTTTTTCTAAATTACAAGTATCAATGCTTGCTTGAACACATCTAGGATTTTTTCTCTTGTGATAATAAACTTAAGAAGATGTTAAAGTGCTCTGATAAGTGGTTCACCTCCAGCTGTGATGTATTTTGATATATATATATATATATATATATATATATATGTCTAGTCCAGTGCTCTTTCCTCGCTTCCTCAAGTTGTTTATGGTATGCGATATTTTGCTAGTTAATGTAAGTGGAATGACATTTGATATCGAGTCATCAATGGTTGTTGGTTCTGAGTGAAGTTATTCATTGAATATTACCCAACGTTCAAAGATATCGTATTACCATTCTTGTCTTTCTTGTTGCTAACATTTTCCAATCATTCGATGTATTGCTAAACATCTGAAGTATATATTTCACTTTTTCTACGGTTGTAGAGGCCTGTTAAGAGGAATGATCATTGTGGATTATTGTTTACCTCTGCGTGAATAACATGGCCACACAATTTATACTAAACGTAAAATACCTAAAAGCATGAAATACAAGAAGAAGGAACAAAAGTTTTTAAAACAAACATTGTATTTATTTGTGTGTTAATGTACATGCGTAGAAGTTAAAGAATTGATGGAGTTATGTCTCTTAGACGGGGAATATCTCTACCGGGGCTCACGAAGTTGGATTAATTATTAAACTGTAGTTTTAGAAGAATAAAGTTCTTGTTGCATGTTTGGAAATGCTCTGTATGTTGTAAGTGTTCGTACGTACGTGAATGCGTGAAATATTATTTAACGTCTGACCGCATGGTCGAGACGATAATTCTCTGGGACTACATTTTGCAGGAAGAGAGAGAAAAAGAGAAAAAGTCAAACTCGTGTTTGCTATTTATAGATAATGTAATCAAGTGACAGGATCAAAATAACTTGGCGGGAAAATTGACTTAGTCACGCGCTGGAAAGATATATTGTGCGTGAGGGGATTGCAACGCCCACTTGTGTGTTTATTGACCAATTAGTAGCTGATATTTCCTGAAAATATTTACTAAGCTGAGAAGGCTCTTGGGATCTGATTCTCCCAAAAGGGCACAAAATCGGCTACATGAATATATAGCGATTATAAAATTGTCGCATAGCTGTGATTTATAAATTGTCTATTACACAGTAGTGTTGATTTATTATCTAATGTATGTTTGTTGTCGTATAATTTGAATTTGTGTAAGTATGTATGTATGTGTGTGATGATGGTGGCTATACGGCCATTCCTACCGCTTTCCATTATTTTAATTACGTTTTCCTATTCATCTGATCTAATTTAGTATAAATACATTATGACAATATCATTTTCCTTTTGGTATGTGATGACGTAATTGATTGATATTAAGTCCAAACGAAAAGTTGTTTTTAGTTTTAAGCGTTTTTAACGTTATTAAATTACATTTTTTTATGCTGTTCTCTGTAACATCTGTAATATTTTACCTGATAGATACAAATCATGGCGTGAACAAAGATTAAAAGTGATCCGTATAGGTTGCCGTGTCTACATCTATGTATGGAAAATGAAAATAATTCACCAATAAAATGCAATGTATAGTAAGAAATTATATTTTGGACACTTCTACTATAAATAATGTACGTTTACAAAACACAGAAACATACAGAGATATCAGTGGGGCGGTTTAAAAAGATTTAAACATGGAATTAAGTTATCGTTATATATATTAAGCCATACAGATCAATTATTAGATATATTTGTGATCGCTTTTTCTCTTCGATATATATTAAGGAAATTTTTGGCGAAGTTAAAAAGTTCTCTTACGACGCGTTTCGTCCTTTAGGAAGACTAAAGTGATGTTAATATTGATACGACCACACATACACACGAGTGGGTACGCTTAGAAATTTTATAGTTAAATTTGTTTTAATGCATGCTCTTCGTATATACTGTATGGTATTTCATTTAGATTCTTGATTTTATCACTTCTGTCTTTAAATATTCCAAATTGTGATATTAGATCTGCCAAGAGACTTAAATATTCTAAGTACCTAGACGTAAATTACTGTTGATGAACTAGCCATTAAAACAATTTCTATACATATAGCGGAAAGCTCGGGAAAGAACAGTTTGTGATCGGACAGGTAGCAATCAATAGTCTGTGATCGTACAGGTAAGTAATGAACTACCTTCGATAGTATAAATAGGTAATGAATAGTCAGTAAAGAGTCATAAAATCTCTATGCATTTGAAGATTGGAGCATTGCAATCTTTCTCACCTTTAATACCCGATACATAAACCTGAATGCCCACAGGAATAGTGAAAATTATATTTCAGAAAAATAAGCAAATTAAAAGTATTAGAATAATAAAAAAAAGAAAATGTTGGACAATCCCACAACGGATTTGAATCAACAAAGATTTATTTATAGCAACGAAGAGCCCTAAGACCACGACAAGAACACGTGATGAAGTATGAATTTTCAGGAAAAAATTATGAGAATTTAACTTTTACGGACAATCTGAAAAGATGTAAATAAAATATCAAGTTAGAAAGATGGCCGTGGGAATTTAATAATCACAGAATGAAAGTGCTGTATCATCGAGAAGAATGATACATAGAGTGCTTAATATATTTATTCAGCACCAGCATCGAGTGTTAAAGGAAACATACAAAAAACACGGACAATATGTTACAAAACAATTAACAAGACAACTTACAAGGAATAGAGGTGGGTCAAATGCTATATAGCCAAACGAAGTTAATCAGCTTAGTATTAACTGATTAGTCAACTTATTAATTACCTGTTGAAGTCTTTAATCGTAGACTATTTAAGGCTTTGAGCCAAGCCATGT
>OZ038478.1:87967767-87985267 GCA_964036315.1 Acanthosepion esculentum
TCTGACGCCGGTTTCATTGCCAGTGGATCTGTAGTGGATCTCATCGACCCACCCCGCAGTGAATCAGAATTCACATGTTCTGTGTGTGTGTGTGTGTGTGTGTGTGTAAACGTGAGAACGCTGGAATTTACAAAAATCTCTTTCTTATCTACACACAGATTAATCACTGAGAACAGATGACGATCATTCGAAATTAATTAGGAAGAAAAAAAAATAAAAAAATAAAAGTTAATATGAATTTTTTCAAATATAGCAATAAAACAAAACAAATTATTCGGGAATAAGAAAGATTTATTTAAAAACTAATTCTTCATAATTCGTCCATATTATTATGAAAATATGCTCGATATATATATATATATATATATATATATATTAGAGCTATTTAAATATGCTCCTTGAATGCTCTGCTGATTTCGAATACATCTTAAACAGCCACAAAATGAAAAGTATTTAACACATGACACAAATCCCCTAGGAAATGCCTAAAGAAGAGAGAGAGGCGCATCCGACGATGGACAATATGGACAATTTTTACACTCACTTAATACCACCGAATGGAGAATTATAAGATCGCTGGAAAAACTAAATAAAAAATAAATTGATTTTCTTTGTTCATCATATTTAACGAAATATGTTTAAAAACATATTTCTGCCTATATATATACATACATATATATATATATATATATATATATATATATATATATATATATATATATAAGTGAACATTGATGTCAACATTCAGATGCGACGGGCTGTTTCCTGTTAGACGCAATAGTCAGGCTGCGAGTATATATCGCCTCTAAGTGCTGACTTCCATGTCCACTTTTATATTTACACACGCTCTATCTCTGATATTGAGCACTTTATCCCATAAATATAGCACACTTTAAGACTATATTTCTTCATATTCAGCTCCTGATTATCAGTAGAGCACTTTCGCTACATTTATAACACAGTATGGACATAGGAAAATTTAGCCTCGACTACTCACTAAAAAACATACTCATCCCTCCCCCTTCCATATATAAACTAAAATTATTTGAAAAAACAGAAAGTTTCATAAAAAGAATGAGATGGAAAGCCAACTTTTTAAACCAAGATCTTCACAATAATAATTATACACTCAAGGAAAAATACGGATTCAAAACAAAAAAATGTCCCCCGCAACAAAAAGAATTAAATAACTTCGAGGACTTAACTGACCTAGTTAGAAACATAAAATTCCATAAAAAACAAGATGCATTCCGAAAAAAGCTAAAAAAAGATATAGCTAAAATAAACAGTTCAACAAATGTATTTATTGCAGCCGACAAAACAAGAAATTTATACAAACTAAGCCCTCCTACCAGCAATAAATTACTAAAGAACAACATAACCAAAACATACAAAAAGGCACCCAAAACAATAGAACACGATATAAATAAAGAAGCTAAAGCAATCGCTCAAAAATTAGACCTAGATGACCGAATAAGTTGCATGAGCAAGACGCAAGCCTTTATCACACTTTAGACCACAAAAAAAAATGTCAAAACCAACCCTGCATGCAGACTCATAAACCCAGCCAAAAGCGAACTAGGTAAAATAAGTAAAACAATACTAGAAAGAATTAATTCGGAACTTAGGAAGAAGATAGGAGTAAATCAGTGGAAAAACACAAAAGCAACCACTGACTGGTTCAACAGCATAAATAACAAACAAAATTGCCACTTCCTACAATTAGACATAAAAGAATCTTACCCATCCATAACAGAACGCATGTTAGATAAGACCATCAACTTAGCTCAGGAACAAATAATAATAAAACCAAACGAAATAGACATCATTAAGCACTCCCGTAAATCATTATTATTTCACCATGAAGAAGCATGGATAAAGAAAGATGGGATATTTGACACTACAATGGGAAGCTTTGACGGTGCAAAGACATGCGAAATCTTAGGTATTTACTTACTACACGATCTAAGCAAAATAATAGATAGAAATGACACAGGGCTCTACAGGGATGACGGTCTCATAATCTTAAGAAACTGCAACAAACAAGACACAGATATAACTAGAAAAGCAATAATTAAAATTTTCAAAAATAACGGATTCGAGATAGATATAAAAACTAACCTAAACGAAGTAGATTTTCTAGATGTCACCTTCAACCTAAGAAAAGGCACACACAAACCATACAGAAAACCGAATGATAAACCACAGTACATACACATATACTCCAACCACCCGCCTTCTATAATCAAACAGATAACAAAATCGATTAACCGCGGGCTTTCCGGCAATTCTTCCGATGAACCTATATTTAACAAAGCTAAGAAAGACTACGAAACAGCTCTAAAAGATAGCGGATTCCCAGGAACACTCACATACTCACCACAGAACACAAAAAAGACCAACAGGAAAAGAAATATCATATGGTTCAACCCACCGTACAGCAAAAACGTAAAAACAAACATAGGAAAAATATTCTTCAAACTTTTACACAAACACCTCCCGGAATCAAGCACCCTTCACAAAATATTCAACAAAAACACAGTAAAAATCAGCTACAGTTGCACCGAGAACATGGCACAAATAATAAAAAAGCACAACAGGAAAATTATTAACAAACCACACGAACAAATTAAACCCACGTGCAACTGCAGAATAAAAAACGAATGTCCCTTAAACGGTAATTGTTTACAAAACAACGTAATCCACCAAGCCACGATAAAATCAGCAGATAATGAAGAAAAAGTATACATAGGAGTAACCGAAGGACCATGGAAACAAAGAAATTATCTACATAAAATGTCTTTCACAAATAGTAAATATGCGAACAGCACAATGCTTTCTAAGTATATCTGGGAAATAAAAAACAAACACACACCACACCAAAAATATCTTGGAAAATAAGGAAAAAATCATCAAAAACCTGCAAACATTGCTTAGAGGAAAAAATAGCTATCATTACCTTCCCAGATCAAATAAATTATTAAATAAAAGATCCGAGCTAATCTCAAAATGCAGACATGAAAACAAATTTTTACTACGTAACTTATAATAGAAAAATAAATAAATATATAAACAAACAAACAAACAACAATAAAATAAGCAAAATAAATTACTCCAAACAAATTACAAAACCACACTTGTTAGAATATGCGAAATAAAATCAAAAGAAAAGAACGGACGAAAGTTATAACTGTTATATAACGATAAAAAATAAAAAAAAATTAATAAAAGACAATATACTACGTTACTTAAAAATCGAAAGCCAAAAATATATAGTGTAACAAATAAATAACAACAAGTATAATAAATTGATCTAAATACATCCAAATATATAAATAAACTAACAACCGATTACGATAAACTAGACGTTTAGAAAAAACAAATAAAGATAATCAACCGAAATAGATAAATTAAAAACTGTTCCGACCAAAATAATAGTAAGAACAAACCACAACATCGCACCCCAAAATTCAACAAATAGATTTAATCAATGACAAATAAACAAATATATAAGATAAAAAATAAAAATGAAAATAAATAAAAACAAGCAAAACAATTTGACCCAAATAAATAAGTAAACAAGCGACTTCCGGTAAATGACCGCCATAATAGACTACCAACAATAAGCTATATAAACAAATTTGTACTACGTTAACAAAAACACAGATCAAAATAAAAAAATAAATAAATAAATATATAAGATAAAAATAATATTAAAAAAAAATAACAAATAAACAAGCAAAATAACTTGACATAAATAAATAAACAAATAAGCGACTTCGGGTAAAAGTAACCGCCAAAATAGACTACCCATAATGCACCACTGACGATTATATATAAATAGCCGAGAAAAATAACAGCACTAGTCGCTTGACAATTGCACGAGCATGAAACAGACTGTCGCCTCTAAGTGCTGACTTCCATGTCCACTTTTATTTTTACACACGCTCTATCTCTGATATTGAGCACTTTATCCCATAAATATAGCACACTTTAAGACTATATTTCTTCATATATATATATATATATATATATATATATATATATATATATATATATATATATATATATATATAGTATAGTATTTGTAATAGATCCGTTGGTATATAATCCAGGTGAATCCTAGTAATAACAAATGTTAAAACTAATCCACAGAGAGCTCAATATATTTATTACAACAGAGCATATATATATATATATATATATATATATATATATATATTACAAAAAAAGCAATTACCTCAGCATGAATATAGTCTATTTCAAGCGGATCTGAAATAGCCGTCTTCAGCTCTTCTGAAGTTAGTTGAAGTCATTTTGTTTTTTTTACTGTAATATATATATATACTAAAAAGAAAATTATGATATGGAGAGCCGTTATAACCTACCTCCTGAACCAAATGTCACTAAACGAAATGAAATCATTCCCGTTTCGCGATGAAACGCGTCTAAATTAAGGTTGATTTTCATCGTCGGACTTATATAATATTTACGGCAGGGTAATACAAGGAGAATTAAATCCCATCTCGACTTCCGTCACACTCTCCCCGACTTGTCCTGACTTCTCTCTGTTTTTGCTACACATATTGTCATCGCAACTGTTACGATGAATTTCTTTCCATGCTTCCTCTAGTACATTTCTCGCACTTCTCACCTCTCTGATTCATTTCTGATGTATTGCTTCCCATCCACGTAAAATCTTCAAAAAGATGAAATGCAATGTTTCCGTTTTCCTGATTCGTGTTACTTTATTGTCCTTTCATTACTCCTCCTCAATAAAGTCTCTTTCTCTTTCGGTACCTGTAACTTGCCTGCGAACTATCGTCATTATCACCTTGACTAGATGGAAACGATTGAAAAAACGTATAACATTATATATATATAATATACTCCTGTCTTGCAATACTCTACCCAACTATTGGAAAGCGTCCTTGGCCATCCCAATAGGTCTACTGATCTGTGTCGCACTTACCGTCCTCTGTCAAAACGCTTACCAAGTATTTAAAATTACGCGTCTGTTTGATTATACTGTTCCCGACCTGCAAATCACATTTTGGGCTCATCCTTTTACTGATGAACTTGCATTCTGTTTCCTTGTATTTTATGCTTAGTCCTTTCTTCTCACTCTCTGTCGCTACCTTCTGTAGGAGATTTTGTAATTTCTATAATGTCTTGGGAGTATTTTAACAGAAAATTCGAAGGCGTATTCTAATAGCGAAAGTTAAACAATATATTATGAAACATTAAAATATAGTTAGATTTTAAAGAAATATACTGCTGAACTATTATTTAATAACAATCTTTTTTATCTGGCAGTGAATACAGAAGAAAAATGAGGCAATCGAGATACCGTTATACAGACGAATACTGAGTATACCGTGGATGGTACATGTGAGTAATGAGGAAGATTTATGAAAAAACTGGAACAAAAAAGGACACTTGCAAATAGAATGAGAACAAGAGAGCTTAAATATCCGAGGAAAGTCAACTTGGAGGATTTAACACTTATAAGTAAAAGTGAAAGCAAGAGATGAAAACACTAAGTAAATGATTGAATGATGTGTTATTGTGCACCTTATAAACCTTTTGCAGTTCATTTAAAGCAAGTAAATATTTTTTAGACTGGAAGCATTTTTTCGAAATAATGATTTACTGATAAAAGTCCTACTAATTAACTCATAACTGGCGTGAGGAGATGTGGATTCATATCTTTCCTTAGTTTAGTTGCGCGTGAATATATTAGAAATTCGACCGAAATTAAGAAACTCGACACTACGTTACACCACCCACCCTCCAATCATGCCCCACCTGGTATACCCAAGCGATCAACTATCTAGGTACCAACCAGGGTCAACTTTGCTTAACTTCAGTGTTCTTACGAGAACGTGTTTCAACGTGAGATAGCCGTAAATACGAGGGTCATTCAATAAATAAGGTGAATTTTTCGGTATAAGGACTTCTAATATAGATAGAAGATTACTCTTTTTAATTTTTAATTTTTTTGTTTTACTTCTTTTTCACATGGATTTAATTTCTTTTGCAGATTAAAAAAACAACTTTGAGAGTTTTGGTGAAGGGTGCAAACCAGTTGGAATACATAGGAGAATGTCAACTGAGTATGGTGCCACATGTTTCAGCCCAAAATATCCTACAAGTGGGCTAAATTGTTTAAAGAAGGACGGAGCAGTGTTGAGGATGAAGACAGGCCTGGGAGGCCTACAGAAGTGAGGTCTCCTGAGGTGATCGAATCTGTCAATGACCTCATTCAGGCTGACAGAAGGGTGACAGTGGATGACATTGCAAGGAATTTGAGCTCATCTGTTGGGACAAACGCAGGGGTCATCAGTCAGAAGGATTCATCTTGCCTCATGACAACGCAAGGCCTCACACAGCAGCCCAAACGGCGCAGACCATCAACGAGCTGGGCTGGGAACTGCTACCTCATCCCCCTTACAGCCCAGACCTTGCCTCTTCAGACTTTCACCTGTTTGGTCCCTTGAAAGCGTTCACGAGAGGCACGAAGTTTAAAAGTGACGATGAAGTCAAAAGTGTTGTGAGCGACTGGCTTAGACATCAGTCCAATGATTTTTACGCTCAGGGAATACGGAAGCTTGTGCACAGATGAGAAAAATGTGTTTCAGTGCTGGGAGACTACGTTGAAAAAAAGTAAGCTTCTATCTGTATTAGAAGTCCTTATACCGAAAAATTCACCTTATTTATTGAATAACCCTTGTATATTACTTAAGGTGCCAGTGAAAATAGATAACAGAACTTGCATTGAGAAGAATAGTATTGAGACCAAGTACCTTTAAGGAGAGGAAATTTAAGAGAGTTGTGTTAGGCCATGTCCTGCAGGAAAGCGACATATGAAAGAAACAAAGTAGAACATTTGATAATGTCATTGTCTTACTGAACTGGTTAATGTTCGTTTAAATAGTAGGCGGGCATCGCTCTCCATGTCTTCCTTTTTATTATATATAAATTATAGCTTTCCCAATAGAGAAATATAACAATCGCCTGACCACTACATCAACCTCTTTATTATTCATACTTATTCCAATAACATTGTTGCCTGAAACGATTTATGTTACTCTTACGCTTTTCTTCGTGCATTTCCTCAATTTTGTTTGATCTTTCCCACCCTGTCAAATAATGGCGGATAGTTGCTGACTTTCATGTTCCCTGCATATTCTTTTTTGCTTCAGACATATCCAGATACTTTACCTGTTATTCGTACACATTCTCTTCATTTTGTCTATCAGAGGATTTCCATGAATAACTCGTAGACCAATCGATTCAATTACTTTAGGGTATCTATTTGGAGGCATTCATTTCCTGCCATTATTATGAATAAGCCTTTCACAGTGAGAATCGAAAATGCACACTGATTTCAGCAAATGGTCGGGTTATAGACTATTTAATACTTCCTTTCACTTTCACATTGCCTGTAATTAGGCTTTCGGAATGCAATATTCTGACATATATTTTCGTTACGTACTTTCATCTAACATGGCTGATCCTTTGATATATAAAAATGATAATCATACATTTCACATGGAAATTCATCTTGTGTATACAGTTTTTAAAAGTAGGATCTCTATTGTTTTCTTTCTATTCTTTTAATGACTTAATTCTTTAGATAAGATTTCATCACCGGATTCTATAATTAATTTTAACATTTAACGATCAAGTTTTAAAAATTATGACCTTTTCCAAGGAATAAATTTATAAATATTACAATTTTCCAACTGCATTCTCATGCCTTGTAAATATGTAAAGAAATTACTGAATTAATAGAAAAAGTATTGAGAATTATACTTGGCTTGTAAACTCCTTTGACAGTAGTCGGCCTTCCAAATTATACACCCTAATTCTATTGAATTTATCTATATCAATATTTATTACTCGTGAACGAATATAATATCCTGACCATTTTTATTGCTTAATATTATAAATACTTAGAAAGCATTCGGCTTCTTTATTCTACTATAGACAAGACGTTAAATCATGAAATCCTTTTTGTATTCTGCTTATATATGTTACCAAAATAAAAGCATTAAGCTACGTATTCTTTGGATAATATTATATATCCGCATATAATTATATAATGTCTGGCTACGGAAATATCTTTTTTATGAGGACATAAAGAGTTCTTGGAAAACTATTCTTCTGTCGTTATTTAGCTTCAAGATAGTAGAACAAATGTCTTCTAGAATGGGATTCTCATAATTGTTGTTAATAATAACGCTTAGAGAAGAGCACAATTTAAGAAAAGCAAAAGTAATGGAAATACATTGTTTATGAATATTTTGGCACAATGTCTGTCTTCTTCAAGTTATGTTGAAATATGTCCTAGTAGTATAAAAATGCAAGTTTATACAAACGTCACTTGTCTTGAAAAAACTGTTGTACTCAAAGATTCAATGGTTGCTGATATGATATCCGAGACACTAACTGTTGCAAAATGTTGGAAGAATTATGTCAATCATTATAAGAATAAGAAAGAAAAATGGAAAAAGAAAAATGGAAAAGTATAAGAAAATGTATAAGAAAAAGTAAAAGAAAGAGTATACGAAAAAGTAAAAGAAAAAGAAGAAAAAGAGGAAGAAAAGAAAAAACGATAGACAACCTCGTTCCTTGATACTCAAAAATTACCAAAAAACTCATGCAAATAACATTAAAGAAAAACACAATGAACATGAGACCAAGCTCAAGTATGAAGCGACTATTCTCTATGGCAACCTTATAAAGAGATTAAAGCCAAATGAATCTGCAGAAGACGTGAAAAATAAAGAGATATCTTTATTGCTCCAACCAAAGAATTACATCTCTGAAAAGAACTTAAAGGTCTTCAAAAATAAACAGAGAATAAGGGATAAAAAAAACCACAAAATTACCAGGGATAATAGAAGATGCCGATCTTAGAAATAATTGACATCAAAATAAAAAGCAATTTTCACATATTAAAAAGGCATTTATTGTTGGAATAATCCATCATATCCTAATGATAGCTAAAAGTTCAAATGATTGACTTCACCGTATGAATGAACACACCAAGTTATTAAGACATAAAATCTATGTTGTTGTTGTCGTTATTATTATTATTATTATTATTATTATTATTATTATTATTATTATTATTACTTGCTCCTTTTTTGTCAAAAATAAACTTCGTTGAGAAAATAACAACTTTTAGAAAATGCATACCAGAAATTAGACGACTGTATTTAAATGTTTAACTTGCATATACAACCGTTCATTATTTTGTATATATTTCCCATATTCAAAACTTCTTTCATAAATATAATAATAAAAATGTAGTCGAAACGTAAGTATATTTTTACTTGCAATTCATAAAAATCCCTTTTGTTTGGAACTATATGGATGCATCGCAAAATCTAACTTGGTCTACACATTTTCTGTGTTATCTCCCTAACTCTGTTCCATGAATATCTGACATAAGATTCTCGCAAATTTCTCTCCAGACTTACTACCTAATAAATGAAATCTGCTAAGTCTACTCACTACGGGAAATTTCATAATCCAGTTTCTAAATAAATTAGGACGATTTTCGCTATTACAATTTCTCTCGACAGCAATATTTCAAATGTATACAAGAGACGAATTAACACAGAAATAAGAGACGAAGTAACACATAAAATCCATGATTCCTCATCGCTCCCCAGGCAAATGCAAAGGCTTTCAATAATGAACATTGGTTTCTTATAGAAGGTATTTCCTTCTTTTCAGCATAAATGTTTTCTCTGAGAATCATTTTAGCTTTACTTGACATGTTTGCGGAATTAACAACAACAACAACAACAACAATAATGAAAATAATGTTATATGCCGACACTTGAGTTTGAAAATAGATCGCCAGTGAGCAAACACAGGCGATCCCATTATTGAATTAAGTAGATCACGTTACTATAGAGGAAACGCATATGTATGAACTAGCTTGGCGTCTAACTGATCGGAATTCTAGTCTATACTGATCACTAATCGGATCGCAATTTCTAGTCTATCCTCTATTACTATACGGACCGATATTCTCTACTCTATTCACTATACTATTTATCCATTTGGATCACTACACAGATTACTGTTTGGGCGAGTATTATCGATAAAGTACTATTAGCGCGGGTGCTATTCGAAGGCGTCTGACACGAATATTTTTCAACGGCGTACTATAATTATATCTGCGATTACAAAGTCTCTACTACAACGAGCATTACGAAGTGAGAATGAGTATTCGTTGATATCACAAAAGTTGGCAACGAGTGTTTGTTGAGTCCAACAAAAAATAATAGGGACGATAATAAGTCTAGTTCTTATGGGATTCCTACATCCAAGCAGGCCGCCAAACCAGACATCAACGTCGTTGAAAAAGAAAATCATGAACATACTTCCTCATCGATGTCGTTGTTCCTAACTGATATGATATAAATATCAAAGCAATATAGTTTCCATTGGTCTATACCAGCGAATTTAATATCCTACATTAACTCCTACCTTCATCGTAACAAAGCGTAAAATGTACATGGCTTTAAATATCTGTGAAGTTTTTTTTTTAACAGAGAACGGAAAGGGCTACACTGCGATCCGAAGGCGCAATGGGATCGCCAAAGTTGCATTCCAGAAGCTAAGTAGAGTATTAAGAAACAGAAAAATGTCGTTGGAGGTAAAGAAAATAGTGCTGAAATGTTACGTGATATCTGTTCTACAATATGGCAGTGAATGCTAGACAATGCTCATGAAGAAGAGACTTGAAGTGACGATGTGGTTTTACAGAAAGGTTCTCAGGATACCATGGATAGAACATGTGAGCAATGACGAGATTTCAGAGAAAATGGAAGCAAAAAGAAAACATATTTAACCTCAGGAAGTGTCTATTGAAATTCCTAGGTCACTTAATGAGGGCAAACAGCTTGGAAAATCGGATACTCACAGGACAGATTGAAGGCAAGAGGGACAGGGGAAAACAATGTAGAACATAATTAGTGAGCTTGAGTAAGGATCACGGTTTAGGAGAAATAACAAAGATGCAAAATTTGTTAAAACTACGAAGGACAGGATGTTTTGGAGAGCCATGATGGACACAAGAAGATCCTATCACTTCAGAAAACTCCTTTACTTGGTGCTGCAAATATTCTCCGAAAGTTGGTATCTCTTTGAGAACGAATCTCTTACCCATAATGCAAGATATCCGAGTGAAAATGAAGACTCCTGTTGAAGAACTGAAAATAATAATAATAATAATAAAAATAAGAGACATCACAAACAAAAAAGTGACTCCTTATTGAAATGGCAGTCCCTGCAGACTGCAATGTATCTTTGAAGATAATCAAAAAGCTGTCAAAGTACAAGGACCTTGAAATAGAAATCTCAAATTTGTGGCACACGGGAACATCAACAATCCCCGTTCTAGTTGGAGCCCTAGGATTGATTGGAAAAGATTCCAGTAAAACTAATTGAAGGGACTCCTAGAAGTCCATACCTTAAAGAAATACCAAAACATTTTCTCACAAGTACAGCTCACAGTTTACGAAGGACTTATATATATATATATATATATATATATATATATATATATATATATATATATATATATATATTGTCAGTGGAAAGTGTCATGATGCCATTTCTAACCTTAAGTCTCTGGGCGGGACCCGGAGAGAAATGTGTACACGCCGTAAATGAAAGATAATAATAATAATAATAATAATAACAATAACAGCACATTAAAGATAAATTAATGTACCTTAATATTGAACTTATTGACATCAATAATAAAATCTATGTTTTTACATGAGCAGTATCACGTGTAGTCTTATTTGTTTTAAAACTGGTGATATCTTCCTTTGCTTAATTGGAATTGCATATAAATGTCCTAAAACCAGCTTCGACCATTACGAACTTTAGATTTAAGTAATACTGTATCAACTACTACATTAAGCATAAGAAATTTGGTTGTTTCATTTTCAAAAGTATAATAAACCAGTAGTCTTTGATTTTTAATAATGTTTTAGCCACATCTATATCCTGTGTGATGCATTGCCTGCATATTTTCATTTATAAATCAGTCAATTCCACACTTTCCGAGACCGGTTTTAGCCATTTCTCCAACCTCATGCATATCTCATCAATCACAGATTTCGATGTCGGAAATAGTATAAACCCGTCTAAATTTCTGAGATGAGGTATTATTTTACATTATTCGAACTATTGTCCTCATCTTTGTCGCCATGTTTATCACAAAGTTTCGGCCGTTGTACGCTTCAGGTGGTTGGAATATCGAACTGAGTCCATTATTTCGCTCACTGGGGTGGTCTATTCTAGTTCCATGTGCCATGTCTAATGGATGTCAGTTATCGCCTGTTAATTCCCCTCTCAAAGTTCTCCACTGCCTAAATCGGGTATTGAACTCACACTCTTTGGGTCCTGTCACTCGAGGTCACGTGTCACAATGGATACAGGTGTTAGTTAGTTTCAGTAACAGGACTCAAAGAGTGTGAGTTCAATACCTCGTTAAGGCAGTGGAGAATTTTGAGAGGGGAATTAACAGGAGATAACTGACATCTATTAGACGTGGAACTAGAACAGACTGACCCAATGAGCGAAATGAAGGTTTCAGTTCGACATTCTAACCACCTGAAGAAGGCCGGAGTGTACAACAGCCGAAACGTTGTGATAAACATGGCAACGAAAATGAGGACAATAGCCCGAATAATGTTAATAGTGTAGTATAAACCCCTTTGTTAGAGTAAATTTCCCTGTATGTTTATGTATCTTCCACTTATGACTGTGTTTGTATTCTTCTGTTTAATCAGAAATAAAACAATATATATGTAAGCGTCTACTGATTTTCACCTCATCTTGCTAAATAGTACGGTGGCCAATAAATATTAAGCACAATGCAAGTTATGCTTTATTTCTTATATAATATTTCTAATTACCGAGTAAGTTGCTATACATCAAATTCATGTTTCATCCCGTCATATTGTATATTAAAATTTTCGTCTATCTCACTTATTGCTTGTGTAACTGTCTACCGGTTTCTTGTTTCCCATTTAACCTTTGTCGCAGTTAGCTCCCCTTCATTTCCTTAACCCGTCACCAGGGGTCTCTCTCTCCCGGGAGTATAAATACGGGCTGACCTTTCGCCTCTTTCTCTTTCCACGGCTTCGCCCACGTGCGGCCAAACTGCCACTCCTGGGCCTGAAACCGCGCCCGTGGGGCGAGATACAAAAACTTTCTTTAACATCTCCAACATGTCAACTCTAATACACAACCAGCGTTTCCCATGTTGAGGGAACACGCTAAAAACAAAATTCACCCGTACGGACATTTCAATTCAACACACACAAAATAATTTTCCATACAGACACTAACGTTTTATTCATGTTTTAAATGATGTATTCGTAATTCGTGTTTTAACCTGTTTGTTAATAATATATATTTGTTAGCATACATATATATCGGTCTTGTTTGTTTCTTTGGACTCCATTAAGGTCCAACATTTTTATGTGGCTAGACCGGCCATCGAAGTCTTAACCCAGAGATAATTCATCTTCTCTTCTTCCATTCACACACCGCCGGTCCACCACACCTTTGTTCTACAAAAATTTAAATGCAATGTTATTTCTCTTCTAGATTCTCGTCCTTTTATTGTTCTCTCTCTTTAATAGTAGTTCTTCTTATGTTCACTCACACTCTAAAGCCCCTTGTGTCCTAGTGGCTTTAGTGCCTTGCTTGGGGGTGAAACGATTAAAAAAAATATTTGTGGACGAACTATCCAAATCTATGCTTTTCTTCTGTTTCTGTTCCGTACTTTTGAATGTCTCATTTATGGTCCAGAGGAAGATGTACGAATATCTTTTTCAGCCTCATTATTGTTGTTTTTGGAAAGCGCTATGTTAACTTAAAATAAATATTTTCGTTTAACTGACGTCGTCTTTAGAGCGGAAAAAAGGGTTTGCCATGTCGTTCTTGATAATTACTCAGACGGTTAGAAGGACTCGAAAAAGAAAAAAATAATAGAAGATTGAATAATCGAGAGCTTATTCCCCATTTTTATAGGAACATTCGAAAATTGCATTATAAATGCCGTCAGAGCTTTTTGGATGAATTAAAAATATCTGTTTAACGGCTGTCTTGTTTTCAGCATATACGTGTGCGCGTGTGTATCTTTACGCGCGTGTTAAGGGATTTCAATCTTTCATTCATTAAAAAGATATTTCTTTTACTTTTGTCTGAATTTAAACATGTAGAGTTATCTTCTTACATAGGCAGATTATTCATAAAAGCTTACACTGAAAAGGACATATTTAGGTGATCTTGAAGATGGTCTGCTATTTGCAATATTATATATTATATTACATTATATTATATTATATTGTATATTATATAATTTCATCAATAAAAATGCATTTGACAGAAAATCAAAAGTTTCAGCTTACGTTACTCTGCTTTCATAGCCCACTCCATTGCTTTTGTCTTTTTTTCTTTTTGAAAGAATCAACAGAAGCAAGTTTACATTATGATAATATCCATTGACGAAAAGATGTGAATATCGATTCCAACCGCACGAGTGTCAAATGACATCGTTTCTGGATGAAAAAAAAGATTATTATTTTATAAGCGTTGAAGTAGCAGTAACGAACGTGCAAGTTAGGATTTCACTATGGCCTGACATTTTAGTTTAATATCATCTTAAATAAAAGTGGATTGTAAATGGAAATTTAACTCAGTGAAAGCTAACATTTGCGTAAAGAGTTAAAGGAAGATGATCGACTTTTCCCGGAGTTATGTAACAGAAGTTTGAATTCAGTTACTACAAGAAAATATTGGCATAAAATGGAGGAGAGATAGTGTTCTGCATTTTGGAAAGTAAACTGTATTCGACTTTGTAGCTTTTCAACTGAAAATTATTTTCTTTACTTGAACGTTCCAAATTTGTTACTAATACCTCTTTGTGCATAGAAAAAAATGAGATATCAGATGAAAAATATCGAATGACAACAAATTTAGAAAGATATGTTCGCTAATACACCGACTTCTGTGATAACTGAAAACGTATGAAGTAAGCTTACATATACAGGATACTGTACCAAAACGTGAAACTTTGTTTTAAGTAAGGAGCGCTGTGACTTCTTTTTGTATAACCAGAAAACAGTACATAAAGTGCCAACAGAGGTTCTTCAGCAGGAGAGGCTTTACTGTTTGGATATTGTTTCTTATACACACACGCGCACACACACAAATATATATGTATATATATATATGTGTATATATATATATATTTCTCAAAGTTAACTTTTAGAGAAGACAATATTTATAAATAAATGACAATAAGAAAACAGTAACTGCTGACGCGTTATTTTTTCTTATTGTCATTTATTTATAAATATATATATATATATATATATATATATATATATATGTGTGTGTGTGTGTGTGTGTGTGTGTGTGTGTGTGTGTGCATTTTTTCGAATATATAGTATAGAAGGGTCAGTTGGCCACCGTCTATGAGAAAAAGAGTACCATAAAGCAATTCATTCCGCCAGAAAGTTGGGAACGGCATGCTGTCCTGCTTGTTATTCGTGGCAGAAGCCCGAATAAGAACATTTCATAGTATTTGATTGTCAATCTGAGGATAGTGCAGAGGTTTCAAACAGAGATGGATAAGTCTAATGGTGATTACGAAGGTGTTTGAAATGATCACTAGGGATGACGATGTTAGAGCTCCATTCATCTTCCCATAGGACCTCAGACTCAACACGGAAGCCTACATCAAGCGCCTCCAGGTAGTGCTGCCTTGGGTCAAGAGGATGGGTGATGAAATACCCCATGTCTACCAACAGGACTCTACACGAAGCCGCACAAGCAAGAGAACCCAGTCATGGGATTTTCTGTTTGTTCGCACACACGCGCACGCGCGCACACACACACACACACACACACATATATATATATAGGGTGATTTACATGTAACTCCCTATTTGATGGATGCTGGACTCTCCCGTTCTGTAATAATTATAGTTAGACGGTAGAGTCTGTCATAAATAAAATAAGGAGTTACTATTGAATCACCCTGTATATATATTATATATATATATATTATTTATTTATATATATATATATGTATATATATATATATATATATATATATATATATATATATATATATATATATAGAGAGAGAGAGAGAGAGAGAGAGAGAGAGAGAGAGAGAGATAGATAGATAGATAGATAGATAGATAGATAGATTTTCTATAATACTGATGTCTCATACAAATGTGTTAATCTCATTTTTAAGCAGTAATTTCTCCATTTATTTGGAGAATCTTTACACTAATTTATCTCTATCTCCAAAACAGCAGGCATTATGAACAGTCCAACTTCAATTCTATGCGTCGATATGAATTTTCCCTATTTATTTTTCCTACATTGATATTTACACCGTCTTTTTTTTAATATATTGAATTTATCATGACATTTTAGAAGATCTTCTCATTTCGGTTAAAACCTTTATTAAAAACAAACATAAATTGGTGTCATTTTATTTGGCTTATGTCGGTTATAAATTATTTTGGGTTATTTTATTAATACGCACACATTTTAATGTTTCAACGCAAAAATATACGTGTATTTATAAACATACTATCGGCTTGAAATCTAACAGAAGTATATAAAGCGAACATTTTTTAGCGTAAAAGAACTCAACTTTTCTCAGTTATTAGTGCTTTAATCTGCTCGGTGAGTTACACTTACTTCCGAATGAACCAAGCCTGAATGGTTAGCCTATCAGGACACATTTCTTTCTAAAATTCTGAATGTCTGTACTTCTATTTGCTTTCGTTCCAAAGTAATATCACCATAGCAAAATTTCGTTGTTATTAAAATTATTGGAAAATAATTCATGATAATTTATTTAAAAGCTCCAATGATATTTCTACTAGAAACATACACATAATTTCTAAAAATATTGATTTAAATTAATAAAACGAATCAAAGCATCAGCGTGCCAATTTTAGGTTTATTTAAAATATTATAGAAATATTAGCTTTGAATGAAGTAATTACTAGAGAATCTTTATTGATACCTCAAGCGCTTCCGTTTATTGCAAGTTTTATTTACAAACCTTACATGGTCGCAATCAATCAGTATGAGATTTAATATAAATAATATAATGTCTAACATTTATATATGAAAAACTGTAAAATCTCTTTAGCTACTCATTTATAGTATCCATTTTCAGATCACAATGGGAGACAAACCGTGTGTGAGGGATGTGTGTTTGAATTTTGAGGAAGCGGTAATATATAACCATATCAGTTTCTTCTTCTTATACCTCACCACAGGTAGATCTTTTTACTTTCAATATACCGCATTGTGCTAACAATACTTTTGTGATGCTCGGCTATATTGAACTTTAACTTGGTCTAATTATTGATTATAGAGAGTTGTGAGATCAGTGCTCTTCCAAAGCTTTTAATTA
>OZ038478.1:87992767-88000267 GCA_964036315.1 Acanthosepion esculentum
ATTTCTTATCTTATATATTTATTTATTTTTGTAAATTTTAATCGGTGTTTTTATTAACGTAGTAAAAAATTGTTTATATCGCTTATTTAATAGTTTTGTCTTGGTTTCGGAAGATAAAGCTGTTTATTCAATTTTGGGGTTGATTGTTGTAGTTTATTCTAAGTATTATATTGGCGGGAACAATTTTAATTTGTTTATTACTTCATGTATTTATTTGTATTATTTATCTTTATTTGTTTTTTCTAACGGTTAGTTTATTGGGATCGGTTTGTTATTTTATTTATTTATTTGGATGAATTTCGATTAATTTATTTTACTTGTTTTTTATTATTTATTTGTTATACTGTATATTTTTATTTACTCTCATCGGTTTTCGATTTTTAAGTTACGTAGTATTTTTCTTTTATCGTTATATAACAGTTATAGCTAATTTTTTGTCCGATTTTTGCTTTGATTTTTATAGTGTAAGTAATATTTTGGTCATAATAGCTTGCTAAAATCTTCATATATATATATATATATATATATATATATATATGTATATATATATATATATATATATATATATCAGTCCTGATGAGCTGTCATGATATTTGAAAAATTTCCTACACACGTTCTCTCAATTATTATTTCTTTGTTAGATGGACCCCCAATTTTTTTACTCGGATGAGGAGTTATTATTTACAGTATTACAGAATGTTTCAAGGAAATATCCCTTTATCCGGCAAACATGAAAGGACATGAGCTACGGTTTGGTATAATTCTCTGATTTTTCCTTCCATGTTTTAGCAGTACTGTATTTTCGTTTGCTGTACTATCATAATACTTTTATGACAATCTACCAGTTAGGACCCAACCATGACTGCTCATGCGTACAAGAGTGATTTCTAAACCATTTTCCGTGAAGATGGTCGTACTCAAAATGAGCTTCATTCACTCAATACAAGCTACTCACAGTGGTGAACGCTCGTACCACTTCTCAGCGCAGTGAAACCTGCATGGTCTTCCCCGTGTATTCTGAAGGTATTTTTGTCAAAGCATTATTATTATTATTATTATTTTTATTGTTGTTGTTGTTGTTTAATTTTGTTTAATTCTCCTCTTACTATTTTGAACAATTTTGCTGTGTTGAGAGAGTTATTGACCTTCTCCACACTTAGTATTGAAACGTAGACTTGTCCATCCACTATGAATAGAACGTTTCCACATGCAGCAAGTGAATTAAGCGGATTACAAACACGTATCGCTTTGCATTCGTACGCTTATTGCACTGAAATACTGTATTCTCAATCTATGTTTTACAGTGATTAAAACCTTCACTTTCTCTTTTGTTTTCAATGTTTTCCTTACAGTATCACTAGCCAGCAACTATGAGATTTATGCGAACTTTATAACATGTTTCTAGCAGGTTTATCATATTTTTATTGAGTGGTTGTATTCCTTTCTTTAAATCCGATATTGTATAGTGTTCTATATGGATTAGATACGAACAACTTTACTTCCGTTTGGTGTATAAGTTTTCTGTTGTGTCATTGATATTTTTGTATGGTCACACATTCCTCGTACGTCGTTCCAACAAATTCTTTTTTTTTTCATTCAATCAACCGAGCAAATATCTTATGTGTCATATTGTCAATACTGTCTAAACGTTCGTTTCTTCCATAGTGTTCCAGAACTTATCGCCTCAGTAATTATTAATTAAGTACTGACAGGACCTACTCTATTTTTACAAGAACTAGATCTGACCATAATTCCTTCCTTCCGGGCCTTGATACCCGTCTTTCTTTTCCACTTTGTAAGTTTGGAGTTATTTTCCACTGTATAATCCATTTCACACAGAGGAAACTTCGCAAGTCTCTCCATATTCTATCGCTATTTCCACTGAAAATATTCTAATGAGACATACTCCTTAGTTCCACCAACTTCACTGATAAGATGTATCCGGCAACATACACTGGGTCGTGTCATCCACATTTCCTTTCATATCTCACTAGTAAGAAGTAATTTACACTGGAACAGCTTCTTCTCAAAAATTGTTTTTTTGTTGAAAAAGCTCTCGGATATAAGTTTTCCTGATCACATCACAATCTTAACAAGCTTAATTCTATGGTTAATCGTCATCTTTCTAATATAGCTTCATAAACTGCACCTCTAAACACCTACTGTCCGCTCAAATAGCAGCCTCATTGAGAAACCCTCTACCTTGAGAGGTTCTTAGTCCTTATATAGAGTGAACATTAGTATGAAAAACGAATTATGTTCAAGATATTTCTCTCTAAGTCATTTCTTCTTAAATTACTTCTAATACTTTTATTCCCCTTTTAAGACTACGGGTTATTCATAGCAAGTTTTTCTGCCTAAGTCATTCTTTTATTCTTTATATCAATTTTGCGCTACAGTTATTATAACCAAATTTTTATCCGATAACGCTGTTGTATTATTAAACATTGTTTACAATACTTCTTGTTCTTTCTTAATAATTTTAAGACGTCTATATGCAATGATGTGACTAGAAGTCTCCCATAAAAATTCTTAATCTTTGAAGACTTTACAAAATAGATGTAGTGTTACCATAGTGGAGGGTTAAATTAATGACTATAGTGAGTTTACTGAACAAAAGACTTTTGTTATTCTTACATGTGTAATAACTTTTAAGCGAAATAGAATTCATAGGAACATGGAGAGTTATAAACACTAAGAGGCAGCTGGAATTTTTGGAACTCGTTATGTTAAAAGATCGTATGAGGAATTTAACAGCAGCAAGACATATTAAAAAGAGAAGCATGTGGAAAAAGCAAATAACGTAACGATTTAATGTGAATGGAGGATAAAGCAAAAGCAAAGAGAAAATATATTTCTTTATAAAATGGTAAATGATAAATATTGCATTGCATTAGTTCTAATTGCATTAGTTTTAGAATGTAAATATAAAATTATTCTCATGAATAAACAATCTAATAAATGAAAGGTTTGATATTTTTGTTGTAGGTTCTGGAGAATAAAAAAAAGAAAATATATGAATTCAATTTCGTCATATGTTTCGGTTTTATTACTATTCTAATAGTGGCTTCTATTAACGTCTAGTCTTTCAAATAGACATTCCTGGTTTGGGGTGAGGGGAAAGTAGTTACGGTTTTAGCATTGTCAAGGGAAAAACTGTCCTTTTCAAGCGCGGTTTTTTTTTGGGGGGGGGGTAGGCACGATGATCGAAATTTACCCATTTCTAATTTCCACATTTGATTTTAAAGAATATCATGTTAGTAAAAATTGTTTGTTTTTGTCTTCACAACAAATATTCAAAGTATTGTTTCAAAATAACGGGGACTCTAAAATTTCTTCAACTTATAAGAAAAAAAAAGTCATTTCTTCAGACGGTTTAAGTTTATTTCTTTTCATGTGGCATGTCCTTTCAGGACGTAGGCGATCATAGATCTCCACCTCCCTCTATCTTTTGCAGCTCTCTGCAAGTTTCTTCCCTCTGGTCCTTCCCCGTGACTACGTTCTGTCATCCACCTGCTCAAGCTCGTCAGGTATGTCACGCGTTGCATTCCCTTGTCTCTCCTTCCCTCTATAAGACCCGTGAGTATCAGATTCTCCAGGCTCTCCTTCCACATTATGCGTTCCAGAAACTACAGCTGCCTCATTCTGATGTTAAGTATAACACATTTCAACAGCTGAGCAGAGTATTGCTATACAGGAGAATTTCTTTGGTAACAAAGAAAATAATACTATTCTGTTACGTAACATCTGTTCTTCTTTATGGCAGAAAATGTTGGGCGATTTCCTCAAAGATGAAAAGAGACTCGAGGCGACGGAGATGTTGTTCTACAGAAGGGTGCTAAGGATATCATAGACCGAGCATGTGAGCAACGGTTTAATATAGGAAATCCATAAAACTGATATGAAGTTCTCAGTTTTAAAATTTACATATTTTTGGAACCGACTGCCAAGACGATGCTTCACTAATCACGACAATCATAACCTGTTCAGATTTAGGGTCAACCGCTATCTTCTCTGCATATCCCCATAAACTGTGTATCTTACTCTGTAATGCTCTACCTCGTGTGACTTTTGGGTCTTGTACAGGATGAAGCTACATTTTAAAAATATCAAAATTTACATGGTGTAAAAAAAAAAGACGAGAAGTTTTGTATAACTGTCATCGTCTATATGCAAAATGTATATCATGTGTATATATAGGGTGTAAAAAATACGTTTACAAACATTGGGGCGGGTTCCTCACAATGAAACAAGGTGAAAAGTCCAAATAAACCCTACACGCAAGCAGCTAGTGGTCCGCTGGCGAGCCGCCGATGGCAACGCCAGCGATTCTTGGGCGGCAGACACCGGCTGGTTACCGCTGGGCTTCTAGTGTTCCGCCAGTGCTAAAATTGCCGAGACGAACACGTCGGCGCGCCGGCAGTGGGCCACCGGCGGTAAACGCTTGTGGCATGTCACCCAGTAGCAGATTGGTGCCCGGAAATCTTTCGTTGTTGAATTTATTAAGTTTAAAGTTTGTTTACGGTAGATGGCACTGTGTTGCCATGTGGACAGGTGTACATTTGTGGCTAGTGTGTCTTCATCGTTTAATGTGTGTAGTAGTGAGAACTGAGAAATGTTCCGTTTAACAATAGCAGGATTTTCATAACGTGAGCAGGCAGATATGATTTTTACATACGACCGTGCGAATGGCAATGGATGTCAGACTGCACGGCTATATCAGATTGCGTTTCCAAACGAGTCATTTAACTCTTAGCGGTGGTTATAGTCGCGTTATTGAGACAAGATCTGTAGCATTACAAACTATGGATCGAGGAAAACCTAGATCCGTTCGTACGTCTGACCACGAAGAACATATTCTACAGGCTGTCGGAGACTATCCAGGTATTATCATGCGTCAAGTGGCCCTAACATGTCTTTCATCTCATAGCACTGTATGGAGGATATTTCAAAGAGCGACTCCTATATCTGTAACATTTTGCATCGCGTTCAGAGTATTCCACCCTCTGATCAAACACTACGGGAGGACTTTTGCCGATGGTTTATTGCATAAACTGCCGATCCGTTGTTTCTCTCTTCAGTCTTGTTTACGGATGAGGCAACATTTGCAAGAGATAGAATAACAAATGTACGCAATGGGAACTACGTTATGGTAGTAGGAACGTGTCTTAAACCATGGTGCCCAGTCAGGACCTATAACATTTCAGATTATTCTTTGGGTCTTATCAAAAATCTTTAAATACATAGTAGAGCGCACCAGACCAGATGTTAGACCGATTTTAATAAGTTTAAGCGTCTAATGATTTTGTTTCTTTTTCTTTAAGATTTGGCGGACATTTGGGCGATATTAATTTTTTACACATAATTGCTATGACTTAAATAACATGTCCCACTTGAGAAATAAATTACTACTGACTAGTTATTTACTACTGACTTTGATCCGTCTTAATGAAACCCCCTTATATATTATACCTCTTAATGAAGCGCCCTTTATTAAACTCATGGACGAAAGATAGACTTATAGAAGTCCTCTACATCTTGGTTTCACAATTTCAGATATATTCCATGGTTCTCGATTCATTTCAATTTCATCATAGTCTATTTAAACAACTTCATCAATGAAACTGTTTCGATTTGTCCATGAGGAAAGAATCCGTTTTCTGGAGATGAAAGAAATGTAATGTTTGTATTTCATAGTGTAATGCGTTTTATTTTTCCATCGTTAGAATAACTTCGGTTTGGTAAATATCTGATTTGCATCTCTGACCAATACCTGCTCTCTTCATAATTACTAAATTATCATTGCTCAACACAGTTATGCATAGCTTTGAACACCTTCTCAGCCAATTACCTGTAGTAATTTTCGTCTAACAGACGGATGCATATTTATCCTCGTCAAAATGAGCAGTTATTTACGCTTCTGCTGTGTATAGTCGACTTTATAATCATCGTTTGTTCTAATGCTTGTGATCCGGGTGGTTATTCATAAAGGGTGTCGTTTCATCTTAGTACAATAAGAACTGCAATTATTGCATTTTTTTTTTATTGCTAAGATTTTATGATTTGTTTTTATGTGTTTTATTTGTTTTTATTTTATTTTCTTTTATTTTTTTTTTTTTGCTTGGGGAAATTTGATGGCCTGATATTTCTGTTTGAACTTGGGACTAATATAATCTATAATTCTATAGCTCCCCCCTTCATTTCCCATCTGAATCAACACAATTTTCAACAAACCTTTCAATACTTTAACCCTTTCTTCAATATTTGTGTCCATTCTAGTTATGCTGGTGTTAGATCAGTTTTATTTTGTTCCTGAATTTCTAGTTATCCGATAATTTGAATATATACATATATATATATATATATATATATATATATATATATGTATGTATATATTTATATATTTTATATATATGTCTTTGTCTGTGTGTATTAACCTCTAATATTATATATATATATATATATATATATATATATATATATACATATATATATGTATATATATACATATATATATATGTATATATATATATAATATTAGAGGTTAATACACACACACAAAGACATATATATAAAATATATAAATATATACATACATACATATATATATATATATATATATATGTGTGTGTGTATATATTCAAATTATCGAATAACTAGAAATTCAGGAACAAAATAAAACTGATCTAATATTATATATATATATATATATATATATATATATATATATATATATATATATATATATATATATATATATATATATATATAAATTTCTATGAGGATAGAATCCAGGTAGAACTCAATGTCCAGGACAGAGTAAGAATATAATAAAAAGGCTTAAACACTAATAGACCATGGTTATAATTTATGACATTGGAATCGTAATTACGATCCAATTCGTCACACCTACAATTTCAAAATGAATTCAGAAAAAATAATTCCGGGAATAAAAAATAAAATTTAGTGAGTGTGTATATATGATAGTGGAGGACAAATGAGAGAGGTAAATGAAAGCTCTAGAGAGGGTTAACAGACGAGAGAAGAACAGGAAGGCGTAAAAGTGAAGGTGGGGATTAAGATTTAACAGTCAGAAATTTAAAGAGAGGGGTTAAATGACAGTTTAAAAGAATGAGAAACAGATAAATATGAATTATTTTCCTATGTATAGTTCATTAATGAATCGCTGACCTAAATTAAATTAAAAACCGACACCGGAAATGGATGTCTACATTTGTGGTGTCACTACGCACAATAAAAGACGATATAATCTAAACTTAAAAAACAGAAGATGAGAAGAGAGAAAAAAGAAAAAAAAGGTGGAAGATAGCGGGGTCAACTAAAACCGAGGGGTATTTATAAAAGAGCCGATGTGCAATCAAGAAAATTTGACAAAAGTAATATCACTACAGGTTACAAATTTAATATAAACATATAAAAATAACGAATATTTAATCTAGCGAGGACCTATTATGTCTAAGCCCCAAATCAAATACCTAT
>OZ038478.1:88010267-88095267 GCA_964036315.1 Acanthosepion esculentum
CTATTAAATAAGCTATATAAACAAAGTTTTATTACGTTAATAAAAACACCGATCAAAATAAAAATAATAAATAAATATATAAGATAAAATAAAAAATAAATAAAAACAAGCAAAATAATTTGACACAAATAAATAAACAAATAAACGACTTCCGGTAAAATAACCACCAAAATAGACTACCCACAATGCACCACTGTCCCGTATATATAAATAGCTGAGAAAAATAACAGCACTCTTCGCCTGACGATTGCATGTAGCATGAAACATATTGTCGCCTCTAAGTGTTGACTTCTATGTTCACTTTTATATATATATATATATATATATATATATATATATATATATATATATATGAGAGCAAAATGTATCACTTATCTCTTTAATTTTACTTTCAGCATCCATGATATGTATATATATATATATATATATATATATATATATATAATGAGAGCAAAATGTATCAATTATCTCTTTAATTTTACTTTCAGCATCCATGATATATATATATATATATATATATATATATATATATATAATGAGAGCAAAATGTATCAATTATCTCTTTAATTTTACTTTCAGCATCCATGATATATATATATATATATATATATATATATTTAATATATTTTCTGTTTATACGTTATGTTTATAGATATAAATATCTAAGCAAATGCTCTTTTGATAATAAACGGTATTTAACTCCATATACCGTCTTGAATGTTCGAGAAATTTCGTAGCAAATATGCGTTCACCGACAGCACAAGTGTTTATTCTACACTTGAAAATGGTCTGCTATTTGCTATATTATGCTTAATATAATTTCATCAATAAAAGTGCATTTGACAGTTATTTTTTTCATAGCCCACTCCATTGACTTCTCATTTGTCTTTCTTCTTTTTGAAAGCGTCAACAGAAGCATGCTCCTATTATGATAATATCCATTGATGAAAAGACGTGAATATCGATTCCAACCACACCATTGTCAAATTACATCGTTTCTGCATAAAAAAAAAGAATTATTTTATAAGCGTTGAAATACCAGTAAAATTGCAATATATACACTATATTAGCGTTAGATTAATTAAAGAATTCATCCAAATAGTCTTCAATTAATTTGTCAAATCTGTCCTTTATTGGGAACTCAGATAGTTCCCAATATATTCGTTATATGTTATTTCGGTACTAAATGTAAAATTATTATTACTATTATTGAATGAGTTCCAGGAATCATGAATTCCATACCAACCGGATTTCTCTGGTTAATTGTTTTTGGGATGCATATGAATAGAACGCTAAGAAATAAAATGCCTAGAGAGGATATAATGTGCATACAATGATGTTATGTTAAAAATTCCTAAAAAGAGTCGACATAATGTAAGGTAGCCTTGAAGGTGAATAATCTTCCTTATACTCTGGACTATATTTTTCTCTAATTATTTTGATATAAAAATGTCATTTTGTTTTTGTTATATACCGTAACTATGAACACTAATGAGCATGTCCCAATTCTCATAAATACGTTGGACACTATTGTAAGTGGAGTGGTGGGGGTAATATGCTATCTAAGTATTTCACCACTAGCAGTGGTTTACCTACTTCACGCCGCTGGCGAGTATTGTATTTTGTTGATGTTATAAAGACTACCATTTCATTTCCAACTGCGGTTTTGGTTTGTCATCATTCAGTAACCTTTTCTAGGTTACAAGAGTAGATTAATTCGAATATAGTTTCGAAAATGAAATAAATATCTAAAATTATAATATTCGAAGTCATTGAAATTTTAACATTATCTTGCATAAATCATACTTAAAACAACACACATACACACAAACATATATATATATTTATATATATATATATATATATATATATATATATATATATATATATGCGTGTGTGTGTATGTGTGTGAATATTCGTCTCTTCCTATTGAGCAGGATTTTATTCCTTGGAGTGGTATTCATTAACAGACCATTAACTTAAGCCCTAGGGGTGATATTTTCATCATTAAACCTGATAATGGGTTGGACAATAGGACTATATTTGTAAGATAGATGTTATCTTAAATGATTCTTCTAAAATATGTAATTTTGATTCCGTTGTGCCGGTATTCAAAAAGTAGAGGCGAAGGTACAGAGATGTTTGCTTTCTGTGTCTCACCGCCCGCGTAAGTATGGTTTACCTAAGTTTTATGAGGAAGTTATTCCTATTAAACCTATTTTATCCATGCCGGGCTCGGTGCATCATGAATTGGCAAAATGGTTGGCTCAGATATTGGAGCCGGTTTCAGATTTTTATTGTTCTTTTTTGTGTTCTTGATCCGTTGCGGTTATTTAAATTTTAATAAAGATTCCGATTTGTCTCCGATGATCTTTAGAGGAGTCATCGTGGCTCTACATAGTATTCCGGAGAAGTTGTTTCAGGGGTTTATGCATTTGGACAATGAAGGGTTGACTTTAATTTCATATTATTATGTATGCTCAGATTGATGGTATATAACACATTGTGTCTTGTTTTGGCCAACATTTTGTTGGTTTTTATGAAGATATCGATCTGTTGTTTCAGCAAAAATTTATTTTAGTCACAGCTCCCTATTAACCACCCTTTCACATTTTCAGTTTCACCGTCTTGATATATTTGTTTCAACGAAACATTCTGTAGAAGTGTTGGACGAAAGAGTTTCTTTAAATAAATGCGCCTAGTTATATATATAATTATTTATTCGAAAATTATAACATAAATATGTTATAAATCACTACAAAAATAGCCATTTTGCTTAAACACTTCTGGTGTCTTATCAAGTGATGATGTTGAATGTAGAATAAAGGGTTTTAAAAGGTTCAAATCAATCAAAAACCCCTCGCTAAGGGGAAACGCTGTTACATAAGATGGAATGAGCAATCAAAATACAAGCATACGAGAATTCAAAGAACTTGACAAGGAACTAAGGTTATAATCAACGATGGGTAACCGATTTTTTTCCATGTTTATTCGTTTATTACCGAGATATCACTTCCTGAATCGAGTAATAATTTTACCGTCTGCACATTTATTATTACATTGAGATATTTTTATCTTTGACCCTCCTCGATTTCGTTGTTAGACAAAACTACGTTCGCCTTTGTTTGAGACTTTGGTTTTACATTTCTCTGTTTTGCCTGACAATGAGAACGTTTATGGCCTATACGCCCACAATTAAAACATATTTTATCCCTAAAGAAACAATTCTTCTTTATATGCTATCCATCACATGAACTGCATAAAATCTTTCTTTCTTTATTTTGTATCCACTGCTGTTGTCTTACAGCTTGTACTCGCGAAATGCTCTTCTCCTTAATCAGAGTATTATCGTTTTTTATATTTATAATTCGCTGACATTCTTCCGTTACTTTTCGTAGAGTAATCTCCGGATGCTGATGCATGATAGTGAGTATTCTTGATCTAATTTCTTTGTCCTACGGTGTCGTTAGAGCCTGCACAAAAATTAGACACTTGAACATGTCGCTTGACAATTCCTTTAATTTAAACGCCTCACATTGTGCGGTAACTATACCTGCATACGTGACAAAATCATCATCCTCTTGTTTTACGATATTTAGACACTTGTATCGAGTACGAAACAGACTATCTCTTTTATCGAAAGTTTTCGACTAAATTTCTAATGTTTTGCTTAATGTCATTCCTTCTGGTTTCTATGGAAGGATTAAATTCGCGTATTTTGTATTTTCTTCTGTTTCCAACTTCTGCAACAATATAGTGATTTTTTTCCTCTTCGGACCATTGTTCGCATCTTTTCGTAAATATTGTTTCAAACCTACGAAAATTAGCCGGAAACATTGAACCACTGACAGGGTCGTACTTAAATTCAGAGAGTGAATTTAAAATTCCTTCAGCAGAAAAATATATAGAACCCGATTCTTTTGTTGTCCTAGATATTACGTCTTCCTAAAGTGATTTATTGTCTTCTGCCTTTTGTTCGAATAACTTTTTTAAATCTTTCTTGTTGCTGTTGTTGTTGTTGGAATTGTTGTTGTTGGAATTGTTGTTGTTTTTTGGAATTGTTGCTGTTGTTGTTGGAATTGTTGTTGTTTTTGGAATTGTTGCTGTAAAGTGTCTTGTAGCACCTTAGCTAATTCCTCAATTTGTTCCATTCTGCCAACGTATCCACAAGAAAAAATGTTGTTCCAATTCATGTAGACAACATTTTTTTTTTAGTCCAAACAAGGGGGGGGGCAATTTCTTACTTTCTGTAAGCGTTGTACTAGTTTTTCCTTTTCTAATATTCCTCGTCAATAAGCGTTAAAACAAAAACGAGGGAAACATTACTTACTTTCTGTAAGCGTCGAACAAGTCTTTCTAACGTTCTTCGTTAGTAAGTGTTGACGACTGTATTTTTGTTTTTACTTGTGAAGTCGTTTCGAATCTCTGCGCCAACTGATATGTCCCGGAAAGGGATATATTTGTTCAAAGTAGCTAAGTGGTTTTGGCTACTGTAGCCGAATAGGACAATCTAGCAGGTAGCAGTAATGGACTGGTACTCGTCGTAGTCGTAGTCAATAGGCGTAGACAATAGGCGTCGTACAATAGCTCAGTCCAATAGCGTAGTCCAATGGCGTCCTCCTGTACCTCTACATAAGCCTGTATTTATGACTGACACCAGCCAATAATATTACTGTGAGGGGGAACCCAGGTGTATGCATATTCATTATATCAATTTTTAAAAAACATCAAACTAATGAAAGCGACAAATGACTGTGTCTGGGGACTGTTTCCATCCACGCTGCTTTCACATGAATATTCAAAATTGTTTAGATATTTTTTTCTTAACTGGCTGGTGATGACAAGCAGCGGATACCGAGCTTGCGGGTCCTGTCTGCATCAGAGTGTTCAATTAATCATCAAAAATTTCTAAATAACTCCCTCTTTAATAGAAGGTATTTCATTTTTTTTAAATAAAGACGAACAGAAAATTGAAAAATAAGTTCACTACTTAAAGTTATGAAATATTTTGTTTTGGTTTTTCTAAATTTCTCAGTAAATGTTTGTTTTTATAAATTCTATATAATTATTTAAGAGAGGAAAAAATAACAATGAAATGTTTCTGTCTATAGATTAAGGTATGAATTAGGATTCTTATATACATGACAATATAGAAAAGGAAAAAAGTGTCAGGAGGAAAAGCTATACATAATCGACGCGTTTCCTCCTATGAGGGACTTTATCAAAGCAATGATTATTCATTTTATCTCCTCTATAGATACACCCTATCTGAGAATATATATATATATATATATATATATATATATATATATGTATGAGACGGATGGAGAGTGTGTGCGTTTTCTTTCCAGTACTCAAGATCAATGATAGAAAGAAACATTACCACGTCTTGTCTGAAGGTCCCGAACAAAGGGACTGTCTCCACAGGTCGATACCAAAATGATAAGATTCTAACCCGATTGTGTGGGCATGTCTTTTGTCTCATGCGTATACTTTCGAATGTTTTCAAATCTTCTATGGATTAGGCCATTTTCAGTTTCTTCTGTATAAAGTGTCCATACTCCCTGGGACTAGCCTCAGCCCTTTCCCTTACATATTATATCTATCGAAGAATGAAGGTTATTTCGAATTTCTCTTTGTGTCCAGATATAAATTTCAGTAGTTATGCACAACGTACTGCTTGAAGAGGTTTAGGCCGTTTTATTATATCTGATTCCAAGGACATATGATTTTTTGCATAGTTACGAATATGCTCTATCTAATCAATAATCGTCTATAACAATTGCTAGGCAGTCATGTACTTATTCACCAACGGGTTATTCATTCTCATGTCTAGTTACATAGGTGAGATTTATATTTTTGATGTAATGTGTCTTCTTTGTTCATTTTCTACAAATTATTTCATGATATTTGTTCGAATGAACTATTCTCTACGGTACCATGACTTTTATAAATAAGTTCTATGGTAACTGTTTATTCTCTCGCAATTCTCTCTTGTGAAACTTTATCCCGGCTCTATGCTTTCCAACCAACTTAATCTTCAAACATTTCAACGCAATGTCTACTAACTTCTTTATTGGTCTCATTCTATAAAGATTTTTCTTGTGCGTTCCCACTCAGCAACCCCTTCTGTCTCAGTGTCTTTATTGGCTTGCCTGTGGCAAGTAGTATAATGTTATTCTAATAAATCAATGAATACAGTCAGTTATGTGCCATGTCTGATACACGCTTAGGCGAACATGTATATTTCGATACATGACTGACGAGGCAGATTTTCTTTTCCGCGGTAGGTTGCCATTTCTTTCTGCGGTTAACCAGTTGCCATCCAAGAAACCGGTCTGCCCTGCTAACTACCTATAGATGGGGGAGAAGAAAAACGATACATATTAGCACGTAAGTGAATGTAATGGATTCGACTGAAATTCGAACTCGGCTCTCCCATTGCTCAAACCGAGTTGCTATCCGTTACTCTACCGTCTCCTAGGGCGACTAGATAATCCTTTTTACAGACGCATCCGCGGGCATAATCGTGAATGTTCTACACCACTGCGCCCACCTGTTACTTATACTGCAACAATACTGAGCTGAACTTATTTACAGTTTTGGGGATATAGCGCATAATCTAACCTAAACAACATTTCGAACATAGCGTCTACGTTTAAAACCGGGATAACTTGTGACTTCGTGCTAGCACAACCATTTACAGCTTTTGAATAATTACGTGTATCGAGTTTCACTCACAAAGGTTTGGTTCAACCGTACAATGTTCTCGGGAATTTTCTGAAGGCCCCAAACAGTAGCACTGTCTCCAAAGGCCGATACCAAGATGATAAGATTCTAACCCGATTGTGTGTGTATGTGTGGGTGTCTTTTGGTTCATTTTGCCTTCCATACGTTCCAGGTTCTTGTTGATGGTTATTTCTGCCATCCATTTTTTTTTCGATATAAATTAACCGCGGTGTTCGTCTCATGCTTTCAATATGTCATACACGAGTTGGACACCTGCTATTTTCTGCAATAGATGACAATTAAGAAAATATGTGTCTAATAAATCAATGACTACACACGCACGCATATATAATTCCGAGCTCCACCGTCTTCTAGGACCAGTAGCCAATCTCTGTTGCCGACACATGTTCAGGCATATTTCTATTTGTTCGACACCCACATAGCCCACATTTGGCTTATAGTGCAATTATGCTGAGTGGATCTTGGTTAGAGATTTTTTTGGCGTTTCCGCATAATCCGGTGCCATCATCAGTTTGTACGATGACAGTTTTGTGAAGCCCTCCGTCAAATGAACAAATTTTGGAAAACAGGTTGGATCGATAATTTTCAATACCTACACCTGTAAGTCATTCATTGCCTTTTTCGTTATTTTTTTCTTATGCAATGCTCTATATTTATCTGATATCGTGTAACGATTATTAAATAATATAAATATATATTAACGCCATTTTCCTGATAATTATGGAATAATCACAAAAGAATTATTTTAAGAAAGAAACACATCTGGAAAATGAAAACAATTTTGATAATATTTGATGGTTTATCCTTTTTGGGCGTCGTACGCATACATTCTATGTTACCTTAGTTTGTTCTTATCTTTTAAGGTATCCATACGCAATCGTTTAAACAGAGGTGATTGTTTTTATTGTTTCAGTAACTTTGTACACAATAATTATTTAGCGATTTTCAGCAAAATGATATACACTTTCAAAACGTTAATTGTAAAGCGGCTTTTCCCTCACATCAAGTCAATATTGCCACTATGGCACAAGGGGTTACTAAGAGAATATGAGAAACATAAAAACTTATTAAAGAGAAAGAGAAATAAAAGAACAGGGGTTAAGAAGACAGAAGGTAACGATTAGCATTGCATTTGAAGATCAAACTTGACTGGAACCGAAGTAGCCGAAAGAGAGTTTCACAAGCTAGAAGTGTGAGAGAGAAAACTGTTAGCATAGAACCTCCGGTTCCATCTAGGCATTTCAACTGTAAAATGATCAGACGTTACCGCTATCTAGTACTTAAAATCATAAAGTCTAGGTACCAAAAAGGAAAACTCATCAGAATAATTATGGAAATACTCATAGAATAATCATAGGGAAGCTACGTTACAGCGGTAGGAAGTGACAGAAGCCAAGATGCTATGACAGGATGAATAACGTAGCAATTTCTAAATCGTATTTTATCTATAATCACTAAAGCTTGAGCCCCAGAGCAAATGTGACAGCAATATTCAATGCAAGGACGATGGGTAGAGTTATAAATGTGTAAGATATATTCTGTCAAGCAATATTGTGTGGCAGAAGATATTTGACCGACAGACATTTGACTGGCCGAAGGACATTTCACCGAAAAAGTCCAAGTAAAAACAGTAACAAGCAATACTTTAAGTATTCTAATTAGCAGTACTATAAGGTAGAATATGACTAATAATTACCACTGAATTTCAAGTGATTAAATTACTAAATCTAAATTTAAAATTAAAAGTTTTCTTATTTGTTTAATGAAATTAGTATTATTAAAAATATTGTCTATTTGGATAAAAAGTATCACCAAATTATTTAAATTCGTATTTAACAGTAAGATAAAACCTAGTTGATCCCTTTAAGACAATGATCATTAGAAGCGAAATTGAAAGACTTTCATATCGTAACTGCTTAAGACTTTTACTGCGGTACAATATGCTTTTTTCTCAAAATACTTATCAGTAATATTTGAAGTACGATATAATATATGCAGAATAAACTTTTACAACGTCTGTCAAAAAACGAAAAATTATAAATTTATACAGCAAATAAATATCAATATATGTAGCATATTACGATACATACATGTAAGTACGCCACTACATTTCGGCTAAATGTTCATTCAGTTAAATGTCCGACAGCCAAATGTCCCTCGGCCAAATGTCTGAGTACCAAATATTGTTTGATATGAACCCACTTTTCTAAGAGCAGACGTAGAATACAATTGTTCTCTTCGTTTTCCGTCAAAATCGATTCCTTAAATATATAACTTGATAAATTGACCGCCCTTCTATACCTAAGGTATATACTATTGTATCCACAGAGGAAAGTTGGAGATATCATGTTTCATTCAGGGTTACAAGTACGCATAACACCGCTCTTAATTTTATCCAGATACCTTTGTTTTCACATGAGTAGACGTAACTTCTGAATGTCCTTTGATTTTCTTAAGCCAACAGCTTATTACAAATTAAACTTTTTCATAACAGATTACAATTAGTATGTCTTGAACTATAACAAAAAATTAAGTCTAAGAATATCACCTATGGATATCAATAATAAAATACTTAATGGAGAAATATTTTAGAATCTGCTATTCTTAGAGATATGAAATACGCTACAGCGAGGAAGAACACGGCGGTTATTCTGGACTAGGCTTGATGATACTCGGATATAAATCGGTGCGGTTAATTTCTACTTCTACACAGAGTTTTTCTTTTTGTATAAATGTCTGAGGACATTTTGTAAAAATAACATCAATCTAGTTTATAGCTTTTGAGTTGCTCTCATATTTAATTGTTTGGGTGTTGCCTTCATACTTTTCTCATACTTTATCATTTTTCTCGTCAATATGCTGGAGTATATGATAACAAATATATAAGATAGTATCCTGGAAAACCCAGAGAGCATCTAAGATTCTTTTGTTTCTTTTTCTCAACAATCTAACCAAACGCGAAAATAAACAAATACATTTATTAGAAAAAAAATAGAGACATTATATTTGATGGATGCGTGTTCAAGAAAAATACATTCTTCTCATACTGAGAGGCGCCTGTAGAATGTAAACATTGGAGATTTTTGCAATCGAAATTACTCCCTCAATGGAGAATATTGAACGTTTCATTTACAGACGATATTTTTATTGTGACAGAAACTGACCCTTTTGAAGTCAAGCGAGTAAATACTTAACTGAAGTCATTAACAGGCTTGCTTTGTATCAAAAGCCTCAGGAATTCGTTGACAATGTTTTTGAACAAAACTGAACCGCTGCTTAAATTAGGACAGTTTATTTTTACGTTCACAATACACTATTGAATACATATTTCTGAAAAGATAGCATTGTTAAATTTTGTTGTGTTGAGATCGAGTAGCCCCGGCCCGCTGATGTTATAGGCATACACATATTAGCCAAAAGTAAAAGTAGCGACAAAGTGATCGTCTAAATGGTGCATGAGGCCAAAAGATGTAAAACTACTAACAGCCAGAACGTCCTACAGCGATGGAATAGATATACAGAAGGTATTTTCCCTGACATCAAAGAAAGAAAAAATAAGAATACATAAAAGCACGAAATAACATGTAATACTGAAGCCTGAGTTTAAGTGTTCATTGGCTAATAAAAGAAAGCGGTAAGAGAATCTTAAGAAACGCTGAAAGTGATGCTGTGCGCCTAAGACAATTCGGGGATTGGAAACAAACACGTGATAAATTTAAATATAAGACAGTGGTGAAATACAAGAAAACCACAGTGGATTCAGCGCTACCAACAAAAGAATATTATGCTAATAAAACGGATGGGGACACCATCGACAAGTATCCTCAATTATCAATTAGCTTATTAATCTAATAATAAATATATATATATATATATATATATATATATATATATATATATATATATATATATATATATATATATATGATATGTTTAACGTTCTTTTTATAGATACAAGTATGTCTTTAAATAAATTGTTGGACATTGTCCAATTCAAATATATATATATATATATATATATATATGTATATATATATATGTATATATATATATATATATGTATATATATATATATATATGTATATATATATATATATATGTATATATATATAATTAAGATTCAAATAAATGACATCGTGCAAAAATAGAATAAAATTATAGACAAAATGTGTGACAAGACACTCTAACAAGATAATATTCATAGCGCAAAAAGACCAATTGCTATGCTTCCTATGTTGCACAACAATATTTAAAGAAACATGCTACGGAGAAGTCTTTGAAATATGAGGAAAGCTTGATGGAAAAGATGTTCATATATTCTCTAAGCTGTACTGGGAATGAATAATTGCTATACGTAAAGTATACCAATTATTCATTTGTTTGTCATCAGAATATGTGTTACCTAACGTGGGCGTAAGAAGCAATCAGTTGTGGAAATTAACTGTCGGGTGATTATAGAAACAGACAGCACAAACAATCTGAAAGGCAATAGTATAAGCTATATATTGTTTTAAAACAAGTACCGAAAAGTTTGTAGTAACAAAGAAAGTAATACTGGAATTGCGTGCGATATCTAATCTATATTAAGGCATTGACGGTTGAACAATTCCCTCAAAGAATATGTGTTAAACCAGCGAATATATATGTTTCGAGTCCCCTTACTTTGAACTTCTGTTGGGACTCAAGCGCGCTCCAGACTTCAAGGGGAATTCATATATGCTAGCTATTACAAAAGATGCTGGAAAAATGGTCGATTAATTGCATCGCTTCAGTTAGCATTTGTCTCCTCCTGCTATATTATATTTAAAAAGTCAGATCAAGCCCAAAATTGCCACGATATTGTTTTTGTCTTGATCAAAAGCGACTACGCGACATTGTGTGTGATAACGTATTTTTCTGACCTCCAAACCCCGTCGTAAATCTCTCGATACAATATTGCTATTTCAGTGGCAAGTCTTTTTGACAAGTTACATCCCTTGGCTCCGCCTGCCATGACATGTACATTAAGAGAAATCTTTTTCATTCACTTCGTATTCTATCAGTAAGAATTATGTTCTACTCGGATATATTCTACTTCGTGGAACAGACTCCTGGCTGGATGTTTTCCCGATCACAAGAGTCCTGGCGTTTTTAATGTTGGCTGAAAATAGATAAAGACATAAACGCATATATTCTTTTTCCATACACAATATGTGAGGTATATAATGCGTTTAGTTAAATTCTGAAACAGACTGATAAAAACTAATGAAGAGGAGACTTTAATCATTAGCAGTATATTTGTTCAACTATTACAATAATTTAACACACTAATATTTTTTAAAATCGGTCATTATTTTGTGAATATCTTATCAATTTCAAGAAAATTATATTTTAATATTTTGCTTGTATCTACATCCGAGAAATATATAAAACATAATCTCTAACAGATCTGAAAGTTGAAGGTAAAATAAAGGATAAATATTCTGTGTCAACTGTTATTTACTCATATAATTTATCAGCAGGTAATCATCAGTAAAGTGAATATCACTGAAGTCAGAATATCGGGCTTGAAAGAGAAAATCATAAGAAAACAAAAACTATATAGAAATACAAAATGAAGCAGAAGGCATACAAAAGCCTAAATATGAAGGAAGACAATTCTTGACCGAAGTGATCATTTTGCAATTTCCAAACCTAAAGATGGCGTCGTATCGCTCACATCTAATTCACTCGGAAATTTGTTTACACGGAATTCATTGTCAGAGCATGGTAGATTTTTTACTGGGTGAGGAAAAACCACCTTTACAAATCTATCACAGCACTTGACAGCCATAGTCAGGTGAAAAGAAATCAAGGAAAATCCAAAGTGGATATCCGGGAAATACGAGAAATGATGAGATGTAGATGGGATAAAAAGTATGGAAAAATAAATAAAAACTTAAGACTTTTTTATAAATGAAAATTATACAGCGCTATTCACAAAAAAAGTATACACAATACACGCGCTCGTACACACATTATTTATAGAAGGGCGTGGCGGAAGTAACGCCCATTTTTATTGATTTTTTTGGACAAAATAAATTACAGTAATTTAAAAAATTAAAACATGATTTGTTATGATTAAAAAAAATAACATGTTCAAAACGCTTCAATACTATGCATAATCGACACATTTCTATATTGATTTCAGAAAAATTAATCAGAAATTCCTTGTATTAATTCAGATCAGTAAGGCATCAGTGAAAATTAGAAATCCTAGAAGAATATTTCGCAAAGTATTAAAATATCGAAAATTGAAACAATATTTAATCTTAAATCATCTTAAATTATTGCAATGTATTTTGTTCAATAAATGTTAATGAATAAGTAAGGACTTTACTTTTACCTGTGTGTGCATATATATATATATATATATATATATATATATATATATATATATATATATATATATATATATATACTAATATTTAAATGTAATATACTAGTGGATAGAGGTGTTTCATTAGACGTCTCCGTTATTTCAAACCGTATAGATTCACGACGGTAGACGTAAAATTTCACCTTTGAATAAAGTATGATCACCCAAATACGTGTATTCCTGAAACTATAAAATTAAAACAATATATATATTATTCTATGTATAACTATCTATCTATCTATCTATATATATATATATATATATATATATATATATATGTGTGTGTGTGTGTGTGTGTGTGTGTGTGTGTGTTTTGTATGTATGTGGGTGTGTTTGTGTATGTGTGTATATATATATATAGCGTTAACAAAATGAAAATATTTGTTTTTAAGTAGATATATTTGGACGGCAAACAAGGCGAAGATCAACAGAAATATCTCACAGAATTACTTCCCACGTAATGGTAAGATATTAGCTAGATAAAGACGCCAGTGAAACCAATGCCTTACCATTATGTGGGTGGTACTTCTAAGAGATATATGTGGTGATTTTTAAGCGTAGTTTAGATGCGGAATAGGGTTATGTATAGGACAATCCAGTAAGGATCGAACTCATTATTCTGTCGTAATAGAAGTAGTCAGACAAGCTTACTAAACTTTACACCACGTCGAAATCCCTGATGATTTTCTAAGTGTCAGTACATATGTTACACAAGGCCGAACGTGTGGAGCATCCAGTTAGGATCGAACTCAATACCAGCCGCACTAGATCTGGTGAGATAAGATTATAATCTTTATACTACGTCGAAGTGCCAAAAATTATCTACTAAGCGTTGATTAAATGTGTCACAAGCTAGGAGTGGAAACTTCACTGAGAATAGAAATCACTACTCAATTTTATTTGATCTCACGAGACAAACTTGCTAAGTATTACACCACATCAATGTGCCCTCTGACTGGTGTATGTTGGAGGCATTTCTGCCTCGCCCTGTATTATCAAAATTACAGGAATCACATTGTCACGAATTCAAAATTAACTACAAATGTATTAGTCTTAAAATAATAATAAATGGCACTACATTATGATCATCCCCTATATAAGATAAATATTTCTAGAACTATTCACTTCTACTATTCCAGCTTGTATTCCTGTATATAACATAAATCCTTTTGTTAAAGATTTACAGCTAAAATGCTCATGTAAATTCATAATTCAAAATGCCTTGATCTATCAACTTCCCTTCTCCGCATCCTTTCACCTTTCATTCCTACCTGCTCTCGCTCCAAATCTTCTGTAACCCCCTTGCCTTGATCGATCCACTATCTTTCTTCACATCCTCTCCTTTACCACTCCTATCTGCTCTTCCTCCAAACCTTCTGTAACCCCTTGCGTGCTAATGGCTTCCAGCCTTGCTTCGGGTGATAAGCTTAAAATAAAACAAAACAAAAACATAATTCCAAACAAATGTCATACGGAAACACACGATACAGAATATATATATATATATATATATATATATATATATATATATATATATATATATATATATATATATATATATATATATATCCTCAATCCCTCCTTTGTTCAATCAATCCGAAGTCCTGATATCTACAGCAGATAAAGTTGGATGTTTTGCTCGGAAATTCTCTTCCAACGCACACTTGATTTCCTTCCTAGAACTATGTTTATACTGAGTGATATGCACATAACCCAGTCACTAATCTCGGATATCCTTTCTAAATTAGAATCTAATAATACAAGTTGAGGTGAAGGGACCCCAGTCATCGTCCTAAAGAAATAAGCACTCGAGCTGATTCCAGTTCTCGCCAAACTCTACAACTATTGCCTCGCTGCTCCCTGCTTTACAGCTTGTTAGAATCCTTCCTCTGTAGTTCCTGTTTTTAAGAACTCTTTGGAATTTTCTGACCCCTCTAACTATTACCCTATTAGTCTCCTAGCTCTTTCCGGCAAAGTAATCTAGGCTTTATTCAATGCTGAAAATGGTTAAGCATCTTACCTCTCACGACCTACTCTCTGACAAACAATATGGCTCGGTATAGCACTAACGTGCATACGACCAGCACTATATCGAGCTCTTGATAATAACGGATATCTCAAAGGCGTTGACAGGGCTTGGAATGCTGGTCTTTATTTAATACAATCATCAAATCGTGAAATGAAGGGCTTTCTGAACGGGCACGCTTCCACATTCTTTTACATGAATGTAAATGTCCCCAAGGCTCTATCCATTATCCTATGTTTCTGGTCATCAACAGTGATCTCTCTGAAACCATCAGCATTTATGCAGATGTCACTACCATTTATACCAGTCTCAACATCAAATCTCTCAAATTGTAAATTTTAATTAAACCTAAACTGCTTCCAAAATTAACCACCAAAGAGAAATTTCCCCTGCTCGCTATCAGCTTGGTTGATGCTCGTCTGCGAGAGAGCGTATAACTGTGCCCTCTTGGCGACCTCACGTTTTCAACACACTTGAAGTGGTATAACTATATTAAATCAATAGCTGTATCTACTGCAAATAATATTGGTTCATTATGTTCTGCCAGAAGGTTTTTCTCGTCAGAGCTCATCTTGCTTATTTAAAAATCTACCATTCGTCCATGCATTGAATACTGTTGCCATATCTGGTGTAGTGTCCCTGATGTTTATCTCGTTTTCTTTGACAATATCCAAAGAATAACCTGCAAAGTGATCGGCCCTGATTTGGCATCTCGAATTCAGTCACTTTCTCACCGACGTGATCTGGCTTCCCTATACCATTTCTAATAAATTTTCATGGCAACTGAACAGACGAGCTTTTTTCCCTAATGCCTGGACGCATAAATTAAAGTGTGCTACCAGACAGGTATCTGGGTCCCATTCTTTTACTGTTTACTTAAGTAAAAATAACCGCCACTTCTACTCCAACAGCTTTTTCTCTCTCCCTTCCCGGCTCTGGAAATCTCTTCCGTTTACTTTCTTCCCTAAAAACTACAATCTTCAAAAATTTAAATGCAACGTCGATCCCAATCTTATGTCGTCTTGAAAGGAATTCGTCTTTTAACCTTCCCTCTCTGTAAACCCCTGCGTAGCAGTGGCATTCCTGCTTGCTTGGTGTTTAATGATTAACACACGAAAAAAGTATGAAAATAAGTCAACAACATCATTTACTTGCTCTCGCAATATATATATATATATATATATATATATATATATATATATATATATATATATATATGTGTATAAAGAAATTGGAGGTAAAAAACCGTAATATTGCAAAGAAAAAATAAAATTTATTTCTTATTATTTCTATGATTAATGATATGGGAGAAGACAAAATCAAAAATAAACAACGCAAATTTGCGCAGCGAAAGAAAGAAGAAAACAAAAACAAAAAAAAACAAGAGGTATGGGGAGGAAGAAGATGAGGAGAAAGAAAGGGGAGGAGGGGATCATTTCATTTTTTAATGTTTTAATTGTATGTTGGGTGTTTCTGCGAGTAAATGTAATTTTGAAATAAATTATGATTATGTTCCCAGTCGACACTGATGAGCTTGGGAACGAAACCGGTTGGTCCGTCTTGTGTGTGTTTTCATCTCTTATTTTTTATTTTCATAATGCCTATAAGAAATAAATTTTATTTTTTCCTTGCAACATATATATATATATATATATATATATATATATATATATATATATATATATATATATATATATATATATATATATTCACCATTCTGTATAATCGAAATTTGAAAGAATAAAGTTGTGCACCTGTTTATTTTGCTTGCTTGAAAACAATATATTCATATTTGTTATCCCTAGTGCTTTGCCTCATTGACAGACCCTTGCTTTTACTTTCTAGTTCCAATTGAACTGTTTGTTATTTTCTCTTATTTTCTGACTTATTTTAGCGCAAGAAATTATCTTGCAGTGTCACGGGAATTAAATGTTTTCATTCGAAGATTTGCAGACAAAATAAGAAATACAACACGTGATTTGACTACAAAAACGGTACATAAATTTGGATTTAGTGACAAGCATAAGCGATGGTGAAAATATGTAGACGAGACTAGAAAACAGATACTTAAACTATTAATTTATTTTTTATATAAAATGTGTAAAATTTATGTTAGTTAAACTATGATCAGTCTATGAGAATATTATTAATACTCAAATAAATCATCTGGAACAACCGTTGAACTTGTTCAACGTTACTGATTTAGTGTTACTGTAAATATATGTATGATTGCTTTATTTATTATTATTAACAAAATATGAAGGATTCATACAATTCCCCATATTTAAGAGGTGTTCATTGCAAAAATAATAAAGCGCTCGCACTGTCTTGTTTGTTTCGAGATAATACTATAGACGGCAAAATGCGTTGCGCTTTTGGCATATGGTCAGCTGTATGTTAAGAAACAAGAACTAGAAGACAGACATCACAGTAATGTAAAGAAAGAAAGAGAGGTTCACAGATAAGCGTAAAAGTATGAATTATTGATTTGACTATTCAAGTTTTACTCTATTTTATCCTCTCAAACTTTTCCAGTCTGTTGCTTCCCAGTCAACATTGCTTTTCAAAGATTTAAATGCAATGTCAATCGTTAATATTCTGTCTTCTCAATTCTCGTTCTTTTATTGGTATCTTTCCTCAGTGTCTTTCTTTCTCATACGCCCTTAAAATTCATACATACCCAGCATCTTTATTGACAGGCTTGGGGCGAAATGATTAAAAAACAAAACAATCTTCATTTATTAAATATCGCACGCACACACGAAAATTTTCATCCAACTTATTTTAATCCAAATACGATTTCTGGCCGAATGAAGAAATCTGGGTGCTATAACATATTTCACTTCGTTTGGATTTTTCAGTAGAAATATCAGAAAAATTTTAAATCACGAAAAGTATTATTCGCTCAAATCCCTTTTCTCAGCCACCATATATCCCCACCGCCTAACATGGCTACCCTTTGCCTTTTGTATATTTTTTTTTCATGACAATTTGACTCATGAGCTTTCTTTTTTGGTACATGGAATTTATGAATTTATGCGTAATACTGCATCGGCGGTAAGGTCTCATTCTTTTACTGTTTAAAAAACTAGATATAATCTTAAATATAACTGTAAATCCCATGCTAACAGTATCTTCACTCGCACTTAGATCATCAAACATTTAAATGCCATATCAATCGTTATCTTCTGTCTTCTTAATTCCTGTTTTTTTATTGTTCTATCTCAATGATTTTCTTAAAAGTAGCCATCTTTGTCTCACATCCTCTGACATATATTACCCCCTTGCATCATAGTGGCTTTATTTCCTTGCATGTGTGAAATGATTAAAATATATTTTTCTAACTAGATGTTTTTCATTCCAGCATTTATTTTTAATAAACAATACTCAAGGAAATTATTCGATTCAAAATTTAAAATAATTAAATTTAATGTATTATAAATTTCAGTTTTACCAGTCATGGTAAACCTAGACCTGAACAGGCTAAGATTGTTGACTATAGACTTGCACAGGCTATGATTGTTGATTCTAAAATTGAATAGGCTTAGATTGTTGAACCTAGACTTGAATAGGCTAAGAGTGTTGAACCAAGACTTGAATAGGCTGAGATTGCTGTACCTAGAATTGAATAGGCTAAGATTGTTACACCTAGACTTGAACAGGCTAAGATTGTTGAACATAGACATGAAGTGGCTAAGATTATTGAATCTAGAACTGAACAGGATAAGATTGTTGAACCTAGACTTGAATAGGCTAAGATTGTTGAAACTAGACTTGCACGGGCTAAAATTGTTGAACCTATACTTGGATAGGATAAAATCGTTGAATCTAGACTTGAATAGGCTAAGATTGTTCAACCCAGACTTGAATAGGATAAGAGTGTTAAACTTCGATTGGAAAAAGGCTACGATTTTTGAACCTAGACAAATAGGCTAAGATTGTTGAACCTAGACTTGAATAGGCTACGGTTGTTGACCCTAGACTTGAATAGGCTATGGTTTTTTAACATAGAATTGGACAGGCTAAGATTGTTGAACCTATACTTGGACAGGATAAAATCGTTGAATCTAAACTTGAACGGGTTAAGATTGTTGAGCATAGACTTGAAAGTGCTAAGATTGTTAAATCTAGACACGAATAGGCAAGATTTTTTAACCTAAAGATGTGCGTGATATAGTGAAAGCTTTCGATAAAAGCAAGGCAGAAGCTAACCGAGCGGAAAATTTATATCTACCTGAAAACCCGAGTCATGTTCTGAAATAGACTCATCAGAACAAGGCTTTCATATGGATGTCATGCTCGTTGTTAAACCCATTCAGAAATATCTAAACGATCTGATGCGCATACAATCGCTTTCTAAGATCAGGCTTAAAGATGGCTTTGATCGAGTGAAGATCACAGTTCTTAGCTAGAGAAATCCCCAAAAACTGTGTCTAATATCAGAAACCACATCATGTGAGTACCTTTAACAGCATCAGCAAATAAAATGTTTATCAATAACTCGAACAGAAAATAATGACATAATCAAGATGTCGACATTCAATACTAATTCAACTAAAAGGCAAGGAAGCAAAACATCCCAAATACTGGAAAGATATATAACGACTAGTGGACTTGACAAACTTATTTTCCTTAAATATTGTTTTAAGAAAAAGGTTTTAGAAATTGCAAACGACAATTGGACAAACTGCTCGGTCAATTAGTACCAGATGTTTCTTAAAAGGAAAACGACTCATATTACCCACTACGTAGAGTTTCCAAATCTGCTTAGACAGCCTTTTTGAGTTTTACACAGTATATATTATTGCTATTATTAATGATGTATCACGCTAATATTATACATCAAGGAACTCAGAAAGACGTTACTTTTCCTAGTTAGCTGGCTTCAGGCAATAAGGCCGATATTAAATGTCCTTAAATACATGAAGAGTTCTGATGGAGGACGTGGTTAATTGTTTTAGCCACACAATACCTTTAATCAGCGTTTACTTGCACTGGACCATTAGATCCCGTATTTTGCGTCGGGCATTGGAATCCATAAAAGTAAGGCGAATTAATCACAAAGGCATTATCAATAAGAAATTATTACCTAGAATGGAGACTGGAATAAGAACAGTCGACAACTGTGGATAAATTAAAATATTCGGATGGTAATTCATGAATGGACCCCTAAATTTTGGAAGAAGAAAACACTTACATGTTATTTTCATGACAAGCCGAACAATATAAAATTAGGGAACATTATGGCCAAATTCTGTGATGTAACACTTTCTTTTAAAGACAGCATAAGAAACAATGAATTTTATTCGATTTATTTTCACTTATGACACTAACCTAAGATATCCATATGCAGCTGGTAGCTTTTGACGTTCGTATTTCCCAACCACATGAGGATTCAAAAGGCATAAATATTCATCTAATTACTGTTTTCAACTATCATACAGTAAAAGTTAATAGATTATCGATTTTCAGTGATTTTTATAATAGAGCCCAAATAGAACTCTGCAGTTTTAATATAAGATCGATATAAATAAAGCGCAGTGTACGGGTGTCCGTCCGTCCGTCCGTTTTTCGATCTCGGCGAATCATAAACAACCTGAAGTAACAGGTAATAACTACTGTAGTTACACGCGATTAAAAATTAAATAAATAACTCATTTAAAGTTAAATCTCGAATAGAGTGAAAGACTTTCAAAAAAAATCAATTCTTTATTAACGGTTTAACTTTAATTTCATTTTTCATTACAACTTAAATTTATATCGTCGAATTACACCGTAATTAAAAACTTAATTACACCGTAATTAAAACTTAAACGGAGCACGGTCCGTTGCTCATATATTTTATTTTTTAATTTTTTTGTAGCACATGTACTGTGATTTATTCGAAATATTACATGATTTGAGTTCCCTAATGTCATTTAAGAGTGACTTTATATGAAGGGATCATAAAGAATGATGATTTTAATGGAAAAGAAAAATTAGGGGCAAAATAAATGTAATGAAACTAAGGATATCCGTTGCGTATACGAAGAAAGATGGTGCCGAAATAAGGTATCGAATAAAGATAAAATAATTGTATCATTTCTAAATACGTATAACTTTTATGTACATAGGGCTCTGAAGGTAAATGACCTACGCACCAAAAGACCTCCGCAGCAGCTCGCCTAAAATCCGCCCTAAAGGCGGATAGTGCATAATAAAAAATTTATTCTCTGAAATTTACTTTATTGTACCAAATATATATAAATCAGAGAAAACAATAAACGGACTTTAAAATCTAAAGATGCCAAATATTTAGCTAATCGTTTGGATATTTTAACACATTTGTTCAAGTAAAGCTTTATGAATGTATAAATTGCATTTCAATTTTTTACAGGGTGAATCATACAATGCAGTTTATGTTGATGGGTTGGGGGTGGAAAATGACAGTTAACCTAGAGTTGGACCGGCCAAAATTGTAGTGAACGGGAAAAACATGATCTTGGGAATCGGTTGCACATAGAAATGGTTCGCGGTAAGAAGCTTTTCGGGACTTACATCTCACTAGTGAAATACGGAGAGAATGTGGTTGGTTTGTTACAATGTACCTAGCATGGCGAGCCCTGGCTGTGAAGTTTAAAACTGGTGGAACAAAGAAATGCAGTTCGTCCGAGCACTTTCCATGGAAGTAGCGATGGGAGGATGTGTTTGGCATATAGGGGTGAGGGTATTGTGAACTCCTGCAGTGGGATTGAGGCATTGATAGCTGCTTTAGACAGAAACAGGAGTTCGAGTTTAGCTTCAAGAAAAAGGAGTTACCCTTCTGGAAAATAGGAATTTAGACACCTCACATTTGTGTAGGAACTGATATACCTCTGGTCTTCGTTTTTTGTGTTTGAGTTTGTTAATTTACGTTGATTTCTTGTGTGTATTGTGTTTTGTTTGGTGTAAGTCTAGTAGGTAGTGAGACAGACACACCCATAGGAGATGCATATAAAGAATCCCGGGTTGAATTGTCCGAAGATAGAACTGAACAATTATCTTTCATAATGGCAACGTGAGGCACCATCGGAGATTGCTGAAGCGTCCATAAACTATTTACAAAATGTCAGCACAATAGCCACGATATTTTACACTATTAAGATTGAGCCAAAATAGAATTTATTTAACAAAAACATCACCAACTACTGATGGTTTATTTGAAACACTTCAGACTCTGGGTGTTGTTAGAACAGGGGACACCGGATTTGAAAGGCATAACTATTTAAACATTATACCTTAAAATGCAGGAAATGAACGATTTTTTTTTCAGATATATTCCCGATGATTTGCAAAGAAGAAAACTGCTTTGCTTTGTATATGAAGATTGATGTCCGAGCGTTATTTTATTACATGTACTTAAAAATCGGATGTGTTTACAGCACAAAAAGAGAAAAAAAACGGATGTTTGAAAGACTTTCTTATGAAAGGAAATGAGGAGGCCTTAATTAAATATTGCATCTTAATTGTATTATTTCTGATATGACAACGCTTAGCCCCAAAAAGCTTAAATAGCGAAGCCATCTATTTAAAGCTCTTTATTTGCAATTCAATGTTAAGCACAAAACGTAGAGCCTTTCCTCTTAAAAGTTAAAGCCGCACATTAACTTAAGATACTTTGTGTTGAATTGCCAAATGTTCAACGGAAAGCGATTCTTTGAAAAAAAATTAGACGATTGCTGCTGAGCGGAGACAAGACGAACGGATAAAACCGGACCGGGTTTCTATAGACAGAATTAAAGGGGAAAGTGAATATTATAGCATTAAGAAATGAAGAATGCTACATTTAAGGCACGATAAACAGACGGACGAAAAACAGCGAGGGTAACTGAGAAGAGAACATTGGATGAATCCTGTCAAATATTGATTCGGCATTCTTAGACCGCTATCAGATTTCAGTAATTGAAGACGAAGATTGGGACCTAATCTATGCAAAACGAGGCTTTATGCAAACGACCGATTCTGCGAAATTGATAATGAAAACAAAGTTAAATGAAGAACGAAAGATAAACGAACAGTAATTGGGTATGAATTAATTGACAATCGAATAATCTTACTGAAATATCAGTAAAAAAACACTGAACAGAATTCATTTTCTCAGATAGTAAACAATAGATCTTGCGTATGGCGAATAAACTTTTATAATTTATGTTTCCAGGTTTCTAGGAAGTCATCTATTCCTTTCGATTTCAAATGGTTTTTGAGCCGTATATATATATATATATATATATATATATATATATATATATATATATATATATATATATATAATCTCCCTGAAAAATTAATTTCGGTGTGGGCTTGTAAACAGTGTTGGCAAACGGCCGATATAGCGTTACTCTTCGGCAAAAGCGTATTGAGTCCTGTCGGTCAATGTGTGTTTATCTAAAAATAAATACGCTAAAATGCACTTTCATCACTGCCGTGCCCCGACGGCTTAGTGGTAGAATCTCTGACTGACGCCGATTCAGTCGGGTTTCGATCCGAGCTAGAGGCGACCTGACGTCTAGCCACACTGAAGAGCTGTGAAACACCGAAGCAGTCTGTGTCTCTCTCTGTATATATTTATATATTCTGAGTCCGACCCAAAATGTATACACGCTTCAAGAAAGAAAAGTATTTTATAGTAGCTGTAATACTAAATTTATTCAGACATCCCCGATTAACAGAAATTATCTTTGTAATCTACAATCACAAAACATGCACAAAAAGACATTTATTAGCACAGCGAACTACTGATTGGGCAACGTTGGCCAAAGTGTACAGTGGGATTGCATCACATGCATTTTCAGTTCTTGTATATGTAACAAATGTTGATATATTTAACCAGGAGAAAACTTTGTATATCTATTATATAGCAATAAACTATCATGGCCCTAACGATATTTTAATTTTTTTTTCTTTTTTTGCATATTTAATGGACAATGAATCTATCTCAGTTCGGATTTTAAAGTGAAGCATGGTGGAAATGTTTCCATCAATAACACTACGACACGATTCTTCCCACTGCACCCACACCGACGATTTATGTTACTTAAAAAGTAAAGCCTGTTCAATAATTAGAAGAAAAAAAATGCAATTCTTTTAATTCTGCGTACATGAGTGTGTGCAGATTTGTATTTGTATGTGCCATGTGCGCACTATCGATAGGTAAATACGAAGAGTAGCTGAAATATTATCGATCTGATCCACTTATCAAAATATAGCCAAATAACCAATCTGCTGATTTTTTTTAGGCAGGGGTGACGTGGTCGTTCTGCGAACATTTCAGCAGCCCCTTGTATTCTGTTCATATTCGAGCGCACATATTGCCGGAAACACACGCCCGATCAAATCATTAGTAAATGCTGGGAATACGAATTATTCAAGAGAGAAAAAAAATTAAAAATAAATTTCTTCGAAATAATACAATTAATCAAAATCCCTTGACATTGGCAACTCGTACAAAGGAAAAAACGCTATTTTTAAAATTTGATATATATTTCGGGTACCTTTGTCATCTACCTTCCAAATATTTCCAAACGTTTTCCCTCAAAGGGAATCAGTTATAATCAGTAGAAATAAAACTTTTGCGTGTTAAGATGTGCACTTTGAAATGTGACTGCGAATTAGTTTTTAAGTCGTATTCAGAATGGGAAGACAATAAAATATCAGTATGCAGGTGATTCTTTGATTAAATAAATGCCTTATGTTTATATGAGGATGGAGCACACAGAACTTAAAAAGACATAACTCAGAGAGCTTGGCAAAACTTTGAAATTGTACCTTTACTCTGCAGACAGGTGTTCAATAACACGAAAGCAACATTTAAAAATTATTTTCAGGTGCATTTTTTGTGCATAAAGATAATTATTTTTCTTTTGTCCAAATAGACGGAGAACAACACATTTGTGTGCATTTATCTACGCATATATACAGAACGTGAGTATATGTATATAGATGTTTAGCAGAGATAAGTATATTTGGCTTTGACAAATATTCTGAAGCAGACTCTATCAGAAGAACACGATGTAGTTATTTAAATGTCTTTTACACATATGCAGCATAATCTAAACATTCTTGCTAATCGTAAAAAATGATCCTTTAACAAAGAAGTCACTTGTCTTTCTAGTATTTCTATTATCTATTTTGTGTTCATTTGTTTCTTCTATATGTCTTTTCCACACTGTGCTGTTGGCATTTTCCTATTTATTCCAGAAAAGCATGTTTAAACATATCCCCTCATTGTATTTCTAGCTTTCGAGTTTTAGTTATAGAGCAGGATCACACATCATCTTCTAAACTGGATCTATTTACTACAATCTTTCAACACAGGTAAACAATAACAGTGAAGGCATAGAAAAAATATAAAATCCCTGAAAACACATATACATAAGTTCTCTTACTTAATGAGTATATAATCGGCGTATTTTCTGTAAATCTCTCATTATTTTTAGCCGTTACTTCTTGGAAAATCTAGAGAAGGGTATGCAATACAGTCGATCCTGACCAGGCATCTCTTTGCCAGTTTTTTTCTCGACGACGTGACGGGGATTCCCTCTGTCTTTCCTAAAAATATTTTCATGGTAACTACTCGGGTGGGCTTCTTATACATTCATTTATGCTTGCTACTAGATTGGCAACTAGGTCTCACCGTTTCACTGTAAGATGCAACCGTCATTTCTAATGTAGTATTTTTCTCGCACTTCCCACATGTGGAATTTCGTTCCTATTTCTTGTTTCCCTGATAACTACAATCTTCAAAGATTTAACTGTAACGTCAATCGCCATCTTCCGTCTTCTTAAAACCTGTTCCTTTTTGCCTTTTTCTCAATCCCCGCTGTTATCAATCTTCTCATTCTCATTGCCTTTTTCTTTCACTTTCACTTTCACTACCTGTACCTCGCCTCGCGATCTAGTGACATCGTCGCACTGCTTCGGGTGAAATAGTTAAAAACAACTGACTTTATATATCATTTATGTCTAAAATCATAATAGATTTAATGGCTTGCTACACTATAATGACATGTTTTTGATTCCATGATCATTATCATGTTTTAATACTTTCGCTCTAATTAAAAAAAAAATGAAGTTAACTTGCAAAATATAATATTGTTATATGATAAATCGTAAAAAGTTGTGCACATTGATAAGATATGCAATAGTACTTCCACGTTGATCACAAAAATATATATGTATTTTGATATTTAATCATCATTACTTCTGATTGCAAATGGACAAAGCACATATTTAGTGACTACCCATGTTTTATCTTTGTCGAAATTTTGTTGCGTCTTTCTGGAAAATAGAAACGCATTTGGTACTGTTAGGATTTTGACAAAAGCTAATTCATTAGTTAAAACATACGGTGGTATGTTCTTGTGAAAATAGAGATGAGGAATTTCTTTTAACGAGCACCTTTTCATTTATGAAGTTCATAGAAATGAAATACAATGGGGTTTCTGGTTTTGGATTAAGCTAAAGAATTAAGTAATTTTAATGAGAACATTTTATCTTCTAATCTCTCGCATTGTGCGATTGGTATGTCGAGTGAACTTTCATATCACTTAAACATTTCTGTGTTTATTATTGGTGTTCTTATTCTTTCATACAATTTTTCTGCGTTGGCAAGATTATATTGCTGTCATATATTTCAGTATATATCTTTATTTAAATTTATTTGTAGTGAGTTTGGAGCAGTTAGTTATATGATTGTCAACAAAAGAAACTATACTACAAACATGGAGATATAAATCGGAAAACACGCCCATGACAACGGGGAGTGGGGGAGATACAGTAAATAAAGTATAGAAGGAACATTAATATTAAAATTGGGTATAAAATCGGCACTGACCAAAATTACTAGAAACAAAGCTGCAATTACAGATGTAATAGAGATTCTGTAATTCATAAATGGTTTCGAGATCTATAGAATTACCAGAATAATAGATGATATATATTACACAGACGGAATACTAGAATATCCAAGGATATATATTTTCATTAAATACCAACGAATATGAATATAATCTCCATCGGCTAGCCATGTTAATGAGCCTCTTCACTAATCCTGTCATTAACGTTAAACGTTAAATAGAGATTGTAGCCAAATCCGACCGGAAATAGAGAAAGAACAATGAAGGTTTATTCTTAATACAGGAAGAAGAAATATAATGTCTCTTGTCAGAATGCTATCAGTGCTGTCAAACAAATTTAGAAAGAACTATATATACGTTTCCTAGATTACAACAAAGTAATAGATATGGTACGGTCAGTAAGTTATAAGAGATGCATGATACACGCGTAGGCGATCATGTATCTTTTGATATATGACTGTCGAGGCAAATTCTTTCCCACAGTAGGTTGCCAGTTCTTTCTGCGGTAGACCAGTTGCTATCCAAGGCTATAGAATCCGTTCTATCCAGCCCATAGCTAGGGGGGATGATTCATACATTTCCCAGGGGTATATTAGCACATAATGTAATGGATTCGACTGGAATTCGAACTCGGCTCCCAGATTCCTCAATCCGCACCGCTATCCATTAGTGCACCGAAATTAGTACGAAATCTATTTTTAATTTTTCAAAAAAACTTTTTTGATACTATAGTAAAATTGTTCGAGACACTAAGAATTAGCTTAGTAGTAAGCTTTAACTAATTCTGCATAGCAGCAGAGTACTCCTGATATATGTTATCAGGACAGAGATATTAATGGGGGAAAAGAACATACCATAAGTACTGCAAAGTTAATAGAATAGATAATATTTATGGGACCAGAAAGATTGGATCCGAATAGAAATCGAGTTTAGAAATTACAAAATGTAGTCAGAAGTGCATATGAAAAGGACCAGGTTTCAAATAAGATGTATTTAACCTTTTTCAGTAAAACGATCCCAAGAGAACCAGAAGACCTACCATGTTTTGTTATCGTTGTATATTATCTTACCAACATAAGATACACATTTGACACATTGTCGATAGCAGTCTGAGAGGGAAAACTGAAATAGTTATCTGACAGGTTGGTAAAAGAAAGTGATAAGAATGTACGATTAACTTTTAGAAAACAGAATAATGTTTGTCAGGAATGCAGTCAAAGGCGTGAGCTAGGAAACAGAGGCACCAGAATGATGTAGGTGCGGACATATGTCAGTAGAAACAGACGGCGCACACTAATAACAAAAGGGGCCTTCCAAAATCAAAGTATCAAGATGAAATAAAATATCGTAAGAAACAAAGAAAAGAGAGTTGAACTGCTGTGACATATCTATTCTTCTATATGGCAGTGAATGTTGGAAAAGTTCCTCACAGTCGACGAAAGAACTCGAGGCAGGCGACCTATATGCAATTCTGCAGGCGAATTCTGAAATAGCATTGAATGAACATGTAAGCAACGAGGAAACTTGAAAATAAATAGGAACTAATAGGACATTTATACTTGCAGAGAGGAAGAGAGACTTTAAATTTCTTGGATACATATGATGAGGAAGAATGACAGGAATAATTAAATACACACGGGAAATACTAAAAGTGAGAAGACAGATGGAAACCTCAAGTTATCTACCTGCCAAGGTTATTGAAATGCATGGTTGGTTGCAGAAAAATAGTGATGTTAAGGGTCAAAATATCCTGAGAACTGCTAAGAAAGAAAATAATTACTTATGTCCACACGGGAAACAGCACATAAAGGAAACACTTTCAAATATTTTAGAAAAGCTTATTAATTCAGGGTTTTTTTTATCTCGTGTACAACATGACGCTTTTTTCCCTTTTGAAATGTCCTGCACTCCACGACATAAGCAAACAGTGTTCTCCAATGATTCCATTTTTTATTATCAGTGAATTAACTTTATCTGCTTTGGAAAGATAGTGCTTTGTTTTCCGTTGAATTCATAATAGTCTATCCGCTATCCTGCTTGTCAAACAATATGAATATATTTATACGTCCTTTAATTTATTTTAACGTATATTTTCAATATTTATCAAAACATATTTGGATTGTACTTCATGTGGGAATAGGAAAGATAGCTTAATAAATTTTGATTCTAAAACCTGCATTATAAAATCGATTAACATTTTACATTCTATGCATTTTATTGATATAAATGGCTGCCATTCTCTAATATATCAACGTTATTCACATTAAATACATGCAAATGTTAATAATTAGCTTTAAATTGCCTAGATAATCAGTATCCCCAAAGAGGGTGACAAAAATTATATCTGTACATATATATATATATATATATATATATATATTTCAAACATGTAGTGTTGAATGTTAAAGACAACATAGTCTTACATATTTTCTTTTGAATTTTCTCATTCTCTGAGACTTTTTATTTGAAAATTTTTCAAATAAAAAGTCTCATTAGAGAATATGAGAAAATTCAAAAGAAAATATGTAATACTATGTTGTCTTTAACATTCAACACTACATGTTTGAAAGAAAAGTTGCTGCCAAATTACACACACACACACACATATATATATATATATATATATATATATGTATATATATATATATATATATATATATATATATATATATATGTGTGTGTGTGTGTGTGTGTATGTGTGCGTGTGTGTGTAATGCCACTAAAACACAAGTTGTGGAAGAAGCAGAAACTGAAAGATTAATGATAAGAAGAAAGAAGAGAGTAACCAGGTAGAGAGGAGATAGCGATTGACATTGCATTTAAATTTGTCCCGCTTAAAGCAAGGACCCAGAAGGGAGTTGCACAAGCGAGAGGTGCCTGAGAAGAAACTGTTAGCATATTATTTACGGCTACTGTAAATTGATGAGATCTCGACACCAGTTTAATGCTGGTGCTTAAATTTATGAAACTTATGAGCCACACCGAAGAGCTTATTCGAACAGTATCCATGAAAATATTCATAGAAAAGATAGAGATGCAACTTTACGTCGGTGGGAAAGAGATTGGAGCTGAGGTCTCCAGATCAGGACCAATAATATTACAGATTCTTGTTTGGATCCTATCAAGGAGCTAAAGGTAAATAGCATGGGGACCCGAACCATATATGGCATCAATATTCTAAGCATGGACGAATGACAGACATATGTATGTAAGATAGATTCTGGAGAGGAAAATTCTCTCGTCCGATATGCTGAACAAGATTTTCTTAGCAGATGACCTAGCAATGGATTCATTATAGTCTTTCCATTTCATATCAGCAGAGAAAGTGAGCCCAACAAGTCAGAACGAGTCATTTTCCTGTAGGACAGCATCAGCCATAGCGATGAATGGCAACAAGGGATCTCTCAGATGATTAATGTAGAGAAGTTTACTTTTGGGGGGCGGTAACAAATCATCTTTTGCCCCAGGTAACAACTAAAGATTAGGACCAAGGAAGTAGCCCTGGGGGACACCTTCGTTAGTACGAATTGATCTAGAGGAGTGGGCGTTCAGGATAACTCTCATTTCAAGATTTGAAAGACGGGATCAGTTTAAAAATGTGTTCGGAGACACCGTAACTTTTCGTCTTGTGGAGACGATCTAAATGCCAGACCCTGTTCATGGCTTTCAAGATGTCCAATCCAACAGTCCAGGCTTAACCGTTTTTTTATCTCGAGCATGATCAACCCTTTCCCCAAATATCGTCAGCACATCAGCAGTTAACCCTGAGAAAGCCATATTGCTTGCCTGAGAAGAGGCCCTGCGATGAGAGATGATGAAACGATTCAGCATTAATTATATGCGAAGCGTGTAAATCGACTGAATGTACAGTATTCACATTAGTCGGACTATTGTCCTCATCTTTGTCGCCATATTTGTCACAACGTTTCGGCCGTTGTACGCTCCGGCTTCAAGGACACATGGCACAGTGGATACAGGCGTTGGTTAGATCCAGTGACAGTTCTAGTTCCACGTGCCATGTCTAATGGATGTTAGTTACCAGTGATCTCTTGATAATTCCCCTCATAGACACATGGCACAGTTGAGAAAGGCGTTAGTTATATCCAGTGACAGGGCCCAAAGAGTGTGAGTTCAATACCCAGTTAAGGCAGTGGAGAACTTTCTGAGGGAAAATTAGCAGGAGATAACTGATAACTGACATCCATCAAACATGGCACGTGGAACTAGAACAGTCTACCCCAGTGATCGAAATAAAGGGTTCAGTTCGAAATTCCAACCACCTGAAGAAGGCCGGAGCGTACAACGGCCGAATCGTTGTGACAAATATGGCGACAAAGATGAGGACAATAGTCCGACTAATGTAAATACTGTACATAATACCTCATCTCAGAAATATAGACAGACGGCTGAATGTAATGTTACATATGAATGGCGTTCAATACTAGGACCGATAAAACAGATTTAAACATTTTATTTTAAACCCAGCCTTATATTAAGTCGACTTGTACAGTCTGTAAATATTCTCAGTGCTTAGGATGGTTAATACCAATTATTTCTTAGAATTTCCAGTGTATATTACGACCTAAATGACATTAATCTGTAAGCAAAAGGAATCGCTGGCACGTTTCAAGATAATGAGCATTTTATGTTATAACTTGTCTGCATGTAACAGTCTGGGTTTTTATAGATATAATAACTATTTTCAATAAGGGTCACCCTGTACATGTCTCAGGATGCACTTGATGTAGAGAGTTCATTTGTGTATATAAGAGTGCAAGATAACGGTTAACCCTAGCCATGAAAGTGTTACGATTTTAGTGATCGGGGCAAAACATTGTTGGTTGTCGGTTCCACAGGCCAGAGGTTCGTGGGGATAAGCTGCTCGAGAGGGTCTTACTTGTCACCGATGGAATACAAAGGGAATATGAGTGGTTTGCTACTATGTCAGTGACATGTCGCGTTCTTGCCTTGAAGATCTGCCTTTGCGGTAAAAGGGATTGTAGTTTGTCCGAGCACTTTTCGTGGAAATAGCGGCAGAGCAGCGAGAGGCTTGCCACATCCCGCCTCTGGGTGAGATGTTTAAGGGTGGAGAATAATTCTTCAACCACAATGGATTGTAGTTGCTTTTGAACACTATCAAGGCTGGATAGTGAGGTCAAGGCAGCTCTCGCTCAAATATAACATTACGTCATGTTTGGCCTGATGTGGCACTTGTAAAGATAGAGAATAGAAGGACGATTCAGATACTTACTAGATAATATAATAAATCTTGCAAACGTTAGCAATGACCGCATACGTGAAACATGGTTCGCCAATTAATATTAAACAATACAAAAGTAAGCACATCAGAATTTATTTCGTATTTTTTTTCTATATCTCATTTTCTGATGAAACTTTAATAAAAATGAAACATTTGAGATTGATAAACGTTTCCTATTTGTTCTTTATCGTATCATCTTGTCGTTTTCCGATTCATATTTTATTTATATTTGATATTAACTCTTATTAAATTACTTTCATTCTAAGATAGTCATGAAATATTATAAAACAAACAGTTGTCTTTTTGAAACGAGTTTTCAATGAATTAATACCGCGAAATACGATATCACAACTGCAGACTAATCATTATGGCCTGCCAGCAGGTGAATACCGTTAGACTATTAAACTGTGTATTATCATGATCTGATAATATACAGAAGCTGTAGAGAAAACAGATCCTTTAAAGATTAGGGAAATCGATTTCCTTATTGACGACTGTATTATATCAGAAAATTCTTAATCTTATTTTGACTTGTAAATACTCAAGAGTGAAAAGTTTTTATCTTTCAAAATTGGCATATAGGAAATCAGGAATGGAATGACACTAGCAGATTTTGGTGAATGAATTAAGAGCGGTGATAACCAGGAATAAGGATTGGCACGAAAAATATAGATCATTTTTTTATTTATTTTACTTATTTTTTGGACCGGCGGCTGATGGACAACTTTCAATTACTTTAATTGCTTCCAAACTCTAATACAATTGTCTCCGAAAATTGAACGAAAGCGAATCAAGGAGGAGGCTGGAACATTGAAATGAAGAAATTTAACATGGAAATCGATGAATCAAAAGGAAATGCCGAAGAAAGGAATGAATGATAAATTCCAGAAGAGAATTAAAACCGAATGTTCAAATATAGTCAAGTATTAATAGAATTTACAAGTTTAAATGATAGATTTTGCAAGAACGCACCTATACATATATATATATATATATATATATATATATATATATATATATATATATATATATATGGAGCGAGAGAGAGACAGTGAGAGATTGATAGATAGATAGATAGATAGATAGATAGATATTGGACTATTCCGTCGTTTTTAACGTATGAGGATCAAGCAACCGAGCCAGAATACCCGCACAGATCACTTGATTATAATGGTGGTGAAGGCTTGTGCAGAAACAACTGCACTTTTGGGAAGAGCCGAATCCAAAGAACAATGTGCCACATGGTGCCAAAACAATCTTTCTTAGATTCTGAATTTAGAATGGTTTTTCTTTCTTTCTTTCAATATATACATACATACATATATATATATATATATATATATATATATATATATATATATATACTAGCAGCATGGCCTGGTGTTGCCCGTACTTGATTACAAAATCGTACGACTCATACAGCAATCGCTATCACTTGAATTTAAATAGTTTTGCCCTTCCTTGCCTTTAAAGGAGTGCCCTTTGCCGAGCTGATGTTGCTACATGCCTTACTTCTTGCCTATCTCACACTGCAAATCTTTCTAAGCTCTATACTAAACATTAAGTCTGTTACGAAAAAAGAATTAAACAAAATGATCACAAAACGAACAGCTTTAAAAAAGGACTCGTAAATGGAAAAACTGAATGAAAAAAGAATGTTAACAACAAATACTTTTCACACCCAACCCAGTTCTGCGGAATCAGAATCAACGTTGAGTTTAAGCAAGCGAATGAGCCAATTGGAGTAAAATGCCGTACACATTAAATTTTTCCCACTTGTGACGAATGCAGCTATCGATTTTTTTGCATGCTAGTTAACATTCGCGTCCGTCAGCTGTTGGCTCTCATGCTGGCCAATAGAATCTTCTTGCCTATTCGTGGCAGCCAGCTATAGGCTCTCATTCCGGCCAGTAGAAAATGGCCACAAACTACATGAAAACTGCCATAGAAGCATGAAAAAATCGATTATTTCCATTATCGACGGGAGTTGGGAAATGCAAAGTCGGTCTTGGCCTTCCCGCTAATGTGCATGTAAATTTTGGAGCAAATCCGTCGAAAATTACGACCGTGCATTCGTTACGCACACACACTCATCCTGCCTTTTATATATATATATATATATATATATATATATATATATATATATATATATATATGTGTGTGTGTGTGTGTGTGTGTGTGTGTGTGTGTGTGTGTGTGTCTGTGTTTCTATATAAATATATGTGTGTATATATACATACACACACATATATATATATATATATATATATATAAAAGGCATATATATATATATATATATATATATATATATATATATGTGTGTGGATGTATATATATATATGTGTGTATATATATATATATATAAGTGTGTGTGGATGTATATATATATATGTGTGTATATATATATATATATATATATATATATATGTGTGTGTGTGTGTGTGTGTGTGTCCGTGTGTGTATGTATATATTAGGCTGGTCCAAAAATATTGTCGTTTTTTGACGTTCAAATTCATGTGAGAAAACGACATTATTTTTGCATCAACCTAATATATGTATAGGTGCGTATATGAATATATATAGTGTGAGTATATATATATATATATATATATATATATATATATATATATATATATATATATATATATATGTCATAAATAAACAATTTATACAAATAAATATGTAGCAATGTTAATGTGAATAATGGCGAAATTGAAACATTAACTTACTCTCAATTCCTTGAATAATGAGATCATTATATGCGAGTTTTCGAGGGAACAAGGAAACGCCTCTGGCCAGATTATCTACATATGTGGAATACACAAAACGTCGTAAGACAGTACACGAGCATCAACATCTCAAACAAAGTGTGCTTCGTGTAACGCAGCGACATCAACGCCGAAGAACAAGAGCTCGCGAAGCAGGCAGGCATCCTTATTCCGATCTCTCAGGTCCTTTGAAGCTAGCTAGATAACTGTGTGGTTCGAGGCCACGACAGATTGTACCAAAATTCCGGTGCCTGCTTCGGACGTAATTCTCCTCTCTGACAATATCGCCAACGCATGTCGGGATGGTCAATTTAAGTGCCCTATAAAGAGAGGTGTGGAGGAATACCGATACTCTCAATGAGTAATATTGTGCTAACTTCATTAGCCCCGGTTACACTATTTGAGTCATCCGGAGCTTTGGAAAGGAATCCTTTGCAGCCACAAGGTGATCCCAAGCCTTGGGGGTTGCCACCTTTGTTTCGAACAAAGACGATTGCACCAGGGGCGCCAGAAAAGTTCCTCTGGTCCTCCGTCAAGAGAGGTACATCGGAATAAAGTCCTCAAGAGAGCCTTCCTTTGAGAAAAGGGACATTCTCGAGGGTCTTCTGTCCACAAAACAGATTTTTCCCTACTATGGAAACGCTACTTTTTCTTTTCTTTGGGTGGGTAGGGGGAGGGAAAAGAAGAAGAAATCGCTATAGACTGGGAAGTAGAAAGGCTCTTTGCCGTACCTGGTAGTTGACTCTAGCAGCACCTTGATGACGATGCCGGCATCTACGGGGGCTTTCTTCGCCCTACTTCGTCCTGACTTCATTTCCTTCTTGATTTTTTCATCATCCGCTTATTTCTCCCTAGCCATTTTGAGCGAGGAAGCTCGAAGTAGTTACACTATTCCACATCAATGAAGAGGTCCAACTCTGGCATGTCTATCGTTTGCTGAAGTATCTCGCCATGTTGTTGGTGCCCAGGCTGCTGATGCTGTTGTTCAGGCAACTGTTTCTGTTACTGGTTCTGCTGCTGCTTTTGTAGTTGGTTCCACTGCTGCTGCTCCGGATGCTCCTGTAGTTTCTGCTGTATTTGGGGTTTTTTCTCAGGAGATTTCTCTCACCGCTCTTTTGATCGCTGTTTTTTCGTCTTCGGCTGCTCCGCATCTTCGTGTGGGACTTCGGCTGCTCCGCATTTTTGTGCGTCCTTTGCCGGGGAAGAAGGGCAGATAACATTTTCCTCTTTCTCACAATTTTGGTCTATTCGTTAGAGTCAATTGGGGTCTGGCCAATACCTTCCGCACCACTGCTTTATTTCTGTAACGCTGGTGCTGCTGCCGTTGATGTTGGTGGAGTCGGGTTGTTCTTTGGGCACATCTTTTCCATATGCTCCACATCACCACCGTACACATTGATCGTCAACATAGAAATCGTCCTAGTGGCTATGGTGTGCAGGGCCACCGGTATGGTTATAAATCCATTGCCCTGATTTTAAGGGTCTATTCTACTGAAGATATTCCATTTCTTGGAGCCCCATACCGACAGAGTAGTAGGTGTGGACTCTGACTGCTGTAAGGGAGATTGTAAGACAGGTGTTCCCTCACCAGCACATGTAATAAAAACGTTAAAAAAAAACGGAAGACACGTGGCAAACAGAAAAAAGACTGTTACAACACTAGACAATCCATGAACGAGAGACAAAAATGGATTTACTCGTTACCACAAAACGAATAATTCCCAATAAATGCAATCCCAATCTATAGGAATACCTGCAAAAGTTTTCCTCCTATTTTATAGGCAAAAGTACACAAAATATTCGCTGGGATACTTTTCTTAGTTAATAAAATATGTCGATTTACAATTTGACTTGAGTCAGTTCAGATCTACCTTGTCTATTATGGAAGAGCATTGGGTTATGTCTGACCTAGCTTTTTTGCGGAAACGCTAATTCAGAGTTAGTAAACTATTTTGATTTCTTACCTGTGAATTTGCTTTACATACGTTGTTTGCTTGCTTGCTTGATACCATTTAATTTTTACCCCTCTTTTTCTATTGTGTTATTTAAATAAGAATGGTGATGCTCGGGACCTTGCTATGTTCTGATCGAAACCATTTGACAACGTTTGGCATACTGATCTTCTTCACAAGTTGAAACGTTATAGTATTTTGGGACGATTTTTTTAACTGATTCAATCTTTCTCATCAAATCGTAAAATGCAGGCGTCTCCGATGTTTCTATCTTTGGAGGTATGTTTTTTGCGATTTCCGTCATTGACATTCCTGATGACATCAGCTAATACTCGGTATCGACGCTGATGACAACTATTTACTCCTGTCTTAGTAGTAAGCCCAATCGCTTCAATAACATCAAGTTAGCTGCTGATCTCAAAAGTGATATAAAATCTGCCGTTAACTGGGTAGAAATGTTTTGTTAATTTTCAAACATTCAAATCAAAACCGCTCATCTGTGAGAACTATTTCTGCGTTCCAACAGCGTGGCTGATGCGAATTCCCAGAAGAGTGTCTAGGTGGGCTCTCGTTCCCTGCTAACATGAAGTGGAAATATTATATACCTAGTTCTAATTCTTTTAAATTCAGCATGCTGGGCTTGAAACTTTTCTAGCGAGAATCTATCTCACATATTTCTAAAATTCGTCCATGCTTCGAATATTCCTGCCACATATGGTTCGGTGCCCCTGTTGCCTATTTATAGATTCTTGATAAAATACAAATAATAATGCACAATATTATTGGTCCTGACCTGGCGTCCCGGCTGTAGTCACTTTCCCGTCCCCGTAATGTAGCTTCCTTGTGTCTCGAATTTACCGAGAGAATAGCGAAAAATTACTATGTGGCAACATCTGCTAAAACGTTTGAGGCCTACAAAGAATATTTCTGCATGCCTGTCAGGGATCAAACAAATTTTTGGAACCATATTTCACCCCTGAACTCTGCAAAAGAACTCTTGAATGTCAAATGGAAAGTTTTGCTTATATAAATAATGGAATCCTTTAAGTGTAAAAGTTTTGGAACTTTTTCTAATTTAAACATATATTTACTTTTATTTTTTTAAACCAGTTTTTATTGGAAATATGTTTTAAATATGATTCAAATATTGCACATTAGTGTCTATAGACATTAGTGTCTATAGACATTAGTGTCTATAGTATCAAAGACCTTTCTATAGTGGATCACTGGCATGGACCATAAAAAATACAGAATGTTATTGGTGTCCAGTTTTAAGGATTCCGTATTTTTGTGGAATCTGCTACATTAATAGGCGTCCAAAGTCAGAGTTTTACATATCTAGTACATGATTCTTAGAAATTTAAAAAGTCAAAAATGTAATATTTTTACAATTTTATTAACACTGGGTGAAATATATTTGTATCCTTATGAGCATATTTATATTTTGATATTTGTAGGATGGGAAAAAGAAGAAAAATGTGTAATGAAATTCGCAATCCCACGAATTTGTAGGGAACCAACTGATCATTCAGTAATTACAATTTCTGCATGGTTGACCCTCCCAAACACTGAGCTGGCAAAAATGCGCCTGCTTTCATATATCCAGACCTACTGTCATCTATCATCCCAGTGCCAAACTTCCATGAGCTCCACGTAAAAGAATCGTCAAACGAGACAGCAGCTAACTTCAAAAGAGACAGCAATTTTGAAAAGAATGATGTCAGTAATCCAGATTACAGAGGCATAGGTATGGAGATAAACACAAGCAAGTCCCTGAACGATATGATCATATACGTTATTCTCACAAAGTCCAATGCCGAACTTCAGACGTTGAGACTCAAGTTGTTAGATGGAAATGTGCAAGTCGCAGGTCAGAGTTACAAGAGATTTTCATACTTTTTCACACGACAGGATAGACTTTGTTTCTGTCACACAGTGACAGGTTTGTTCGATGCAAATGGAATTTCCTTTAAGGACAGCGAGTGTCAGCTATTCATCAATATCTCACCCAGGAGCCACAAAGACAAGCTGCTTCCGAACAGGAATATCTATCCATCTCCTCCGATGGCTTAATCGGTGTAGCCCAAAGAGGAATAAATACTATCAATACCATGAATAATGTCTTGAAATATCAAGTGTACAGTTGGGCTGTTAGCGGAGACTTCAAAATGGTGGTCTTCCTCATGGGTCACCAAGTCGTCTTTACCAAGATTCCGTGTTACATGTGCCTTTACAACAGCATAGACACCGCGGCAAACTACCACAGACGGCATAAAGCCATAGCGGATCGATTTCAGTGTGCATAGAAACAACGTGAAATGGGTGTCACTAGTGTCCGCCTGGAAGTATTGTTTCCTCCACTGCCTTTAAAATTGGTTTCTATGAAATAATTTTTCACAAGGCTAAATAAGGTATCTGCAGACTCCAGATACCTTCAAAACTTCTTCCCTAAGCTGTCTGAGTCAAAAGCAAAAGTCAATGTTTTCGTCGGACCAGAAATATTATAGAATTCCCCAAGAATCTCACTAGAATTGAGAAAGCAGCGAGGAACGGCTTTGTTGAAGTGGTTCGAAGCTTCCTGGGGAACCACAAAACCGAAACGTCGTGAAATCAATTTACAGTATAAGCGTAAATCTTGAAAAAATACTCACGTCTAAATTTTCTCTGGCCTCTCTTGTGTAATCCTAGAAAACATTAACCGCTACTTTTGAATGATATGCCGTTTTGTTCCTAATTTGCATGAAAGATAAGGTTCACATTCGCCAGTTTTTCTAAATAGAATAGATAAATTTAAAGAAATATTATTGTCCTGTTCACAAAAGAAAAGTCTGAAAGAAATATTAACCATTTTTCATATTTTCTAGACGTAAGCAAATAGGAAATAACAGTTGCTACCAAGAAAAAAGAACGCGTGTTATCAACGTGTATGTTTCTATATATGTACTGTTTCATCTGTAGCGAGAAGGAAGTTAAATAAAGTTATCAATAATTTATCAATGATTATTTCACTTAGTCGTTTTCATAATGAATAGAAATAAAATACTTATCTGCATTTAGACAAAATTAGTTCCCGATCCAAACATTTAATTAATCAGTCTTTTTCTCCTCCGTTTCTTAGATTGCAGTCTTATTTGTTTCAGTCTTTCATATGAGGCACTCAGATGCATTTGTCTATTAAGTGGGCATATTCAAAAGCATTACATCATGCCTTATCCAAATTTCTGGCGGAGTGAATTGCGTCATGTTGCACTTTTTTCAGAGTCAGTGCCTATAAACATGAAACTCTATGCCCCATTTGAATGTGGTAATAGAGTTTCATTTTTATGTAATTCATTTATATACTCTATAATAAATATATTGAGATCTCTATTATAGATCAGTTTCAATGGTTTAAATTATCAAGATCTAATAGCATTACTTACCCACGGATTTTTACATGAATATATATACATATATATATATATATTATTTAAAAGGTTCAAACATTAATATTCCCTGGATATAATTAATGTTTGAGCCTTTTTATTATATTCTTACCTGGATTCTATCCTCTTGGAATTGATTATATATATATATATATATATATATATATATAATATATATATATATATATATATATATATATATATATATATATATATATATATATATATATATATATATATATTATTTATGAGCCTGGTTTGATCAGGAACACAGTTCCTTAAATGGAATTTGAACTTATTGTCTATTAGTTCAAATGCCTCTTAAAGAAACTGTGCTTCTGATCAAACCGGGCTCATAAATAATTACATCGGTTACACAACTACATGCTTATCCAGACTTCATACGTTACACCTATCTGACCACAGGTCCATTAGAACCCATTTAAACACACACGCAAACATACCAGACTCCATTAGCAACTTAATTGTAGAAAACACAAATATATTAACTACATCTACCTGTAAAAAGGATTAAAAATAATGGAAGCTTTAATAAAAAAGAAAAAGCCAACTCTTAACAATGTTAACTACGAACAAAGCCACAATGTGCTAACTTGTATTTGCAAATTAAAAACATCCCTACCACACACTAAACATACTCATAAGGCACACACTCAATTAAGCCGAATAATCGAATCATCCTTGATAATTTTTAAAGGTATAGACGAAAGCGCTCGGAAATATAAAACATTTGGACAGTTTTTACGCAACCTTTGTCCAGAAAAGAAAGCTCTTTTTCGAACGCAAGAAAAATAAATAAAAACTTAACCGTAGTACCTTGTCTGTCGTTTTTAATGAAACATGCATATATATATATATATATATATATATATATATATATATATATATATATATATATATATATATATATATATATATAAGTCCTTATAATACTTGATTTACTTTAAAATATTTTGCACTAATAAATTGAATCTTTTAAACAAGGGAATCATGAGCAAGAAACGTCTACCGAGAAAAGATTCTGTAGGTTTTTACGGTTATTACGTTGCTCAACATGAAATGGAAGTTTCAAGGTGATACTAGATTTGAAGCCCCCATAATGAATTAACTGTGTGTATTTTATCTTATCGCTTGGCTTCGTAAATCTCACTTCTCATTCTCGTCCCTTACAGTAATCTCCCTTTTGCCAAGTTTGATTAAGGATTTCTCTCTGGAGAAGCAAGATTATTCCATCTGCATGATGAAAATTTGGTATTCAGTGCAGCGGACGAATAATAAATCTAACATTAAAATGAATTGATAAGTCAATACAACAAGAAATTTGCCGTAAATCTCATTCCTGAATACATAATTTATACAAATCGATATGTAGCATGTAAGCTATACACTGTAATGTTTACAAGTTCGGCAATGCACGAATCTCACTCTACAATCAATCCTTTATCATTGTAATATAATATGAAATATAATATATATATATATGTATATATATATATATATATATATATATATATATATATATATATATATATATATATATATATATATATATATATATATATATATATATATATATATATAAGCTAATATTGCACGACTCTTCGGCAAAATTGAATCACTGTCAGTCACTGTGTGTCTATCTAAATCTAAATATAAACACGCTAAAATTCAGCTTCATCCCTGCCGTGCGCCGACGGCTTAGTGGGAGAAGTTTCGACTGACGTAAATTCAGTCGGGTTTCGATCCTAGCTAGAGGCAACCGGACGTCTAGCCACACGGATGAGCTCTGAAATAGCGAAACAGTCTCTCTGTGGATGACAAATATATATATATATATATATATATATATATATATATATATATATATATATATATATATATATATATGAAATAAAATATAATATAATATGGAAAAATAAATATTTTAACATAAATTCAGAGAAAACCGTTACTGATGTACACTATTTACATCATTCGGACAGTTCTTCTCGTCTCAATGCCTTATTCGTAAAGTTTCGGCCGTTGTACACTTCGGCATTCTTGAGGTGATTCATTCACTAATAACCCCAAAAGACACATGGCCCAATGGTTCAATGCCTTATTTAGTGATACAAAAATCGTGATATGATACAAAGTGTTCATTACCAGGTCACAGCAGAGGGTATGCAAACTTAGAGATTAGTGTTATTGAAGGGAATTGACTAAAGGGTTCCGTTCGAAATTCCAACGTATATCACCTGAAGAATAAATAAATATTTAGATATATTTCATACCTCATCACAGAAATATAGTCAGATGTTAGTAATTATGAAGACTATGATTCAATTTAGGAGAATTGAAAGTATATAATTGTAAAGATGCGCGCGTAATACAAGGATAAGTCTTATCACCGTTTTATTCAAACTTTTACTTGAAACAATCTTGAGAAAAGAAGAAATCCTACAAGGATACATTATTGGAGGCAACTATCATAAAATTAGATATCGACGTGACACACTGTTAATAGCTGATACAGAAATCTAACTTCACAAAACCCCTACAGAATACAGTAAAGGAAAGAGAGAAGAAAGCGCTAAATATCAACTCTAAAAAGACAGAATTCATTGATGGCACCAAATGAAAGACCCCACCTGAAAATTACGCGTTTGAGATACCAAAATTAAGCAAGGGAAAAATGTAAATGTCTATGGATTGTTTAAACAGAGGAGGGAAAATGTGACACTTAAATCCGAAGCTGCATTATGATAACCAAATTTGCTTTCGAAAAGTTAAGTCAAGTATTAAGAAACAAGAAGATTTCATTGCAGACAAAGAAAAAGTTCTGAAATACTATGCAATACTGGTATTCATCTATGGCAGTAAATTCTGGGCACTCAGATCGCATATAGAGAGGACACTTGAGGCCACAGAAAAGGAGTTCTATCTGATTATACCATGGTCTGAACACGTGAGCAACACACGTATCATCAGAAAGCGACATTGGCATTCATTGGACATAATGAGGAAAGACGACCTGGAAAGTGTGACACTCACAAGACATATTGAAAGCAAGGCGACAGAGGAAAGCAGCACATTATCTTCCTAATGTGATTGTGCAAATGGTTGACAAAACAGGGATTCGGAGATATAGAAAAAAAGACCAAATTTAATAATCGCTATAAAGGCCAGCATATTCTGGAGAGCCATGATCGCCAACGTGCTGAAGGGACACGGCACAGATAAGAAGAAAAGAGTAACATTGATTCCCTCCCTAGTCTTCTTCGGCTGCTCATTCACATAAATTCACTATGTTATCTGCCGTTTTTTTTCCTGCTTTTCTTACCTTCAAAATGCCCAGTGATGGTCAAATTATTCAGACCCTCTCTCTCCTAATTAAAAAACCCCATAAATATCATCAGTATCCTCCTGGTTGCAAGAATAATTTTTCTTTTAGTTCACATTTTCCTAAGATTTTCCTCTTTGCTCACGTCAAGTTTAACGTCTTTCTCAGCATTTGTCTTTCCATCACTTCAAGTTTCACCTATGGAGAGGTTGTCCACCACTATAGGCAGTTAGACTGCCTATAGTGGTGGACAACATTGTACTACTGCACGGTTTTCGTTCTATTTCTAACAACATTTACATATCCCTCCAATACATTGATCAGTTACTGGAAAAAATAGTGTGCTATTTAGCACTCTGTTTCCATTTGATTGTATTATACCATTATTATTTTCGATTGAGCAAATTCTGTTGGTCGAAACAGATTTCACTGCATTTTCTATGTAATAGTTTCTTTCGACAGCAAATTTTGGGCAAAAGGTGGATCACAGAACTTTCTATTTAAGTCTACTTGCTTTATTGGTTGTTAAATGTAAAAATGTATACAGCGTCTACGCAATCTAGTCGGCATACAAGATTATTTGAACAAGTTTTAAAGCTGGTCACTTGACCTCAAACAAATAAATGCAGCAACGCGAGCAAATGTCATCAGGGAGTCAACGAGAATTTATCTACAACGTACGCCGCTGTCGAATGCCTTTCGAGCTCATCATATTCCTGTTTTATATTTCTTTCAAAACAGTGAAATTCTTCATAAGTAACAATTTATCTTTCAGTTTTAGCTTAAGAGCTCACAGACCTCAAAACTCACTCTCAGAACATATTTTCCAATTAATTGCTCGACAAGGAATTTCCGATCAACTCAACTCAGAACGTAAAGTTTAAGTTTCTCTTCAAACACGAATCACAAATGATCTTTAACTTATATTCAAATTTTCTCTCACTCAACAAAAGTTCAAGAATTATCTACGATTAACTTTTTGTGAAAGAACATCACTTTCTTCTTCAACTGTAATCCACTTTCATCAAGTAATTTTAAACTATTATCTTATAAGAAAAGTATTTTACCTTTTAAACCTTGACAAAAGAAACAATTTAACAGACCAAGGTAGACAACTTCTACTGTATTCTTATTAAAATTCATAACTAAATGATTTGTTTAAAAACAGTTTGTTTGATCCGAACTGTTTTATTCATTACATGTCCTAAATTGTTGGCCTACACTTTGAACACACTAAACAAAGCCATACTTACCATAAAAAATATGTATAAAACATCAACTTTAATTCTGCATCTCAGTACAAAATCCCTGAGTCATTCTATCATTCAACTTTGTATATTATTGTAATATAAATGTTTTTTTGTTTTATATTTCCCTGTAATTCGTAACGAACCACATAACGTTTATAAGTAAAAAAAAAAATTGTTTTCATGAGACATAGACGTTATACGTGGTAGATAAGTTTTAAAAATATCCTGCAGTTGAATCTATCTCACTAAGAAATATATTTAACTTACACAACAAATCAATTATAAAATTAAATTCACATGATATTTACCCTATCCCCTGCAGAGACATGTCCATACGTTTTTACCAAATGTGTCTTTTTCAGACACGGGCGCATAAACACATCTAAAAAAAAAATAATTAAAAAAACTGCTACAGACGTGTTTATACGTCGATCTTGATTCTTTTTATGCCCTTCTGAGCTTGAAACGAGACTAATTTCCAATTCATACATCTGGTAGCTACCGTTCTGGGTTTGAAGGGTCCCTCAGTTTCTTAGTTATTACATGAAAAGCAAATAAAAATTCATCTGAAAATGAAAGATTTTTTTTTTTTCAAAAAATAATTGGCGGAGAAATGTTTAAAGAAAGAATTACCAGTAGTCAATAATTTCGATCATTTCAACACAAGCAACGCAATAATTCCACTAAGAAGCAAAAGGCTACTGGGAGTGAAAGACAAACAAAAAACATTAAAAGACATTAATAGACATTAGCAAAAACCGGAAACCCAATCCTAAACAGGAAATAAGTGATAAAACACTACTCCTGTTGAAAAAAATCGTGGATTTCTGTGAAGCGGGAAGTTGATTAATCTACCGACTCATATTTAGAGGACAAAAAGTAAATAGATTTCACAGTTTGAAGCGGAGATTTCACAGTTTGAAGCGGAGAAGTATAAAGTTGAAGAATAATAAACCCAATCTTAAACAAAAAAAAACAAATGATTTACATCTACTACTGTTCAAAACAACCTTATTATGTGAACCGAACGATCTTTTCCCAAAGGGATCTGATGAATCCGTTTTTCTGGTCTTTATAGACGTTCACATGAATTAAAGAAAGAGTGACAAGTATTTAACAAAATATATATGTATATATCCCCTTTCCAGGAACCAATAAAATTGTCAAAAATACCAAGGGAATTCAGAGCAGTATGAATCCATCCAGTTCTTATCTTAAATAACAACTTAAAAGAGACTTTTTCACCAAGGACTGACCAAACTTAATGTTAAAAAATAAAAAATAAATGAAAATTACTGATAAAGTTCATTTTCCCCATCAAGTCATACATTTTTGTAGTGTACTGCTATTAACAAGCAGAAATTTTCTTCTCCTGATGATGGGCAGTTTGGCCGAAACTAGTCGAGGAATCTAACTGAAATAATAGAAACGAAAGGATACCTGTGTGTCTGAAGAATTTAATTTATTTTTTTAGTTTTTTAATATTTTTTATTGTTCAAAGCATATATATGATACATATATTATATTTACATATATATACATACATACATATATATATATATATATATATATATATATAACGCGTACATTATATATATAATACACACCCAGTGTATATATATATATATATATATATATATATATATATATATATATATATATATATATATATATATATATTTCCTCATCAGTAGTACGACTGAGAGTTTCAGGCACAACTTAAATTTCAGGTGTTGAGTACAGAGACCCTGTTACATAATTTTAATACAAATGTATTAATATACAGTGCCTGATATATATATATATATATATATATATATATATATATATATATATATATATATATTAAGCGTTTCACCCCAAGCAAGGCGAGAAGCCAGTAGCACGCAAGTGGTTACAGAGAGTTGGACAGAGAGCAAAGAGTATTGATAGAGGAAAGGATGAAGAGAAGGATAGGGGATTTATCAATGAATCTGGAGACGTCGATTGACATTACATTAGAAGAATTGGAGATTATAGCTATCAGGGAAAAGGGGAGGGAGTTATACAGGCGAGAAGTGCGAGACATGAAGCTATTAGAGTAGAAGAGACGGCTATATTTAACAGTTTTGACAGTGAAAGGGTGAGCGCGAGATGCCAGCCTAGTAGAACGATTAAATTTATGAAGGTCTCGGATCCAGCGAAAGCAGCTCATCGGAGCAGTTGCCATGAAAATATTGGTAAAAAAGACAGCGGGAGGCGACGGTACGTCTGTGAGAGAGCCAGATCAAGGCCAATTACATTGCCTATCCGTCTCTGGATCTTATCAAGAACCTTGAGAGAAACAGAAGAGGCACCGGACCATATATGCCAGCAATACTCCATGCCAAGGCGAATGGTTGATTTGGAGATTTGAAGGATCGACTCCGGCGAGAAACATTTCTTGGCGCGGTACAGGAAGCCAACTTTCCTTGCGGCGGACGAAGCTATTAACACTATGTATTTGTTCCATGTCAGGTCAACAGTCAATCTGAGACCGAGTAGTCACAAAGAGGAACTCTCTAATGGGGGGGGGGTAGGGATGGTTCTCTGTGATGAGTAATAGAGAGTACTTTTGTTTTTGAAGCGTTAAACTTAACCAGTCAATTCCTGCCCCAGTTCACAACCGATTGGATGTCCTTTTCGAGACGAAATGCCAGGTTATTTTTGTCAACGGCACTAGATTTGTTTTTGAGGCAGGCGTAAATTGTAGTGTCGTCTGTGACGATGCCTACTTGGGAATCTAGACGCCCGGAAGTTCGTTGATGAAGATAAGAAATAGACTAGGGCTTAGGATGACGCCTTGGGGAACACCTATAGCTCTGTTATATTACATCGAGCACTATTTTGTCAACACCAGCACTATACATTGGAATTGATTACATATTGATATTTTCAAAATACTAATAATTATTAATAAGATCATATATAATGTTCCCGGAATTTTTTTCTAGTTTTTTCCATTAAAAATGCATCTTTCAGAATAGTATTATTTAAAAATAAAATAAAACAAATTTCTTCTGATTGGCCAACCGCATTTAAGTGAAAATAAGAATAGGGATAACCCAGATGTGAGTGCATTTGTGCATATAAACCCAAGTGTACTTTTATATGATTATTTTCTTTGCATAAGGCATTTACTATTAGCCCGAGATATGCCGATGTTGATAATTTGGGAAAGATGCACTTTCACATTCATGCAGCCACCCTCTACTCTATAATGCAACTATTTACACTATTTACATTGTCCTCATTTTTATTGTCACATTCTCGACGTGTTGGCTGCTGTATGCTCCGTCCTTCTTCAGGTGTTATACGTTGGAACTTCGAACATAATCGGGGGTAAAATATTCTAGTTCCACTTGCCATGTCTCTTCCTGATATCTCAATTTCAGTTATTTACCTTAGTAATTCAACTCTCCAAGTTTTTGTTTACCTCAATTGTGGCCAGGTATTGAACTCACAATTCTTTTGTTACAAGTCACTGGAATTCTTCGACCAAGGCTTTTATCCACTGGGCCATGTGTCCTTGGGAGCATCACCATAAGAATTCAACGCATATGCTAGGCTACAAAAATCTTCTAAGCCGGCCTTTGTAAGCATGAACATGAATACAATATTGGAACCAGTAATAAAAAATGTGCTAGAAAATAACAATAATAAAAACAATTTGTAATATGACCTCTGGTAAAAAATGGTTACTAAGACATTAGGTTTATAAGTGAAAAAATTCATACACTGATGGACACGTAGCCAATTGGATGAAAGTGTTGGTTGATGTAATCCAGTGATTTGATCCGTGAACGAAATAAGAGTTTCGGTTCGAAATTCCAACGTATGTCAGCTGCAGAAATCCGGAGCGTACAACGACAGAAACAACGTGAATATGACAAAGATGAGGGCCACAGTCCGTACAATGTAAAGAGTGTAAATAGTTACAATGATTCATCTAAAAAATGTATATATAGATGTATAATGCAACGTTAAAGTGTCTTGAGCAAAATATAAAAGTCTAGCACAATGTTTGCAACAAAAACTGTACCTGTAAACATGAAACAAAACATGAAAAAAAAAAGAAAAGACAAGCAAGGTCATCAGTCAATTGCATTAGATAACTAATACTTTAAAATCAGGAAAATGTAATTGCTAGCTTCCCACTTTGTGTTATTCCTGCTTTGATATATTTACTTTGAATTTCGAATTCTACAGCAGGATTGAAAAATACTTTCTGTATACAACTGTTTTCTCAGATCAATGAGGAATTTTAACATCAGCAGCAACTAAAATAGATATAACACGCAACTGGAAGGAAAAATAACATAATCAAGATTTTGACATTCCAAACTGCATCAAATAAATGGTTAGGAAGGAAACCCCCATCAATACTGGGAACAGAAAACTGGATTTGAGAAAAATATTTTCTTGAAAAAACTTTTTAGGATAATTTTATAAATTTTGACTGACAATGTCTGTTCGGTCAAAGGATTCCAAACGTTTTCTGATAAGAAAACGGCTAATATTACCATCAGCATTTGTTATATATTCTGAGCGCCGTAGAAATTATGTTTTGAATCTTAATACGAATAAAGTTTTACTCTTATACCTGGAATCAATCTCAGAGAAATATCAATCTTCCCGCCAACAGTTGTAATGTAAGACTTCATCAATAAGTGTAAATTTTGTACTTAATGTACCTGATGAAAAAAAAAAATCAGTCACGCGTACTTCATTTCCGTGGCGGTAACTATAAATGAGGAGAGAAAACCTCATTTATTCAATGTAAATAAAAATACGCCATATTGAGTCTTCAAGTGCACAGAAAGATAGTTGTAACAAACAATGATGTTACTGAAATCTTTATACTGTATTGGGAAGCCAAATTTAAAATTTAATACATTGAAACTCAAATTTAGCATGTTTATTCAAAGAGATAAATAACAAAGGAGAAGTTAGGAACGTTTATTTTTCCAAATGAATATTGCTTTATTTTTAAAGCTTATGAACATAGATAGATAGATAGATAGATAGGCAGACAGACAGTTACATACATACATATATACATATATAAATACATTCATGGATTTAAAATCCCAAATTGTTTCTTATTGGTATGAAAGTTTTATTTAACGGTTAGACGTTATGTTTAAATGCCGTCTTATTTTTTGCAACATTGAAATTAATATATCCAGTGAATATCTACACTTCAATAATATGTACACCGTATCATATATTGTTTCATTATTAATAACAGGCATTTGATGGGAGAGGGATATAATTGTGTGTTTAAGGCTCTATTTGATCTTGGCCGGTGGGTGCTTTTTCACACTCCAAGTGATTTTGTTCAGTGTGTGCCTGGTGTACACGCGTAAACCATGTTTATATTTTATTTCATTTCATTTTATTTTTTCCTTCTCAGTCTTTCCTAGGGGGAATAAAGGTTCCCATTTTCACACTACAGCTGCTGACCGCTTGAGGATTGCATAAACGCATGTAGTTGTGGTGGGATACTATACGCCTGAAATTTAATTCTTGATTTAGAAAAGCTCTGCCAATGTATATGGCGCTGAGCACTTCCTCTTTGCCGTGTGCATTCACAGCAGTCTCATTTTAAGAGCTTATTTCTATTAATATATATATATATATATATTATTCATTGTGTGTGTTTGTGTCTGTGTGTCTGTGTGTGTGTGTGTGTGTGTGGTGAATGTTAAACTGTATCCTTTCAAAACAATTTGAACTTGAATTTGGGATATGCTGATGCTAATCGATCTCTAAATTATATTTTGTGTGTTGACAAGAAATCTTTCCTGCTACTTGTTTTTATATTTCTAAACACGCCAAATTGTTGGGTCACATGTTGAAAATCTTAAATAAAAGTTTAATAAAACCATAGAAAGCATTCATGAATTTGTTGGTATAATTTTGTTAAAAGGAGACGAAAAATGTTTCTTCATGTGCCCTGTACTTATTCTGCCCAAAGATTGTTACTCTAGTTACACGCTGCATACCTGTGTGTCAACGAACTTCATTATGTCATGTGCGTGTCAAATTCCCATGAATTTTAAATTCTTTTTTATTCTAAGCATTAATATATTTTATTTTTCATAAAACTTCCTCGTTCTGTAGAGAATTCGACCATGTTATTCCATCATTCGTCTGCAGAACCACTAATCTCTTGTTTCAAGTGTCAACATTCATTACAGATATTAATAGTATGTAATTATTCAACATTTGTTCTGTATTTTACAATTTTTTTCATCTTCTTACCGATAGTAAATGATCCGTAGTATTTCATGTTGGCATCGGATATTAAAGTGCTTAATTAGCACTTACGCGTTATTGTATTCTTTCATGCGGCAAATTTACCAGTATTACTGGTCTTTCCTGTCGCTTTCGACGTGTGAGGGTCAATCTGCTAATTTCTTAGAACGAACAGACAGACTACTGTCGCGTAACATTTGATTTTAGTGGTGAAGGCTTATGCAGGACCAACCACACTTTTTGGAAGGGTCGAATACAGAGAACTGGTGACCAGTATGATACAAGGTGTGCCCAAACGACACTCTACAGGTTTCGAATTCAGTGTCACATGTCTGTGTATGTACAAACGTGCCTATGTATGTAGAAAACATCCATATGTGTGTATGTGTGTGTGTACAGTGAAAATGAACGAACATTTTTATGTTAGAATGTACACGTCATTCCTCAATTTAAAACGTCATGGAAAACTGGAAATAAAAATCTGCAACCTATCCAACTTATACGTTAATTCCCATAAAATCTGTTACTTGCCAATTCATTTCCTGAGGTGTGAGATCATGACTTTCCACAGTTTCCTCTCTTCTGTTACTCTCAATATTTTTCACTCTTCATATTCGCTTTTATTATTGTTCTCTTACCTATTCGCTAAGTAGATGACATGATTTTTGCTCCTGTAAATATTACTTCCACATGTCCTATGATTATTAAAAATGGCAGGGACTCTATCCTTATTATGTTCCACGTAATTTCAACTGTTTCAATCTGATTGAAACTATGATGTTCCTATATTACTTACGACTTAGTATTAACTGCAGTATAACTGTTTAGATTTGACATAACAATTGGGTTCTCCTATTTTTTTCTTTCTAATGATATTCTATTCCTGGATACTTCGTATAGTTCTTGGAAAACAGTCTTTGTCCGGCAAAGCAGAACAACTGTATAAAGTACAATCTCTGAGAAATTTTCTTCGGAACTGATATTAAAATTTTATAGGCGTTAAGGTCATTCAAACAGACCAGGAATACCTGGAAAGAAGCTCAATTTATTCGAAACAAACACTATATACTTCTTCAGATGATCTTACAATTTCAGCAGACAAAACAGTGATAGCGAAGAGCTGTGGAAATCAGTGTAATCTTTCGTATCCTAGTATATATAATTATTGTAGAGCTTGAAAAATACGTGAAGAATCTTGCATATTTATTTAAAATATATCCTAAAAATGTATTCAGAAAATCCTATTATTGAAATCTGAGAACAGCGTTGAAAAATGTTTGTTGGATCTTGATTCCCTCGGTAAGCTGGCCTGAATACATGGATATAAAATCTTATTAGAAAAAAAAGTTACGAAATCGATTTTGCTTTCAGTTAATTATATCAGCAAATCCAAATTCGTATCCTTGAAAATAACAGCTGCAAAATAACTGAGACCTTGACATTTAGCTAGACAAACTCTGTTCCATACTTACTATTTATTCCCAAACAAAAAAGAATATTTTGCAGATATTTATTAACCGGTCAACGAATAAATTTAACCAAAATATGTGAAAGCGTAAGGGAATGGATATACATATATAAAATGTTGCCGGACTACAAAAAGCATTTTACAATATAAAAATAAGAACTGCTGCTACAATTAATACTGCACTAGAAACGTTTATATTAGACACTTATAAATCGATTGGAAAATCCGTAATAAGAAAAGAATTCAGGCGATTAATACGGCAGAATTTTTCGAATCGTCTAGAATTCCAATCACTACGACAAATACGATGTAACTAGATGACACTATCATTCCTGGCGACCAAACCTTTAGGGGGCCGGTGACATGTAAATATAAAGTGCTGAAAATTAATTTTGCGTTGAGCTCAATGAATATAAAACAGTCGACATAAAAGCCTCCCTAGGAGTGTTTTATTTTTTTAATTTAATTCATTTCATCTCAAGTGAGAGAAATGTTATAGATGTGAATATTTTCTTTTCTCGTTGATTTATGAAAGGGGGCGTAAATATTTGATTTATTCTTGAAAAGTATCTGCTAAATGTTGAAGTATATCATTAACAGTAAAGATTTTAACTGCTTTATTTGAAATTTCTTAAACAGTTTTAATTAAAATACATACGCATAAACACTCATATACATAGATAATTATACGACGGTTACATGATTTTATATGCAGTAAATACTCGCATAACATATGCATTTTGAAGACCTAATGTTCAAGCTAATTTTAAAGATGTCGTATACACGAGATATACAATTAGCGTATGTACACCTGGAACTGACTAAGGCATTTAACAAATTATATACCCAATTTACTATAGTTAAATTAGCTTCAAATTTCGCATGATACGCGAGAATATACGGTACACACACATATGTGTGTGTATACACAGATATATCTGTGTGTATACACACACACACACATATCTATCTATCTATATATATATATATATATATATATATATATATATATATATATATATATATATATATATATATATATGAAGAAATATAGTCTTAAAGTGTGCTATATTTATGGGATAAAGTGCTCAATATCAGAGATAGAGCGTGTGTAAATATAAAAGTGTATATAGAAGTCAACACTTAGAGGCGACAGTCTGTTTCATGGTAGATGCAATCGTCAGGCTGACCATTGCATGTAGCATGAAACAGACTGTCGCCTCTAAGTATTGAATTCTATGTTCACTTATATATATATATATATATATATATATATATATATATATATATATATATATATATATTACAAAGTGGAAAGGACATAGTATTCATGTGACGCGTTTCGTGCTTTAGTACATCATCGGACTACGTTTATGATTACGTTGATGTGACTAAACATGTCTACTTCAGGCACTTTCTCCCCGATGATACGCGGCTTCCCTCAGACTTTTCTATAAAAGATTTCACGGCAACTGTTCTCTTGATATTTTGCCCTGTTGCCCTCAATATATGAATTTAAGTGTGCTACTAGATTGGCATCTATGTCCCACCCGTTTATTCTCAAATACCTAAATGTAATCGCCACTTCGACTCCGACAGTTTCTTTTCTCACACCCCCCCACTTGTGGAACTCCTTTTCGTTTACTTGCTACATTGTAAAATCTTCAAAATTTAAATACAGTATCACTCGACATCTTATGTCTTCTTGAAACCCTTTCAATTTTCTCCTTTTTTCAATCCTCCCTATTCTCAGTCATCTATCTCACTTTCACTCCCTGCAACCTCTGCGCACTAGTGGCATTCTCGCCTTACTTGGGGGTGAAATGAATAAATAATTAGTAATGAACGAGCGACGCTGGGAATTTTAAGTTTAAGGATTTTTTTTATGTATTTATTTTGGGTATAAAATCTTGCCGATTTCGTTTCAATTCTTTGTTCTTTCTTCTTCATGCTTCCATCACTTTTGATAAGAAATTCCCATCATTGAGATAAATGAAGTTCTGCCAAGAATGGTGAAACGTTCTAAAAACCTGGGCTCAAATTTACTCTGGATGGTCTAGCGATTAAATCACGTTCTAAACAATTTCATCTCATTAAATTTATTTTCATTTTAATTAGAATAGCATTTTTTTGTATTAAAAACTGTAGGGAGTTTCGTTACGATAAACAACTAATGCATTTAATGTTTTGTTTGGAAATAATCTATTTGGGGTTCAAGTCCTAAGGGACGAAACGCGTTACATGAAAACTTTTTCGGTTTTGCCATAATTTTTTGCCCTAAAATTGTTCTTGCTATATAAATATTTATATATCGTTGTTCCATATATATATATATATATATATATATGTATATATATATATATATATATATATATATATATATATATATATATATATATATATATATATATATATATATATATACATACATATATGTGTATATATATATATATATACATATGTGTGTATATATATATATATTTATATATATTTATATATATATATATATATATATATATATATATATATATATATATATATATATATATATATATATATATATATATATTAAGCGTTTCACCCCAAGCAAGGCGAGAAGCCAGTAGCACGCAAGTGGTTACAGAGAGTTGGACAGAGAGCAAAGAGGATTGATAGAGGAAAGGATGAAGAGAAGGATAGGGGATTTATCAAGGGATCTGGAGACGTCGATTGACATTACATTAGAAGAGTTGGAGATTATACCTATCAGGGAAACAGGAAAAGGGGAGGGAGTTCTGATATGAGGTATTATGTACACTATTTACATTGCTCTGACTATCATCCTCATCCTTGTTGACATATTTACCACAACGTTTCGGCCGTTGTACGCTCCGGCCATCTTCAGGTGGTTGGAATGTCGAACTGAAACCTTTATTTCGCTCGCTAGGGTAGACTGTTCTAGTTCCACGTGCCGACCAAGCATAGAAATGAATATAATATGGGAACAATTAATAACGACTGCCAGACAAAAGCGATAATAACAATGAAAATGAGCTCTGGTAAAAAAAATAAATGCAATGATAACACAAACATTTGTAATATGAGTACTGGTAATAAATGGTAGCTGAAGACATTAAGTTTTAGTACTCAGACATTTTCACACACAGATATCCTCAGTGACACATGGCACAGTGGATAAAGGCATTAGTCAGATCCAGTGACATGACCCAAAGAGTGCGATTTCCATACCTGGTTAAGGCGGTGGAAAAATTAGGAGACGGTAATTAACAGGAAATAACTGATAACTGACATCCATTAGACACGGCACGTAGAACTAGAACAGTCTAACCCAGCGAGCAAAATCAACATTCGACATTCCAACCACCTGAAGAAGGGCGGATCGTTCAATGGACGAAACCTTGTGATAGATATGGCAACAAAGATGAGGATGGTGTGCAAATGCATATATGCAATGCAAAAAGTGTATATTCGAGCATATTTACTTGAATAATCCAGATATATTATTTAATTTGTTATTTTAATCCTCACAATTTCTTTCAATATAGCTGATTATAAAGATGCCATAGTATTTTTCAAAGTACTTTCAATCTCATCCAATATGATACTATACACACACACACACACACACACACACACACACACACACACACATATATATATATATATATATATATATATATATATATATATATATATATATATTAAATAAAAACAGATTACTTTAAGGTTCCATATAATAAATTATTTCACCACAGCCCTTTTAAAGGACAGTGGATCATCAGATTTATTTCCAAATGCTGAAATGAAAAAATGAAAATAAATTTACACATTTACGACGGGCAATAATAAGGAAATTAAAGAAGTGGGGGCAGTGTAGGGGATAGAGAGACAGCATTGAGTTAGATGTAACATTTCTATTGTTTCAAGTTTAAATTTTTAATTTTCGCTGAAATCTAGACAGTGACACTTTAAATCTGTTAACGGAAGTTATATCTTGATAGAGGAGGGGGACATACCAAAAAGCATAAAAAGAAAAAAAGAAAAAGAGAAAAAGAGAAAAAAGTTGTAATAAAGTGTCATTGAATTCCATTGGAATAGGCGTTGTTTTTTTCTTTGCTTTGAGATTTCGTAATTTTTTTTGTTTAAATAGTCTGGGCAATTTAATTATATGTTAAAGTTTAACTATATATATATATATATATATATATATATATATATATATATATATATATGTATATATATATATATATATATATATGCGTGTGTGTGTATTTCAAGCTTGCAATCTCAATTCATATCACCACATTAGTATCAATATACATATAACTGTTCTGTTTTGTTCTTCGCATATTTATGTGTGTATCTATGTGTATACGTATGTTGTGTATGTGTGCACACGTGAGTAAATTTGGATAGAAAGCCGAAGAATGCTACATAGAAAAGACAATGTTCCATTTTCCCTCTTTTAAATGTTACATCCCTGACCTGCCAGGATGATAAAAGCGTTTTATTTCAATCGAATAATTTTTTGTTAGCGAGTCAAAATATAATACATATTAAGGTTTGCATTCCTCTACAAATTCGTTAATCTATCGTTATAAAAATTAGGCTTTGTCTAATTTCAATTCATTGTTTATTTCTATTCATTCTTTGTAGTTTTTTTCTTAATACATATTTATGTTATATTTTTTTAATTTTATGTATTATTTTATCATATTTTTAGTATTTATTCTTATTTATATTTCTTTTTGAAGTTTTCATTTTTCCATGTTCCAGTACATTGTCAGCAAGTGCAGGGAATAAGGAGAAAAAAATTAGTTATTTATCGTGTACATAATTTTTTTAAAAAGTAAAAATTAACTTGATATTAAACAAAATCGAATTTCTCTGACGATACGTTATGTGGTAGTCAAGAGTTGATACGCTTAAATAGGTATGTCCAATATTTCGCTAAAAAGTGGTATACCTTGACGAAAAAAGGTCCCCAAATTGATAAAACAATTTTAACGTTTAAATATTTATGTTATTAAAGAGGAAAGACCAAATTATTTTCTGAATATTTTTCAGATTTTTTAATCCTTCCTATAAATGTTAAAAATTTTATTAAAAAATCTTGTTTTTTTTTTCGAGTCAAAAAAATTTCGTAAAATCTAACTTATCGACATTTCTGTCGGAAAGATCATAGTTTGTTAGTTAAAAAATCATGAAAAATCAATTAAACCTTTTTCTTCTGTAATCTTAGGAAATTTAGAATGATTAAAGTATACTTAATGTAATTTGAAAGAAACATTACTTACATTTTTAGCAGAAATTTTTTTAACAGATATTTTCCACCGTAGTCGTTCCTTCTTTTTAGCCATTGACAGGCGTTAATTGATGTACGTCAATATATTGACAAGTTACGGCAGGGAAATTTATTGGACGGTAGCGCAGAAGTGATATAATTCGTTCTAATTTTAAGTGAATCTGGTTAGTAGATTTTTAAAAAAAATTCACTTCCAAATTATTTTTTTACCTTACGTTTGAGGAAGAATTCTGCACTGAAAACAACATTTAAATTATGAAAGAAAATCAAATTTTACAAGTAAAAATAAAACGGTAAAAAAATACATTTCTAAAATAAGTTCATTCATTTCTGAATAAGTTCTGAATATTTCATTAAATTCCAACAAGTACTTAATTTTTACAAGAATTTACAAATTAATGTGTTTCAACTGAAAAAAAAAAAACAACTAAAAAGGCCTAAATTGGACATACCTACGCTTAAAGAATATTGCGTTTTCTATACCTGTCTTATGAAAACCATTATAAATAAATATTAAAAGGAATTTTAGCAATCTAGTGTTTAATTTCAACTTCAGAGTCCATTTAATATATACGCTAATATATATGTCAATATCTTTTTTATCTGAATATATGCACCAAATATCCGAATAACTTTAATTGTTATGCTTGAAATCATTAAATGATTGATAACGATTTAACAAAGCCAAAATGTTGGCATGCATCAAAATTATATTTACCAAACAACAACTCTTTGTTTATTTGTTTACGCCTAAATAATCGGATAAAGTTTGCTTCACACCCCTAAGATATTTTACTAATGGTCACACCTTTATGCCAAATTCATTTTGAAGACACCATCTGGTTTTAAAACTCCGAAAACACAAAATGTTTTTCATCGTTCCTTTTTTTTATTTTTTACTCACGAATATCACGGCGACAGAAAAATTGATTTCAGACATAAAGGTAAATATTCCAGCATTTGTAAAATCCGCAGCTTCATAGGCTGTGTATAAAAAAGAAATGATCACCAATGAAAGACATGCCGTAGACGTTTCTCTCGCAAATAACTAGTACAGGTATTTGGTGCGATGTTCAACGGTTGATAGAATAAACCGAGTCTGATCCTAATCTGGTAAATCTGAATGATTTGGTGAGTAAAACTTTTCATTGGTAAAGGTAATGGTAAGATTAGCAGTTTCCATATTAGAAAAACCTCGGTATTCATTAAATGAAAAGTGAGTTTTACTGTAAGTTGAAATTAATAAACTGTTTTACACTGATTGTTTCTCAGAAAATTAAAGTTCTCATATCCATTAAAAGTAATAGCTCTTTCTCAGACTGATGGGAATTTTGTGCTAATCGTTTTGGGTTTTGGTAGAGCGGAATGTTAACACCTTGTTTATAGGAAGGTCCTTGAATATCGACAGGTGGATCCTCGACTCCCGACAGAGTTCCGTTCCTACAATGCATCGTAGCGCGATTTTCATTTTTACATACATATGCCGGCTTTCATTTTCTTCGAGGCGCCGTCTTCAGAAGAGGTTACACTACATTTGGAAGCCATAATGGAGGTCAATAATTTTCTCCAACACAACAGATCACGAAAGAGAGCAAATGCATAACAATCAAATATGGCGTACAACCACGAAATAACATTAATGGAGACTGCGCCATAACGACGAATCGTCGTAGGTCGGAACTGTCGGAACTCGAGGACTTTCATTATATGTTCTGCTATTTAAAAGGTTTACTGGTGTGCTTTTTGATAATTTATAGCGCCATCCATAGGGTCAGATGGAAAGTCCTATATCCGTTAAGCTCTATAGAATTTGTTCCTTTGGCGACATTTTTAGTCATTAAAAGGAGAATAGTTTTGTACACCAACAAAGTTACAGGCATGTCTAAATATACTGGATGCCAGATATGATATCAATATTAAATCCTAGATGTGGCGAGTCGACGGAAATGACAAGAGCTCAGCTTAACCTGAGAACTCTGGCCTTTTTCTATAAATAGGATAATCAGATGGAGACTCATATGTATGTCATGAATGGTGTCCAAAACGTTCAAAATTTTCTAAACTCTCATCCGTATGCAACAATTATCTCGGTATCTTGATTGTAATCGAATGTATTTTCTACGTCTTAAAGAAAACAATCGTTCATGGAGTGGCTCTACAGGACCACAAATCCTTAACAACTAACATCTACACTGAAACAACTAAAATGGATATAACATGTAACTCGAAGGTACATGTATAATAATCATTATGTTGACAATCCACACAACCTTAAACAAAAGGCTGGGAAGTAAACTCCTATCAGTACTCAAAATGGTGATGAAATGGGACTTGAGAAACCTTTTTTTCTTTTTAAGCTTATCACCCCAAGCAAGCCGCTAGCACGCAAGGGGTTACAGAAGGTTTGGAGGAAGAGCAGATAGGAGTGGTAAAGGAGAGGATGTGGAGAAAGATAGTGGATCGATCAAGGCAAGGTGGTTACAGAAGATTTGGAGCGAGAGCAGATAGGAATGAAAGGTGAAAGGATGTGGAGAAGAGAAGTGGATAGATCAAGGCAGCTGGAGATGTCGATTGACGTTACACTTAAATAGTTGGAGCTTGTATTTGTCAGGGAAACAGGAATAAGGAACGGAGTTCCACAGGCGAGATGTGCGAGACATGAAGCTATTGGAGTAGAAGAGACGCCTACATCTAACAGTTGCAACGGTGAAGGGTTGGGAACGGGATGCCAGCCTCGTGGGACGTTTAAATTCATGAGGCCTAGGAACTAGCGAAAGCAGCTCCTCGGAGCAATTACCGTGAAAGTGTTTGTAAAAAAAGCAGAGCGAGGCAACGTCGCGTCTGTGAGAGAGCGACTGCAGACGAGATACCTATTTTAAGAGAAAGATTTTATGAATTTCAGCTGAAAATATAGCTAACTCTTCCGTCAATTAATTCCTATTACTTCCTGATTGGATACGGCAAAACCCATTATTATCATTTAAGGACTGTGGATTAGGACAGAACATTGTAATGGCTAAAATCACTGAACTGTTAGCTGGAACTGGTCTATATATAAATATATATTTAATTATTTTTTCACACTCTTTTCATTTATTTCCTCTTTTCTAACGACTGTTAATCAATTTAGAATATTATTTAAGGAACAATAATCAGCGATTCGTTGTTGGTCAATTTTGTCTCGCGTATTTAATTATATACTGTAAATGAAAGCTAAATCGAATTATATTTTAAAACAAATGTAGTTACTGTTTGCTATCGTCGGAAGCAAACATCAAAAACTCCCTTAAAAATCTAGCTTCATTCTCCGCATTATTTTTCTAATTTTATTTAATCATTTCACTCCAAACAAGGAAATAAAGTCAGGAACAATGCAAGGGGAGACTGAGCGATTATGAGAAAAAGAAAACAGTATTAAGGATAGAGGACAATGAAAACGACAGACGGACAGTTGCATACTAGACAATTGTGTCCGTAGATATTTGCGTCCCTATATATATATATATATATATATAGGCTCGCCGCTCTTTTGTGTCCCTGGAGAACTGAGTAAGTCTTATAATTTTTTTAAGTTACATATTTCTTCAAAGAGATGTTTAATATAGAAATTTGCACGCTATTACCGTTAATTACTCTGAAAAAAGCAGAAGGAAAAAGAGAGAAAAATATATTTTAAAGCAAGAGAAAATTAAGTTAGCAGGTTCAGTTCACTCCAGAACTGCATACCGCAAACAAGTATAAAATTCTAGAATGTATACATTGAATTTTTATTTGGAACACATGACTGTTCCGAAAATCAAAGACTGATGGATAAATATTTGTGGACGAAGAAAACTACATCTACGATTATCATGAGAAAAACACCGATAAAACAAAAATATAACGGCGATATATATTTGCAATACTGTTAATCTGTCATTGCATTTTAAACAAAAGTAAACTTTTAATTTTAATTTTATTTTATTCCTTTTTTAAAAAAATTGAATATTACTACCTAGGTTTTTTTCTTTCAAAATTAATGATAATTGCCATTAAAAGCTTCAAAATATTATTAGATAAACGCATTTATCCAGGGACTAATTTGTCTAGGGACGCAAATGTCCAGTACGAATCTGTCCTCGAACAAAAAAAATCAAAACAAAACAAAAATAAACGACAGGGATTGATTGTAATCAAATACTTAAAAATCGAAATTGATTGAAGTCGAAGATAGTTCCACAAGCAAGGAGTGCGATCGAAGAAACTCTTAGCATAGGACTTACGGTTACATCTCGCCATTTTTATTCAAAAGCATGAAATCTTGTTACCAATCTCAGTACTGCACTAAAAATCATCAGTTTAGATACCAAATATAAAAGCTGATCAGAATAATTAACATGAAAATATTTATTGAAAAGCCACAGGTAATCTACATTAAGGCGGTGGGGGAAGTCAGCCAAGCCGAGATGCCAGAGCAGGAACATTGCATATTCTTTGAATTACGGACTGGTTTAATTAATCCCAGTTCTTTTAAGATTTAATCATTTGAGTCATTTTTGTTGTCGTTTTCAGGAATGATCACGCAAACATCAATGTCTAAAAATGATAGAGTAATGTAGATTACATTTATTGAAAAGTAAAAGGATAACATTTTAGGATCTGCAGATATTTCGCCTCAAACATGAAGCAAAAATGTCAACAGAAGCCCTAGAGTACATGCTCGCCGTACAGTTGAATGACAAGTTGTTGATAACACCTGCACATTTCTCCTAGGTTATTCCTTGAATCTTCTCATTGACGGCTGCCTTCAGTGCAGCAATGTAACAAAGGTTGCCCTGGTAGATGTCGTCCCTGAGGAAGCGCAGAAGTAGAAATCTGGGGGTTTTAGGTCAGGTGAGTGAGATGGCCATTCCACTTCAGATTTGCAGCTAAAGAGACGCTTCCCAAACATTTCCACGGTGCCGTGTCATGGTAACATTAGCAGTGTGAGGAGATTTCTGTTGGAATCACTGTTCCTCCTCATCAAGGTCAACATGCCCCTCGTGCTCACCACATATGAGAGGTCGTTGCTCTGTTTCAGCAATTGTGAAATACCCTACTTGATGCCATTATGAATATAGCTAGCAATATCATTTCGGATTCATGATTTCCCCCAGTTTTTTGCAAGAAAAACGACATTCAGTGTGAAGTAGATTCACTTTACGTTCAATAATGTCTTCATGGTTGCCGTAAATCAGACGTTTAAATATCCGGTTTTTTCTAATTAATTTTGTCAAGAAATATTCCGGCTTGAAATAAATTGTTTTTTCTATGTTGTCAGATGCACACTAAATTACTACAGTAACAAATACATCCTGCTGTAAATTAAAATGCAAGATCTGTCAGCAGATGCTGTAACATTTTCCACGCGCATTTTGATTCCTACTTGGTGCGTGGGTGTGCGTGCATATATATATATATATATATATATATATATATATATATATATATATATTAATCTTCACACATTCATGGATCAATTTCTTAGTGTTGTTATTAAACTGATTAAGAAACAAGCCGTAGTTTTGGTCATTTCTTTTATCTTACCAAGTAGTTTCAATCTCATCCAATGTCATCTTCAGGGGTAAATTACTAAGACAAAAAAATATAATCTAATTCATAGCTATGATTTTGTTTTTTACAAATGCGTATCCGATGTAGTCAATTTGAAATATGTCTAGATTATTCATATGCTTGAATTATCATCAAAATAGCAACACATCTGTAAAATCAAAACTACAAAGAAACAACATTATTTACTAGTTCAAATGCCTCTTAAGGAACTGTCTTCCTGATCAAACCAAACTCATAAATAACTACATCGGTCATGCGAGTAGAATGATCAATCTTTCATTCTCTTAAACACTGTATTGCGTCTATCATCGGGGATATTTCGTGTATCCTTTGAAATCATTCCACCTGGCAGTAGTATTGACATAGCATTTTCTACTACTAATACTAGAATTAATTAATTAATTAATTAATCGTTTGATAATTGTGTTATATAATATCTAGTTAAATACAGCATCATCCCAGGTATTATGACTCAGATATTGCAGATATATATAATGTTACTGTGGAAGAAGACTGATAATTATCTTCTGTTAACGAAGAAATCTCGTCCTAGGTATGTCGATAAACAACATCCGGCAGCAAGACCTCATACTGGGAGGATGTTGTGAGAGTAGAGCCACCTCTTAATTGCTGTTGTTCCCAGGTCTACTCTGGTCCATGGTGGTAGCACCTGTTAGGGTCCCAACAATGGTCAAATAGTTAACCCCCAAAGAGGGGTCAAAATATTATGAAAGTATAAAAATACGTTTTTGACATAAGATTGCCAACAATATATTTTCATATTAAAAAAAATTACAGGCTATACTTTATTGGAAAAGAATGAAAAAAACGTTTTGAGAAAATTACCAAAGCTCTCAAAAAAATTAAATTTTGGTATTCAATGACCCATGACATGTTGGTATGCCATTAAGCAAACCAAATCAAGTAAAGAAGAAATCCAGTCTTGACAGTAGTCTTTATCTTCAGAGTATAAGGTAACTGAATGTTGCATGTTTCTCTTCATATTACTACTAATAAAGCTATAATTATCACTATTGTTGTCAGCATCACCCAATTCATTTTTGTCTGTATTTTCTCAGATAATATCTTGTAATTAATCCATAGATAGCGGGCCATATCTAGCAACATTATGCATCATTCAATTTTCCTTTGACACTCGATGTTCATCACTGAACTGCAATTTTCTTTATCCTTATCACCTTCTGTCTGAAACTCTATCAAGTGCAACACTGTAACTGGCATGATTGTAACCTTTTTACCTTCCAAAATCTTGGGAGTCTGAATAAATAAAAAAAATAAAGGAATACAAAATGTTGCCAGTATTACCAGTGTCCTACCTCATTGGTCTATATCATGTAAGCCCTCCGTTTAAAAGGTGGAATCGATAATTTGAGTGCCGCTTCACCTTAAAAATCAGGTTACAGTACAGTGGATATTCACAAGTTTCCTGAACCTATGTCGGAGATACCGCGTCAATCGTGAGAACTCTTGAAATGATTGTCGACAAATCAAACTAACTTGTTATAAATAAAGTGGCTTTTGTTGGAGATGAGAAAAATGTAGTTGTAACTTGTTTTATAAACACTGTCAAGTAATTTCTCATTCTATTAGAAGTCGTTTGCTTATGTCTCAGTTTAAATACTTTTCTACTTTCCTTGTGATACGCTTCACATATGTATGAAACTATTCCCTATATTTCCAATTATGTTATCTACCCCATGCATGTTTTATTGCAGGTTTAAATACCCTTTCATACCGTACATCGATAGATATTTAAGTCTCTTTGATTCAAACTTGACTGTAGACTCTTATGCCTTGTGTTTCAGATGTAAGATTGAGAACATTCACGTATTTGGACAACTCTTTTCAATTCGGTGTATATAAGCAGTAGCTCTCATCATTCATAAACTTCAGTTGCATGTGCATCGAAAGCGTAATGTTTGAATCAATATATTCCTTGTATGTAGTTTAAAATGCGGTTTGATTTATATTTCCAAAGTGGACCTACATTCAGCCGAATCGATACGCCGAATCACCCAAGCATTCAGCGCCGGAACTAACGAGAGCTTATGACTTAGCGGTTCACCAACATCAATCCTCTGTATTCTAGTCATGGAATAACCTCCAATGTAGTCATCAACAGAGGTTGAGTCAAAACGAACAGTATGCAACCGTGGTAGCCAATGCAATTGAGCAGTTTCCAAATACTTCACTATTTCTCTTTCACGACCAGCCACCATCTTACGTTATCTGACTCGTTTAAATAGAATTCGATATTATTGAAGAGCCACAAAGAAATAGACGTAGAATGCACAGATTAGATTTATCAGAAGAGTCACGGATGGTTGCATACCATCGACACAGGTGAAAAGATATTTGCCTATATGCCTAAATAATACTAAAAAAGAGACAGTAGAAGCAGATGCCGCAAGTATAAGGAAACTGCAGTCAGATTTAATTAAGACTTATTGCGTTCATTTAATAAAAGACATTTGGAGTTTTCAATGTGTTGTAGAGTAGCTAGCACCCCTTCAGCACTCTACCAGTTGGCCTGCTTCATAGACTTAAATATTCCACGATTCAGGACTTCAACAGTTTATACTAAGCTCATTGATATTCAGATTGATCTTACTTTGTTTGGCTATATAGCATTTGACACTCCTCTATTCCTTGTAAGTTGTCTTGTTAATTGTTTTGTAACTTTTTGTTCTGTGGTTTTTGTATGTATCCGTGAGCACCGGATGCTGGTGCTGAATAAATATCTTAAGCACTCATTCTTCTCTGTGTATCATTCACCTCGACAATACAACACGATCTGATTCCTTTACAAACCAATTCACACGACCATCCACAATTAGTCATAAAAATGGAATATCACAGTGAATATTTCAAGTAAAATTTTAGCTTATAATTACGAATCTGATTATGGGGGAATTGATCCTTCCTCGTTTATATTTATCGCCATTCAGCCAATATAGAATTCAACTGCATCACACTGAAGACTGAAATATATTTGACACTATGATAATTAAAAGACCATATGTCCTCAGGAGTCCCATTTTACATGCAAATACAGTAAAACTCATTTTTCTAGTTGGTTGATACACGAAGCATTTTTCTCGGACGTTCTGCTACTTAATTTACACCTGAAAAAAGTCACATTTCCTGATTAGCACATTTCGACAATTATTCATCATGATCATTGATTTTAATATGACAGCGACATTCAAATCTCATTCACACTTACTTTAGTAATTGAGGCCATTTTGACTATTTAATGATCGGTGTAATAATAAAGAGTTCGCGGATTATTTACCTAGATTTCTTATTTGTGAAATTATATTTTGATTGATAATATTGGCGAAAATTACATTTAACAACCAATAATAAAGGATATATATATATATATATATATATATATATATATCCTGCTATTTACCCATAGCTGGAGGGAGAAGAAGAGGATTCACACCTTTCCCAAGGGTATTAGCACGTAAGTGAATGTAATGGATTCGACTGGAATTCGAACTCGGCTCTCCGATTCCTCAATCCAAGCCGTTATCCATTACTCCACCGTGCCTCCAGACTGGGCTCTATAGCCTTGGATGGCAACTGGTCTAGGAGAAAGACAACTCTGAATTCAAAACCTGCGGAACGTCGTTTGGGGACCTTGTGGCATTCGGTGCACCAGGTCCCTGTATTCGTCCCTCCAAAAAGTGTGGATGGCCCTGCACAAAGCCTTCACCACTATAATCAAATCGTGTGTGGGTGTCGGGCTTTCAGTTTCTGGGAACTGATCTGTCTGACCCTCATACGTCGAGTTCGACGGGAGAGTCCATCATATATATATATATATATATATGTATATGGAAGAGGTTACAGTTGTTCCAACGAGAGAAAAGTGTATATATTAAAAAGAAGAGAGAAACCGCAAACGTTTTTAGTTGCAATGGGGATTTTTAAAAATATATATTATGCTTTATTTCCCATAATTTTGCAACACGTGTTTCTGGTCTCGCGACCTTCTTCAGAGTAGATATTTCCACATATTATTAAAAGCAATTAATTTTCCGTATGGTTTTCGATGTTAAACATTCTCGATGTTAAACATTCTCTCTTTTGTGTGTTAGTGACACAAATGTCTTCCTTGAACTGGCAGTGAGAAAGTTCTTGCTTGAAGGGAAATAAAACAATTAAGATTGGTCCGAGAAAGGTTGAGGAATGATAACTGTATTCTTATCATTTAATGACCCCTGTGTGTTCTTAAATCTATTTCCTTTTTTGTATTGTGTGGGTTTTTGTTAGTATGCATATGTATACGTATATTCCCTCTCCATATATACATACTATCTTATTATAAGGAATTAGTATACACATGTATACATACAAACACGCACACATATAAATACATACATATATGCATACATACACATACACACACTTCCTATGCTGTGTAGTGTTCGTGTGTGTGCGTGTGAGTAGTATATTTGTTATTGCCAATGTGTATATATATTGGTGCTCTACAGATTCCCGCGTATGAGTGTGTGCACATACATGTGAGTCGTTCAACCACTGTATTTGGCTACTATGTGTCCATGTTGTGTATTTTTGTGTGTGGGGTTATGATATATTTAGTGCTGGTTTAAATTTGTCTATGAAGTTGTTTTTTTTTTTTCGTGTATATTTGTTTGCTTGATATATTAGCATACTTTTGAATTCACCCTGGTTACATTTATAGATGTAAATCAAAGAGGTTTCTGTTGCCTGGTAATTTAATGTTGCTTTTGTGAAGTGAAATCTGTTGTTTAGTTGTTGGCTGATACCTATATATGACTTCTAGTATTTTGACCATTTGGATGCACAAATCACATTTATTGGCGTTGCAGTTTAAATTTTTATTTATTATGAATGTCGTTTTCTGGTTTTCAAAAGTGTAAACATTTCGTTCTATTATGATGTCACAAACCCTACATCTTTTTTGTTGCATTTTGTGTCTCCTTGTATTGTGTGTTGTTTGGATTTGCATGAGGTTAATATATATTTCTGGTTTCTATATTGGCATTTGCTTTTAATTATTTTAGTTGATTTTACTATATTTTTCTATTTGTCACTCTCGCTCAGTAGACTTTTTTGTAATTACTGTAAAGAGTTCTGGGTTGTTCTTGTTGTATGTTGAGACATATGCTAGAGTTTGTTACGTTTCTTTGGATTTCGTTGGAAAGGAATTATTTTTCCGAGTGCAAAATCTTTATTTATTAGTGTTGTGGGTTAGCCTCGGTTTTTACTTTTTTTTTTTTAGAGTTCTATGTAGTTCTTCTAGGTGGGTTTTTCGGAGGTGTTTGTCAGTCACTATAATACAAACCCAACATGCTAGAGAATATATATATATATATATATATATATATATATATATATATATATATATATATATATATATATATATATAATCAAACAAATCTTTTACCTCATATGGGGAATAAGCTATAACCGCAGCTATTTCCGCAGATGACGATAGTGGTCGTCTGTCTTTTCAACACCGGTGTGGAATAAAATATTTCATTTGTTTGATTACTAATTTTATTTCTCTGTATAAATTAAATAAAATACATTGACCTCTCTTTTGTAGATCAGTACTACTAGGATCCACTGGGATTATATACCAACATATTTTTTACCTTACTATATATATATATATATATATATATATATATATATATATATATATATATATGTGTGTGTGTGTGTGTGTGTGTGTGTGTGTGTGTGTGTGTGTGTGTGTGTGTGTGAAAAGACTTCACAAAGAAAGACTTCCGATCTCAACCGAATTAAATTTCAGTTGATATTTACGTATGTCACAATTACAATTTTGTAGGAGTATCAATGAAATTTATTTACTAAAATTCAATTTCAATCCATCTAAAAGAAAAATAAATAGCTTCTTCTGAAGTAAAAAAAATATACTAGGGTGCGGCAAAAATAACTCCCACCTTTTGAAGCTTTCGCCTGTGTGGTGATAATGAATGGCAAATGTACACTATTTGCATTATTCGGACTATTGTCCTCATCTTTGTCGCTATATTTATTACAACGTTTCGGCCGTTATACGCTCCGGTCTTCTTCAGGTGTTTGGAATGGCGACCTGAACCCCTTATTTTGCTCACTGGAGTAGACTGTTCTAGTTCCACGTGCCATGTTTAAGGAATGTCAGTTATCAGTTATCTCCTGTTAATTCCCCTCTGCAATTTCTCCACTGCCTTAACCAGGTATTGAACTCACACTCTATGGGTCATGCCACTGGATCTAACCATCGCCTTCATCTACCACAGTGAGCCAAATAAAGGCTTCAGTTTGACATTCCAACCAGCTGAAAAAGGCCGGAGTGTACAACGTTGCAATAAATATGGCGACAAAGAGGAGGACAATAGTTTGAATAATGTAAAAAGTGTACATAATACCTCATCTCAGAAATATAAACAGATAATTGCAATTGTGCCTTCATCTATCGACTATCTTATCATTTTTTCCAGGTATCATTCGTTAACATCATGGCTTGAACCGGTGTTCATCGTGTGCCTGCTCTTGAAACGCTTTCTAATACCATAAGTCTGTAAGTCTGTAACACATTTAGGGTTTCTTGTTCATTTCATGTAATTTGGGAACGATGCAGTTCCGGATAGAAAATTGATAAGTCTGGGGGTTGAAAATGTCAGGGTCACAAGTTCAGTGCTTAAAAGCGCTCGAATTCCAGAAAATGATCAGGTTCTAGACATCGTCTACAAGAGTGCGTGGTGAATAGAGGCCAATATTTGGAGGTGGTTGTTTAACAAACCAAATGAGTCAAAGCTGTGGCCCTTTGTTTAAGCAACAATAGTTTTTTTAATAGCAGTTACCTTGCACTTTTTCACAGCCTCTAAAATGCGATTCATGTTTTCTGGGCATAATATTGTTACACAATATTCGACATCGACTGTATGTATAAGAGTGCGCGTTAGCCCAGAATCCTCACTAATATCTTCGAGCGAGTCATCTGTTTCTACTTCTATGGTCATGAAGAGATTGAAGGCTTTTATTTTCATCAGGATGATATACGAATATAAAATAGATAGCCGAGAAAAGGGGATTATTGGCTTTTTCCTAAATGATGTTCATTGATTCTACACCGTACAGTGATGAGAAATATGTCCGAAGATTTCATATCTCGGGAAAAATAAATACATGAAATATTTTCATCCAAGATTAACGGTAATATCTGCATAAAGTGGGGAAAACGTTGACAGATTTTTACTGAGAAATTATATATATATATATATATATATAGATAGATAGAGAGAGAGAGAGAGAGAGAGAGAGAGAGAGAGAGAGGTTAGTTTAATAAGAAAAAGCAATATTCGCAACATTTTTATATTGAGCTCTCTGGATTACATGCTCCTTGAGATCGCCAATACGGATTACCAAACATATTACCTAACTATATATGGGTAAATATAAGTAGGTATACGAACAAGCGATCGTATACAAAAACATATAAATGCTCTATAGTGTAAGAATATACAGTGCTCAATGTAAAGGAATACTTGGTCTAACTAACGCCTTTATCCACTGTGCCATGTGTCACAGTGGATAAAGGCGTTAATTAGATCCAGTGACATGACCCACAGAGTGTGAGTTCAATACCTGCTTAAGGCGGTGGAGAACTTTGAAAGGGAATTAACAGGAGCTAACTGAACAACCACCTGAAGGAGCCTGGAGCGTACAATGGCCGAAACGTTGTAATAAATATGGCGACAAAGATGAGGACAATAGTCCGAATAATGTAAATAGTATACACACACACACACACACATATATATATATATATATATATATATATATATATATATGAACTTTATTTTAATACATCATGTGCTTCCGTTCCTTAACTTTGGTTAATTAATGATGAACATGTCATTTTCGTTTATGATCGATTTCATCACGAAACTTTTGTTATGTTTAGAGCGTAATTATACATTATTATTGCTTAGAGTCCAATAGTATTATAAAAACCTCGGAAAATTCCAGTAACATATCTTTAATCATATCTAATATAAAACAGTTCAGAGCTTAATCTAATTGCTTGGACAATTTTGCTGTTAAACCATGTATGTACGATTTAATTCAGGATATATTGTAATAACTCCTACAAACGCATTCATTGCACAGTCAGATGGGGCTTTTGCAATTTTATAAATATATTAATGTTTTCATGCTGACGTTTATTTCTGATTTTCGGGGTCTCACATCCATCAAGAAGGGTATTCCGAAAACATAGCGGTATTCAGTAGCTTGTGTTTTACCCTTTCATCTGATTGGAAATATTTCTACTTTATATATAATTGTCTTCTTAAAATCGAGAACCCTCGTCAGATATTTAATTTTTTACCGCACTAGAATTATGTTGACAGTTGGAAATTTTAATCTGCATGAGAGAGTAAATTTTTCTTTTAGTCACGTGATAACGAAATAATACAACCATATTGTTATTATTATTATTATTATTATTATTATTATTATTATTATTATTATTATTATCATCATCATCATTATTATTATTATTATTAAGAGCAGCAATGAAATTTTACTCTCATAATAATAATTTATTTCAAAATTACATTTAGTCGTACAAACACCCTACATAGAATTAAAACATTAAAAAAATGAAATGATTAATGGTATGAGGGAAGACAAAATCAGACATAAACGACTCAAATGTGTCCCCAGTCGACCCAGATGAGTTTGGGAACGAAACCGGTTGGTCTGTCTTGTTTGTGTTTTCATCTCTTATTTTTTATTTTCATAATGCCTTTCAGAAATAAATTTTATTTTTCCCTTGCAATATTACGGTTTTGTACCTCAAACAATTGATATATATATATATATATATATATATATATATACCGTAACTACATATAATAATTTTGCAAGCAAACGAAAATTGTATGGATGGGTGTGTGAGTATGGATGGGTGTGTGTGTATGGATGTATGCATACGTTGATTTTATATACACGAGATTAGAATTAAAGAAGCACACAAATACGTATGCATGTAATGACAAAAATATTTAATTTTTGCGACGCAGATCATTCAATGAATTTATCTAATACGATTTGAATGCATTATTATTTTAAACCTTTTTTAAATAAAGTAAATTATTGGAAGGAAATTTCTAAATATGTCGGTGTCTCGTGTGTGAAACTTGACAAAATGATTATTCTTACCATAATGTTATGATTTTTAACGCTTGTGTATACAAAACGCTCTTGTTTTATATCAGTATCATTTTTCCGTGTAGAAGCTGATATTGTCTCTAGTACGTTAAGATATTCAAATTAATGAACTCTCAAATTCTTCTTTTATATGCTGAGCCTCTTCAGAACGTAAGTGATCTTCCCCACTTTTTCTGTCCCTTTTTTTTCTTTTGTTATTTCTCCTAACGCCTGTTCTGCCATCCGTTTGCTGAAGCCATTCAAGTATGTAACGCGCTGCTTTCCTCTGCCCCACGTTTCAATCTCTCTCGTGAGTATCTGATTTTACAAGCTCTCCTTCCTCGTTAATGCCCAAGATATTTCAACTGTCTCTTCATGATGTTATGCATAAGTTTCTTTTTTTTATTTTCCATTCTCTCCAAAACCTAATGATGCGAACATAACCGGCCTATTGTATACACAGCATTTTTTCTGTAGAACCACATTTCTGTTGTTTCAAATCTCTTCTTCATAGTTAAGGAGATCGTCCAGCATTCACTGCCATACAAGAAAATAGAACCCACGTAACATTTCAGTACTCCTTTCTTTGCTTCCAACGAAATTTTTGTCTCTCTCAGTACTCTCCTTAGCTTTTGGAATGCATCTTTAGCCATACCAAATACGTCTTCGGATCTGAGTGTCGCACTTTACGTCCCCAGTGTGAATATTTCCAGATATTTAAATTTATGTACATGCTTGATTTAGTATTTGAAACGAATGTAATTTGAAACTGACTTCAATTTTTCAGAATGCACGTTCTGTGAAATAATAAAAAAAGAAAAGAAGCAACGTTGAAGAATATTTGACAAACTCAATCTATATATGTCTATATTTCTGACATGAGGTATTGTATACTCCGGCTTTTTTTAGGCTCTGCCTATATTTCTGAGTAGTGTTATTGCAATTATTTACATTATTGAGAATGTTGTCTTAATTTTTATTGTTATATACGACGTTTTAGCCGTCGTACACTCCGACCTTCTTCTATACATGTTTATATTTCTGAGATGAGCTATTTTAATTATTTACATTATTTACATTCTTCGAACTGTTGTCCTCAACTTTATTGCCATTTTCATGACGTTTATGCCATTGTACGCCCCGGTCTTCTTCAGGCTTTATCCATATATCTGAGATGAGGTATTGTAATTATTTACATTATTTACTTTGTTCGGACTGTTGTCATATTCACAAAGTTTCGCCCGTTGTACAGTGCGACCATCGTAATATCTGTTTCTTTATGTTATTTATATTATTCGGACAGTCTTTATTGTCGTATTCCCGACGTTTCGGTTGTTGTACTTGAAGGTCACATAGCTCTGTGAATAAAATCCTGTGACTTGAACCAAAGAATTGCGAGTTCATTACTTGGCTACAGCTGAGGTGAACAAAAAAACATAGAGTTGAGTTGAAGGGAGATCACTGATACTGAGACATCCGGAAGAGTCATGACACTTGGAACTACAATAATCTATCCTGTTGGACGAAATAAATGGTTCAGTTCGAAATTCCAATCTCCTGAAGAAGGCTGGCGTATAGAACTCACGAAATGTTGTGAATATGGCAACGAAGATGAGGGCAACAGTTCAAACAATGTAAATAGTGTAAATAAATAGAATTTATTATAGCAAAAACGATTCAAATAGAATTCTGTAAGGAAAGCATTAAAAATAGTCTTAGATATAACTCCCTGGGATTTAAAATCAATTTGACGATATAAAATTACATCTGAATTATATTCATCTGAATTTCTGGAATAAAGAGTTAACATTATTTGCAATTTTTACATACGTATTATTTTCATCGTCTTTGCTCATGTTTCGGACAAGAGCGCGTTGATTAAAACGTTTATTATTGAATTAGTGATATTGTATTATCAATGCCCGGGCTGTGTGTACTTGTAGCCAGTGGAAACGGAGGCGAGCTATAAGTGAGCAATATTAATAAGAACTGAACGAGAGATCCCAATGACTTGAGCATGGAACGACATTCAACAGGGTTTTATGTTCACAAGAAACAGAAAATGAAGATATGAAGACATGAACCCGGCTCCCAATAATTTGCTGTTTATTTAAACGAGTTTTCCTGGTAGTATGAAGGTGGCACATACGTCCTTTAGACTCTTCTTTTTGCAGTCGAGCGACTGTTAACGATGTGACTGGTTGAACGGACAGTGGTTCACTTGGTCTAGTCCTAACTGGAACTCTAATTATACAGAGCTGCTACCGGATATATCAATATTTCCGACGAAGTACCACTTAATCTTTTTTTAATTTATTTCTATAATATTTACTTCGTCTTCGCTCAAGTAGGTTGCCGATTTGAAATTTAGACTTCAAAATCTATCTTGCACCGACAAAGTTCGTTAAGGCCCACCTGATTTCGTGTATGTTCAGTCGGTCGCATGATAGACTTATTGCGCCATATACCAATCTATCCCCGTTTAATAATTAAAGAATTAATTTCGGAATTCCTGTAGGTTACTCGAATCCACATAAACGGCCAAAACATTTTAATAATAAAAAAGATGAGCACAACAATAGGTAAATGTTAATAAGTAAACCCCATCTGAATTATAACTGTATTTAACATAAAAATGAGGCTGTAGCCACTCAGACACAAACGAAAGAGCGAATTGTCTGAGAGAAGAAAATATTATCTTGAATCAGAAACCATGGATAAAATATATATTTTAAGTCGTCGATTGTATATAATCTAAATAATAATCATCCTAAAATATATTTACTGCATAATATGTAAGTATTTTTAGGATATTGGAATAATAATTAACATCGATTTTTTCACTCTTTACGTACAATTTAATCGAGATTATTTTGCCTACACATAATCGATTCTTTGTACATGGTGCACCACAAAAAAACAGGAAATTTTAGATTTACGATATGATGAAAAAAATTAGCTAACCTATAAAAAAATATTTTTTTAGTTTGAACACCACATATAACATATGCGTTTTTGTTCATTTTTAAGTTACTAAAATTCTATCCTTTGATTTTGTTTCAAATAACAGTAACAAACATTTCAACAATTAAATAAACTGTACCAAATTTTCTGTCTTTTTTGTCGGGAGGGCACCCAGTAATATTAGGAACAATGAATGCCAGAAGAGAGACAACACCCAGTATTTATTTGCGTCAATGACGCAGTTTTTTTTTTTCTAAAAATAGGTTTCGAAAATTTGCATAGCAATCTACAGCAATTCAGTTTACTGTCTGGCATAGATAACCTTCTTCAGGGGTTAGGATAGGACGACGAAAACGTTGACCTTCGCACGGCAGATCTTCGAGACTTATTTCAGGAAAATAAACCGCGTCACTGATTCCGGTAAATACAGTATATGTATTTCAACAGAATTTATGCTGAGAATCCCATGAGCTGAACACGTGATTCACCGGGAAGTTGTAGAGAAAATGTGAAAATATACTTATAATCAGAAAGAGAGAACCCATATTTCTAGATCAGAAAATGAAGAAAGAGGGCTTAGATAATTTGACACACGCAGGACATAGTGAAGACAAGACAGGGGAAAGCAGTGTTATTCTATCTAACGAGCTTGTATAAAGGAAAGCGTTTTGAAAAATAAATAACGAAAATCTTAGTTAGAACGACAGAGAAAAGGAAGCCGTGGCGAACCATAATAAACCACTACCTGATGGAATACGGCAAATAGAAGGAAGCATTCAGCCTCATATGAGATCCGGATTGCCAAGATATAAGAATAAATTAAATATACGACTGTGGTGATATACAGGAAGAAGTCATCTGCGAATAAATGCCAGTTCCATGAGACTATGAACTTAATAAGCCACGCGACTATGTTTATCATCCGGATTCTGATAAATAGAGCACGAAAAAATATTAGAATTTCTATTGCTTGCTCTAAGAACATTCCGAATTTAAAGATCGTATCTGTTCTTCAAGCCGGATTTCCGATCTAATTTTTCTTATTCAATATTATTGCCATACCTGGCCAGGTGCTTCTGGTAATCCTCTCGAATTTCTTGATATAATCCAAAGAAAGATCTGCAATTTAATCGATCCTGTCTTGGCATCTCATCTTTAATCAATTTCTCATCAACGTGACGTGGCTTCTCTCTGTTTTTCTACAAATATATTCTCAGGTGCCCGAACTACGGCGTGCAACTAAATAGGTATTTAGATCTCACACCTTTACTTTTGAATTAGGTAAATGTAACCGCCACTTGTGCTCCAACAGTTTCTTTTCTCTTACTTCCCACTTGTGGAACCGCTTTCCATTCCCTGATAACTACAATCTTGAAAAATTTAAATCCAACGTCAATCGCCATCTTCTCTCCTCATGAAAACTTTTCCGATTTTATTCTTTCCTTAATTCTTTTATTCTTAAAATACCCGTTTAAAATTCCTTATTGCATCGTTAAGTTTCAGCTTTATTGCAAATTATTTCAAATGACTGTAAATGATTGCAACATTGAAATAACAATCATGAGTACGAATGCGAATAATTATTGAAAGAAGTGAGAAGGTACAAATGAAAAGATTTAAAATTGACGAGAGCTGGCCTGAAAAACATAAGAGCATTTTGTCACATTCTTTTTCTCACTGAAACCAAATAGCATCTCAACGATGTCGAGAATAGTTCATTATTTATGAGGTATTGGTATGGCATAACTTATGTTCTAACTAAGGAAAAAAAAGCAGAATTATGATTTTAATTCATTATTAATACCAGGGCATCAAATATAATTTAAGCAAAATGAAACAATACTAAAAGATAAATGTTCAAGAAAACATTCCAGCCACTGATACCACTTTGATCATCAATGTATAACGAAACATGGAACAGACCTTCGTGTCGCAATAAAACATTTATTCTATGATAAAGAAGAAAAGACTACACGAGGACAGATTGAGCGGGGGGCATAATGAGTACATGTAGTAAATCTCATGACAAAACAAAAAAAAGGTCTTTTGTAGAATCCAAACTGAGAAAAGTGCATGAGAATTTATAACAAGAGTCAATTTGTGAATCAACTAAGAAACAAAATTAATTTGAGTTTAGTACGAGAAACTTTTTTATCATTTGGGGTCTTCCTTATAGCATCTATCATTTTCTCTCTCTTCCTCTCTCTCTCTCTCGCTCTCTCTCTTACACACACACATACACATATATAGATACACATGCACACACGTTTATATATATATATATATATATATATATATATATATATATATATATATATATATATATATATATATATATATATATATGTGTGTGTGTGTGTGTGTGTGTGTATGTGTATGTGTGTCTGTGTGTGTGTGTGTGTGTAATTATCCGTTGGTATATAATCCAAGTGAATCCTATTAATTTAATATTAAATATTAAAACTGATTCAGACATAGAGATCAATGTTTTATATAAATAGAGCAACATGTTTCAAACAATAGAAATTAAGGTTATATTAGGTAAATGATCATTTTTCACCTAAGAAACTGAAAAAAATCCTTGTAAAAAATCCTTGTGAAAATGAACATTAACCCAATGTAATCTTAATTCCTATTGTTTGCTATATATATATATATATATATATATATATATATATATATATATATATATATATATATATATATATATATATATATATATATATATATATAATCATTCCAAACCTAGGCAGAGTATTACGAGACAAGAGGATTGGTAATAAAGAAAAGAGTACTGAACTGCTACGCGATATCTGCCTCCCTTTACGGCTTACAAATGTTGGACTGTCTCCTCAAGGATGAAGAAGAGACTCGGGGCAACGGAGACATTGTTATTCAGAAGCATGCTAAGGATACCACGGACCGAACATGTGAGTAACGATGAGGTATTGGAAAGTATGGCACAGAATAGGAGACGTGAGTTCTATTCTCCCATATTTTCATACATGCGAACTGCAAACTACCATATATATATATATATATATATATATATATATATAAATAAATATACACTGATGAGAAATAGTCTGTCTGTGGATGATAATATATACATACTCCTGAAAAAATTATTCCGTTTGAGCTCTCGGGGAGAAAAGTGAATTTAACTGGTGCTGATGCAAGACTTTTCGTTAAAACGAATCGAGTTCGCCCAGTGACTTTATCTAAAAATAAATACGTCTAAATTCACCTTCGTCCCTTCCGTGGGACAGTAGCTTAGGAGTAGAGTCTTTTACTGATACCAAATCAGTCAGGTTTCGATCCCGGCTTGAGAGAACCGGATATCTAGCCACACAGATGAGCTGCGAAACAGGTTGTCTGTGGAAAACAATATATATATATATATATATATATATATATATATATATATATGTGTGTGTGTGTGTGTGTAAAAGTAAATACAACATTTTATGCCAACGCCTGTTCTCTTGAGAATAATGGCAAGTATGTAAACTTTGTTTATTAATCCGTATTTATACACATATCGTTATGTTTTCAATTATGAATTGAAGAATTGAAAGTAAAGTAAAGGTAAAGTATCGAAGGCGCTAAGAGTGGTAATTTTGACCTATTAAAAGAAATTGTGTTATTAATTTCCTCTTGTTTTTATATATGAATAATTATTTTCATTTTTTTTATTATTTGTTATATATATATATATATATATATATATATATATATATATATATATACAAACACATTTCATTGAATACGACAGACAAGGTGCTTTTATTTAGTTTTTTATACAATTTCTCATGCGATCTAATAATTATTTTTCTATTCGGATGATAAATTATATAAAAACTGTCCGAATAATTATTTAAAATATAATTCACCTCCTAGAACAAAATTAAATAGGGCAAATATTATTTACGAATATAAATGCCCATTAAGGAATTTATTCCTTATCAATCAAAATTCGTAAATAATTATATAGGCCACACTACAACATGTTTGACACAGACTCATTCTATACTTTTCTGACCATAGGTCAAATAGATCTCATTTAAATATTCATAGCGACCTACCGGGGACTATTCGTAACATACTTGTTGACAGCACTAATATAATAGCATCATCTACATGCAAAAAATTATTAATAAAAATTAAAAAAAAACAACACATAATAATATTAACTTTGAACATGGACACAATATCTTGACCGTGCTTTGAAAATTAAAAACATTTTACAAAACAGACATACAACAAACTATTTCTTATTTAACAGTTAAAATATTTAATCCTTGAAAATGGCTAAATGTATAGCCGAAAGCGCTCGGATAAAAAGAACATTCGGACTGTTTTTATATCATTTATCATCCGAAATAAAATTTTTAAAAAATAATTAGATCACATGAGAAATTGTATAAAAAACTAAAAAAAGCACCTTGTCTCTCATATTCAATGAAATGTGCATGACAGAAGGATTGCTTCCTAAATACACACACACATATATATATATATATATATATATATATATATATATATATATATATATATATATATATATATATATATAGGGAGAGAGAGAGACAGAAAAACAGACAGACAAACAGACAGAGCGGAAAACATTATATATGAATTTATATAAATCAGATCAATATTAGGCAACTTAATGACAAAGTTGAAAATTCTGTGTAATGCGTTTCATCCGAGGAAATACTTTTTACACTATTAATTCCACATACTTTTACTAAGTGTCGATGATTTCACAGTCCGAGAAATTCAGTGTCCCACTTGTGCATCATGGCTATTTTCATATCAAACTCCCCTTTGCAAAAAATATTTGCGTATTCAATCATAATTTTGGCTTGTCTTCGACATTGTTCCCCTGTACTGGCATCAACACCGGCTTTTGATATTAGAGACCCTAATAAAAATATTACAGGCATTACCTCCGGTTAAGATTCATGTGTCTGTGTGTATTTGCGCGGTTATAATATTTGACTATATTAATCAGTACTTATAGAGCCACCTAGAATAACTTATGTAAAAATCTGTGTGAATATGTGTGAGTGTCTTTATCAATTGGAAATAAAGATCAACTCCCAAATATTATTAAAGAAGTAACAAGTGGGCAATTGTATAAATTTGTCGTCTTAGACATTTACTTTTCTTTTAAAAATCCTATGAAGTTAAAATAAATAGCGAAACGTGTCAAATTTCTGAAGTTTTTCATACATGAAACATATATATATATATATATATATATATGTGTGTGTGTGTGTGTGTATGTATTTTCATATATATATATGTATGCGTGTATGTGTATCTATTTACATATATATATACATACACGTATACGTATATATATATGTATTTACATGTATATATATATATATTTGTATATATATATACACGTATATATATATATATATATATATATATATATATATATATTTGAATTGGACATAGTCCGACAATTTATTTAAAGACATTTTGTTTTTTTATATAAATTATATTATATATAAAAAAAATGTCTTTAAATAAATTGTCGGACTATGTCCAATTCAAGAATATATGACGTCATTTGTTTACATTTGATACGCTAGATATGAATAGAAGAGATTCATGGAAGATTTAAGTTTAAAGATAGTAAAATCGACCTTGCTAACCAGACGCTCCTGGCCGAACGGTTAAGGCACATCACGCGAAGTGATGGTTCCGTATAGGATACAGGTTCGATTCCTGTCGGAAAATTTCTCGGACATTCAGGCCGGTAAATGTTATTTAATACTGCTTATTATAAATACTTGTATCTATAAAAAGAACGTTAAACATAATATATATAAAATATATATATATATATTCCCAAGTAGGCATCTGTGTAGGTGGCACTATTATTTACACCTGTCTCAATCTGGTATCGCTGACAAAAACGTTGGTCTCGAAAAGGATTTCCAATCGGTTGTTGAATGGGGCAGGAAATGGCTGGTTAAATTTAATGCCTCTAAAACAAAACTGCTCACTATTACCCATCAAAGAGAACCCTTCCTTCCTCCCATTAGAATGTCTAGGGCTCAACTCCACAGGAACACCTCTTTGCGACTTCTTAGTCTCACCCTGTCCGCTGAACTGAGATCGAACAATTACATTGAATCAATAGCTTCCTCTACCGCGCCAGAAAGTTTTTCTCGCCCGAGTTCATCCTTCAACCATTGGCCCTTGCATAGGATACTACTGTCTTATATGGTCTGGAGCCCCCGCTGTTCGTTTTAAGGTCCTCGACACAATCCAGAGGATATGCAAATTGGTTGGCCCTGATCTGTCATCTCGTTTACAGTTTACTCGTCTCACAGACGCGCTGTCGTCTCCCTCTGTCTTTTCTACAAATACTTTCACGGTAACTGGTCGGACGATCTACTTTGGCTAGTTCCCAAACTGCATGAATTTAAACGTGCTACAGGTTGGCATCTCAGTCCGACCCTTTCACTGTCCAAACTTAGCCGATTCTTCTACTCCAATAGCTTCATGTTTCGCACTTCCCGACTGTGGAACTCCCTTCTTCTTACTTCCTCCCCTGATAGATGTAATCTTTAATTATTCAAATGCAATGTTAATCGACATCTCCAGATTGCCTTGATCTATTCCCCGTCCTTCTCTTCATCCTTTCCTCTATCTCGCCGCTTTACCCTTAAAAAGCTTAGAAAAAATAAGATGACAATTGGCAAAAATCTCATTTATGCCGACGCGTTTCTTCTTCTGACTTTTCAAGGCAAACATAAAATCGAAATGTTTATGTTATTATAGTTACAGTACAAAATCCAAATTTAGACAGGCGACAGATGCTTCCGCGTAAGCCTCTCTCTGGTTAATGTAAATTTCCTTTACACTAAGATTTGTTTCTTTCCTTGTCGACAATATTATTAAATTCCCAGAGCAATTTTTTCCAGTTGTCTTCTTATATCAAGAAGAGAAAGAGAGAGAGAGAGAGTGAGAGAGAGAGAAAAAATAGATAGATAGATAGATAGATATGTAAACATTATTTTTAGTGGCTACACATATTTGAGTTGATCCTCTGTTTATTTTTAAACAATATATTTATTTATTTTCGTCTACTGTTTAGAATGTTCGAAAAATCTCATAAAAGAAAAAGATGCGGAGGTCGTATCTTTTCCTCCGCTTAATTTAGGAAGTACTACAGGCGTGATTCTACCTCACTGGTTGCTTTGCAAACGCACACACACAAACACACACGCCCAAACATACACAGGCAAACACTCACACGTAGACGATTCCATGAATACTTAATCATCGAGTAGGCAGTATAACAGGTGCTTATTATCATACCTACATCTAGAAAACAATACAGGCTTTTTTTTTAGCAGCTTATCGTTCTAGAGAAATCCTAAAATTCCTAATTCTACTTCCAGGCACATCTTTTAGATCCCGCCGTGAATGCAAAAGTTTTCCTTAAAATCCGCCATTATACCTCTCGTCTGTTTTTGTTTATATCTTTCACTTCACACGAATGCATAGAAAGATTTGTATTGTTGGCGTATCGTTTTCTTGGAAAATAGTTTGTGGTTGTAGCATTTTGATTTGAAAGTCATTTTTGTACCGCTTATGTAGGACAGAATTGGATTGAAATCTGGTCCCCACAGGTGTTTGCTAAAGTACATTAATAATTATACATTTTGTCCCCCTAAAATGATCAAAGAGTGGCTATCTCTATTTCTGTAGTTATAGAGACAATTGAAATTTTATCACGAGGAGAAAATGTTCAAGGTTTTTAGTCCAATTGTATCACTTCTCTCATTCTGACATCGAAATTAAAACGAATCTGACAGAGTTGGCCACACATGATGACGCATTTTATCAATTTAAAGGAAAATAATGCGTGCGAAGAAATTGATACCGCCCCATATAAACATAAATCCGCAATCCAGTCACCAGCTATTATAAAATTAAGAAAATCTGCCCGCAATTTCTAGCCATATACGTATATTTGACTGTCATATCCGAATATGAAACATCATTCAAGAAAAAATCGAGGCATATATATATATATATATATATAATATATATATATATATATATATATATATATATATATATATATATATATATATATATATATATGTGTGTGTGTGTGTATGCGTGCATGTGTTTATTGGTACATTTATATTAATGTTTTACATACTTTAAGATGACATCATACTCAATTTAGTATTTAATTCCTGAGATGAATAATTGTCGATATACATTTTTTATTTAAAACTATCCTTCTTTCTTGGCTGATATAGATGTTGTTTTAGGTAAAATTTCGGCTACGTGTCCTCTGTAGATCATCGGACGTCCATTGTTTGAATAATATGGGATAACCTTTGATTATTCTATTATTTTGACCTTGTGATTCCGTTATTTTTCGATCTTGATGAAGCTGTATTTCACGACCTGATACAGGAATTGAACTCCCAACCACTAGACGTCCGTAACGCCTGTATAGCCGGCTCCTTTAGCCAAAAGACATTGGTGATCTTTTTCGGAGACTTTATAATCTATGCCAGATAGTTTCGACTGATTTGTTTTGTACGTATGCATAATATGATGAACATATATTCATAAATTCGGGAAAGTATCTGCTTTGAAAAAAAAAAAGTCTAACATATTTGTGCATGGAAAGAATCTCAACGAAATATTGTGAAATGTTTGATCCATTCTAAGTCTACACACATGCAGACCTATGAATAAAGAGTTGTCTGACCATCAATGTTTGTATATATCAAAAAACCTATAATAAATATCTGTGTATGTGAATCGTCTGTACAGAGTTGTATGTATAATTCTACATGTATTAACCTCCGTACATTTGTAAGTGATTTGAGATCAATATAAGCTTGTAAGCAGAGAATGTATAAAATAAAAATAATACCGAAAATAGTTTTAAAATTTTCTGTTGAAATCACAGGCTATCAGAATTAAAAATACGTACAAAAATATTATTTCACTTGTCTTTTATACATATATCTGTGTGTGTGCGTGTTTGTATATATATATATATATATATATATATATAACCATAAAAATGAAAATAATTATACACAT
>OZ038478.1:88100267-88105267 GCA_964036315.1 Acanthosepion esculentum
CCTAAATATTCGAGAAATATTATTGTAGAATAATGTGCGGTCTTCGGTAGGAATCGAACCTAACCCGCTCCGACCCTGTTTAGAGAACCTGTCATTAGATCCGACGTGCTTATAGAAATTCAGCCGATTAAGGAAAGTTGGATAGTGCCTCATAAAGATGCTTCCCTGACACTCGAAACATTCATATGATCTCAGGTTCGTATCATACGTAAACAAAGCAATTTCTAAATATGTCATTTTCTTTTATTAATCCGACAGATGTTATTACGTAAACGGATTAATAAGAATAAATTACTGATATATATATATATATATATATATATATATATATATATATATATATATATATGTGTGTGTGTGTATGCATTTGTGTGTGCACTATTATAAATATATACATATATAAATAATTAAAATCATTATTAACATTCGAACAAACAAATATATTTCAAACTGTTTCATTTCATATATTTGTATAAAACACATACTCACGCAATGCATACATACATACACACACACACACATATATATATATATATATATATATATATATATATATATATATATATATATGCACAGTGTAACCTGGATATAAGAGAGTTGTCGGGACCGGAGAAGAAGTCTCTTATATCCGGGTTTTGTCTATTTTGTTTACATTAACACAGGCTCTAATTTGGGACCAGAGAAAATCTCTCTCATATCCGGGTCTCTTATATCCGGGTTACACTGTATATATATATATATATATATATATATATATATATATATATATATATATATATATGATAGAAAGGAGAGTAAGAAAACTATACTTAGTTTAGCCGACGCGTTTCGTCATTCGACGGTCATTTTCAAGGCAAATGAAACGCGTTGGCTAAACTAAGTATACTTTTCCTATTTTGTCTCTTCTACAGATATACCCATCTGGGACTATTTACACAAACTCACACACACACACTCACTCTCACCAACACACACGTGTGTGTGTGTGTGTGTGTGTGTGTGTGTGTGTAATAACGTGAAAAGAAAATTTTGAGACTTCAAAGAGTTTTAGAACATTTAGTAGTTCATACACTGAAGATTGAAAGAGAATTTTCCTTAATATTAAGTACTATTTTAATAAACTCATTCAAGAGCCTTATTTTCTCTATTTCCAATTCGACAGAGAAAAGGTAAAACTTTGTTAGTTTTCGATGCTAACAGTAAACAGTCGGATACGACGCGCTTCTTCTAATTGGCCAGGTGAATCAAATCAAACGTGGCCCCAATGAGCCAGGTGGTTGATCGAGAAATTTCAACATTAGATCCATCTTCGTGAAGATGGAACCTACGATCTTTTTTAATCGAATGGATTACTACAGATCGGTCGTCTTCCCGTAATAAACAGAGCCCCCCCCCCCAATACGATGGACTTGTTGAAGGTTGACATCGTTGACTTTAGAATGAGGATTGGAAGATTGCCAATGGATATATGCATGCAACCCCACCGAGCCCAAGGCTAATAGCGCATTTGTAAAACAGCATTTTCTTTTTTTCCTTTGTTGAACATGAGTTCAGACAGTTATATTTATAATGATTTTCTACTGAATATATTTGGTTTGCCATTATTATTTTTGCCATTTTCCTGATGCACACTTCATCTCTCTGTCTGATATATATATATATATATATATATATATATATATATATATATATATATATATATATATATATATATATATTAAATTGATGCTCATATGTGTATATACTTTGTGTTTATTTATTAGACAGTATATTTTTTTTTACTTCTACTGGCCTGAATGTTCGATAAATTTTTTTTACAAAAAGAAATATGAGTCCTACGGCGGGATTGGAACAGGACACCGTCATTGGATCTGATGTGAGTTGGACCAACTCGGCTACGATCGAACAAAGCCCGAATAGTGCTTTTGAACACAGGTTATCTTCCCGATTCACGAAATTTACAAATCTTCTCCGTTTGTACCCTAACATTAACAAATACATTTTTTCAGTATATGGTTTTAAAAACGCGAGATTTATTAAATTATTTTTTTTCAATGTTATCTTTGGAGTGGATAGACGTAACTGCGTAGATGAGCTACTTTTACTTATTTATTAAACAGTGTATTTATGTTATTTACATTTACTGGTATTCGATATATGCGTTCTTAGGCAGCATTCGAAACTGCGGCCCCTAAAGTAACCCGTCATTATATACATACAGATATCTATATAGATCGATAGATAGATATGTATCATATATGTATGTACGTAGAGAAACGGGGAACAAAATAACAGCTCTAGCGATTAGTAAATGCAAATCATATGAGTCAAATTATACCATTTAACGTATATATGAAATTTTACAGAAGTTCTGATGACAACAATTTCCTCAATATAAGATTGACGCAATAATTATTAAAATGTGAGTAAAAACGTATATATATATATATATATATATATATATATATATATATATATATATATATATATACGAGGCTGGCATACCGTTCCCACCCCTTCCCCGTTGAAACTGTTAGATGTAGACGTCTCCTCTACTCCAATAGCGTCATGTCTCGCACATCTCGCCGGTGGAACTCCCTTCCTTATTCCTGTTTCCCTGACAAATACAAGCTCCAACTATTTAAGTGTAACGTCACTCGACATCTCCAGTTGCCTTGATCTATCCACTTCCCTTCTCCACAACCTTTCACGTTTCATTCCTATCTGGTCTCGTTCCTAATCTTCTGTAACCCCCGCTGCCTTGATCTATCCACTATCTTTCTCCACATCCTCCCCTTTACCACTCCTATCTGCTCTTCCTCCAAAGCTTCTGTAACCCCTTGCGTGCTAGTGGCTTCCAGCCTTGCTAGGGGTGATAAGCTTAAAAAAAAAAAAAAAACATATACATATATATATATATATATATATATATATATATATATACATATATATATATACATACATACATATATATATATATATATATATATATATATATATATATACAAAACACAATACATTATATATATATATATATATATATATATATATATATATATATATATATATATTTAAACACAATACACTACATCAGGGTGCTAGCCCTCTGAGCGTGGGTGGGGTGGAGGAGCTTCTCAATTCCTGTTATTCGCTGATACAGGGTGTTAGCTCTTGTTAGGTTCCCAGCTATCGGTAATTAATAATGAATCCCCTCAGATCGGGGACAAAATACTATGAAATTATAAAAATACATATTTTAGTAAAAATACATTTTAATAGTAAAAAAGTATAAATTACGAAAGCTCCCATCAACATTTAATTTCGGCATTAAATGACCCATAAGGATTTGATATGCCGGTAAACCAACAAACCGAACATCTCACACACACGCGCGCCTACACGGGTTGATCTATAAGATGATGGCCTGTGTGTAGTTATTGGTCGATGATCGAAAGTTTTAATATATAATGGGCTACATAGATCGTTAACATTCGTCACGAAATCGTATGTCGTCACATGTTATTTTGAAAAGTAAATGTCGTATAAATAAATACTATTTCATCGTTAGGTTGTGAATGTGCATATCTCATGGTCACTGGCAGTTGAATATATGCAGATTCCAAATTTTGAAAAGTTAATAGATAGATAGATAGATAGATAGATAGATAGGTAGATAGATAGATAGATAGATAGATAGATAGATAGATAGATAGATAGATAGATAGATATGAGCAGCCGCATAGAGAGAGATAAGAGGTAATCGATGTAGATATGACCAGAGATAGATATGAATAAACTGATGTATATATATATATATATATATATATATATATATATATATATATATATATATATATATACGTAGTTAGATAGATAATAGATAGATTGATATGAAAAGTGATAAATATCAAGAGACTGGCGTAGATAGATAGATAGATAGATAGATAGATAGATAGATAGATAGATAGATAGATAGATAGATAGATACGAAAAGTGATAAATATCAAGAGACTGGCGTAGATAGATAGATAGATAGATAGATAGATAGATAGATAGATAGATAGATAGATAGATAGATAGATAGATATGAGCAGCCGCGTGTAGAGAGATAAGAGATGGTCGACATAGATTTGACCAGAGATAGATATGTATAAACTGATGTACAGATAGATAGATAGATAGATAGATAGATACATACATACATACATACATGCAGGTAGACAGACAGCCATAGAGTGTAAGAATCAGGAAAGAAGAAGAGAGAATATATCCTCATATCACGTAACTATCCCCAAAATTTCACTGCCTTAATTGAAATTCGCCGCATGTTATTTGCCAAAACATTCTAACGTTTGATTTTATCTTAAGTGATATCTTTCATCTGGACATGGAAGACACACACAGCTAAAAGCACCCGCACTCTGCTAAAGGCACGTCTTTTCTAATTAACCTACAAGGACACGTACTAAGGTACACAACAGTCACGCTTCCCTAGTCACATATAAATATATGAATATTTATTTTTATTTGAAAACAGACGAAGATAACACCGCAGATAATCATCCGTTAAAATCATATAAAAACGCACATGCCGGTTTGTAATCGTTGCTTCGAAGTGTAATCAAGATACAGCAATAGTTTGTTTATGTTTTGCATACAAAGTCTTATGACAGAAATAAGTAGGTGCTGTATTAAAGCAATGTGTAAACATATCTATAGGAAAAAAATGTCTTACCTGCCCGGTCTTTCATCTTTATATTTCACTATTTATATATTTTATTTATTTAGATACAGCCACTTGACCAAATTAAAGTGCGTGTGTAATGTCTGTGTGCGTGTAGAAAAGACGGGTTTCGTTTATAAAAACCGGTACGACTGAAGGCTGCTTCAGAACGCGATTATTACGGATGCTGTCTTTGAAGTCATGTTACCCCATCCCGTACAATTTTTAGTAACACTATTTAAACTTGAGATGTACTGAGCTAACTTTAGCATAAGAA
>OZ038478.1:88109157-88111657 GCA_964036315.1 Acanthosepion esculentum
CCGCTCGAGCCGACATATGAACGGCTGTGGGGCGAGTAACAGTAGTCGTGGTGGAGGCGGTGGTTGTGATTGAAGTAGTAGTAAGACTGATGGTTTTAGTTGTCTTGGTTGTGAGTGCAGTTAATAATAATAGTAGCAGGAGTAGTCGTTGTCTTGTTGGTGTTTTCAGATGGCAGCATCAGTTGTTACGACCAATCGGTAAAAGGTCAAATAAAGCCTCACTAATAGCACTGTCGAATGTGCAGTATGAATAGTTGTAGAAATTGTAATATTCCTTTCCTCGTGAATCCCCGACGCGAAAGTTCCTTTCAAACTTTCCCAGTATCTCTAAAATTACTTTCCTTCTATCTTTCTTTCTATATTTGCTTAAATTTTCTTTTCTTTAATATACCATCCAGCGAGAAGTTGGCAATGACATCCTGATCTGGCGACCAGCAGCTACAGTGTCAATATGTAAATTCAGGTGTGTTGCATCTCTTAACTTGTAATGATAGACTGGTGCCACTCATACAGACATACAATCTTTGATCTGCATCACTGATTGCACATGTGGAGTTAGGCAAATTGCTCAATACACAGAGACTGAACATGGAAAATATTTATTTAATTCTGAAATTCGTGCCCATGACTATATTTACGTGTGTTAACAAATGATGGGACAATAAGACGATGACGAAATAACTTCCCTTAGGCATAGGAAATGGAGTGCATCCCCTTATAATGTAAGGAGAGATTAGAGTTCGATAAACAGCAGTTCGCTAACCATCCTATTATAAATATTATATATATATATATATATATTTTTGAATTGGACAAAGTCCGACAATTTATTTAAAGACACTTATGATATGTTTAACGTTCTTTTTTATAGATACAAGTATTTAAACTCCTGTCGGAGAACAAAAATTTTCTATGAAAATTTCTCGGACATTCAGGCCGGTAAATGTGATTCCCAAATTCTTGCTTGACAAGGAAGCGGGTCCAGACAACTTAACTCTTCATAACTTAAAAAATTATGTTAGGGGTCTCGGCTCTCGCTTTTGAAACATGTGAACTCTTATGTAGCGGAGGAATCATATTTTTAAAAACTAAAAATATTATTATATTATATATATATATATATATATATATATATATATATATATATATATATATATATATATATATATATTAATTAATTGGAGAATCATGTTTAATTAGATGCACTGTCATTTGTTTATTAAACTTTTTAAACGGACAATGCGTATTTTCTAATAAGATATCTTCTCCAAGCCGGTCGATGTAAATAAATAAATATACTGTTTAATAATGAAATAAATACATAAATATACTGTTTAATAATGAAATAAATACATCAACATCTCAAAAATGAGTGTCTATTAAAAAGAACATTTTCGTAATCAATTAAAACGTGAGAGATTAATAAATGTAATAGCTATTCATATATATATATATGTATATATATATATATGATGAGAGATTATGAGAGCGAAGCAGTAAGTACACGTGAAGGTATCCCTAGGTTGAATCCAAGCGGGTTCTGTTAAAACAATATAGAATTTTAAATATTAAATATTAAAACTGATTCACAAAGAAAAACTAAAAGAAAAACATACTAAGTGAAATTGACTAATCATAAATACCATAGGGTGCATGTGTAGTTGCATCAAGGTAAATATCACTTTAGTTCGCTGATGTCCTAAATTTCCATAGTTCTATAAATAAATACAATATCACGCGCACGCACACACACACACACACACACATACACACACACACACACACACACACACACACACACAAAATATAGTCTATATAATATATAGATATTGATAATGTTCGTCAAGTGACGAAAATTTTTGCGATAAAATGTTTACCTCTTTTCGTTTCCTCAAACACACACATGCACGGTGGAGTAATGAATAGTGGCTCGGGTTGAGGAATCGGAGAGTCGAGTTCAAATTCCAGGCGAATCCATTACATTCACTTACGTGCTAATACCCCTGGGAAACGTATTAATCCTCTCCTTCTCTCCAGATATGGACAGACTGGGTTTTATAGCCTTTGGTGTCAACTGGTCTAGGAGAAGGACCACTTTGAATTCAAAAACCTGCGAATGGTCGTTTGGAGACCTTGTGACACATTAGTGTACCAGGACTCTGTATTCGGTCCTTCAAAAAGTGTGGTTTTGTTCTGCATAAAGCCTTCACCACTATAATCAAATCATATGTGTTGGTGTCTGGCTGTCGGTTACACACGTAATTTTTTTTATAGCTTCTAGTACGCAGGTGAAAGTGCGAGAAAAGACTGGGTATCTGCCGTGGGGAGGAAATAATAAAATATGAAAGGGATTCAAAAAGATAGAAGCTGGCGATTGTGTCGAATTTGAATTTTTTGATATTGTAGTTATCAGGGAAGCAATTAAACGTAAAGTGCAAGAAAATAAATTGTTGGGGTAGAAGCGGCGATTACATTCAAGTATTAGGTTGGTGCAAAAATA
>OZ038478.1:88114157-88194157 GCA_964036315.1 Acanthosepion esculentum
GTGGCCTCCAGCCTTGCTTGGGGTGATACGCTTAAAATATATATATATATATACATACATATATATATATATATATATATATATATATATATATATATATATATATATATATATATATATGTATATAACTGATCGCAATATATATATATATATATTTAACAGATCGCAGTATATATATATATATATATATATATATATATATATATATATATATATATATATATATATATATATATAGGGTGACCCCAAAAAACGGGAATTCTTCAAGTGCGTATTACCAGACATGAGCAAGTGACAACTCTGCGAGACAGTGACCTTGAGCAAGTAAACATTTCGTCATTTAGTAACGAGAATGAAATTCACAGTATCCCAGCTGAGATGTTGCAGCAGTCAATGAGGAATCTCAACAGAAGATTTCAAGAATGCATTTGTACAGGAAGACGCCATCTAAAAAAAGTTGAGTGCTTGACAATATCGGCCTGGGCAGAAAAATGACAAGTTCTTGAAAAACGTACCACGATATAACCCAAGATTTGGACTTATGGAACCGTCGATCCTTGTGTTAGCACGATGTCATAAGTCTTCGTAACGAAGAGCGTGCTGGTTTTGTTAAAAGAAAATAAGCACGCCAGAATAATGATTATGGTCTCTCCCAGAAACTGTAACTAACTTAAGCTCAGTCAACTTGCACTATAAACCACAGATGGACAGAGGGTTGAACCGGCGTCTGGAATAGGGAATTACTCGCCGCCTCGATAGACGAGGGTGCTCGGTAACGAATAGAAGCCGGCAGTTGAGATTACGTATTTACAGTGTGGCATAAAAGTCGAGCTACAATTAGAAAATAACGAACTCTCGTTATAGGGACCCTGGAGGAAATCGTCTAACATATATAAGCCTACAACATGTTCAAGTGATATATTGCCAACTACAGAAACATTAATTCATTTTACAAATATATATAAACACTTGTCCCCTTCAACTTCATATTTTTTCGATATGGCGTCTCCGTTCAGGACGTGGGTGATCATAGCTCACCACAATCTCCTACACCTCGTCAGCTTTAGTGATGTTTTGCTCAGTGCCAAACTCCCCGATCTGTCATTCATAGAAGCTCGTCAAGTAGACGTTGCTCCCATCCATCACATGTCCCCGATATGATCGCTGTGTAAAATTTTTCAGGACCTCATTCTTCGTTAAGTGTCCGATACACGCAAGCCGCTAGTGGCCCGCGTGTCGGGCCGCCGCTGCCAACACTAGCGGTCCTATGATGGCAGCCACCGGCGGGCTACCGATGGCCTTCTAGCGCTCCGCAAGTGGTAACATTGCCGAGACGAGCACGCCGGTGATCCGAAAGCGGGCCACTAGCGATAAACGCTAGTGCCATGACACCCAATGGCTGATTGGTGGCTTGAATGTAGAGGAGTAATTTCAGCTATCTCTTTCTGACTTTGGTTTCCCATTTTCCTCAAGTATTCAACGTCGCATATGCGCCCCGTCCGTCGAATTGTCAGTATATTTCTGTCGAATCACACTTCTGGTAGTGCAACATTTGGGCTACCCTTTATATATTTATATGAGAGAGAAAAATGGAATATATTAGAGTTTTGCATCAAATCTGTTAATGATACAGAGATGATCAGTTTAAAATTGAAGTATCTTAAGTTCGATGTATCAAAATATTTAACTATTTAATTCTATTTTTTACGCGTTCTTTTTATAATAATTGATTTTAATTACACCACATTGTACCGGTTTGTCATATGAAGCTGATTACATATACATATACATATATATATATATATATATATATATATATATATATATATATATATATATATATATTGTATGTGTGTGTGTGTGTATGTATGTATGTATGTATGTATGTATATATATGTATATATTAGGATATTACATCGAAAACATGTCAAAATCGCCAAAAAATTGCAGTTGTGTTTCGATGCGTATTAAATTCATTTCATCAGGCGATGGTAAATTTCAGGCGTTCCCTTGCCATTAATTTACAATCGCTTTATGAGATGCACCAAAAAACGACTGCGATTGTGCAGCGATTTTGAGGTGTTTTCGATGTAATATTCTAAAATAAATAATATTGCTCAATTTGTATTGAGCCTTTTTTTTTTTTAAATTAAATGTCACGAAATTTGGAATTGTACTCTGTTCGTTCTCATCTTTGTATGACAATATATAGGCTCCTGAAAAATTCGTTTCGGTTGAGCTCTCTGGGGGAGGAAGTGTCGGTTTGTAAACAGTGATTACTACGGCTATTTTAGCAAGACTCTTCGGTAAAGCGAATCGAGTCCTCTTAGTTACCGTGTGTTTATCTACAAATAAATACGCTAAAATTCACCTTCGTTACTCCGACTTACGCCAATTCAGCCGGGTTTCGATCCTAGCTAAAGGCAACCGGTGGCCTAGCCACACTGAAGAGCGAAACAGTCTGTCTGTGGATGACAATATATATATATATATATATATATATATATATATATATATATATATATATATATATATATATATATATATATGTGTGTGTGTGTGTGTGTGTGTGTGTCTGTGTGTGTGTGTGTCTCTGTGTCTCTGTGTCTCTCGGTGTGTGTGTTTGCATGTGTGTGTGTGTTTGTGTGTGTCTGTATGTATGTGTGTGGGGAGTGTGAGGGCCAAAAATAATTAAGAAAATTATATATATTGTTATGTGGAGAATCTCGGATATATCAATGTGTATATCAATGAAAGACAAGACATCATTTTCTTACGTCATTATATTTTCATTACGTCATTATGTATATAATCTGTGGACACGTACATTACACACACACACACACACACACACACATATATATATATATATATATATATATGTGTGTGTGTGTGTGTGTGTGTGTGTTTATGTGTGTGTAATGTTATTTTATACAGACTACTTGTCTATACTGAAAGTCGAGTGAATATCTGCATTCTATAACATCTATTGCTGCAATTAAGGCTTATAAAATTTTCCGAATCCTCTTTTTGAAACGAAAATCTAGTGACGGTTGAATTCAAATACATCTTCTGTATTAATTCTTAAAATAATAGCTGTCAAATATAATAGACAAACTCTATTCAAACTACATTTTTCTATTTTAGAACTCCCAAACAACTGACTTTTGTAAACAAAGCCATTACTTAAGAAAATATTATACAGACAATACAGCAGAATATATACTAGTTTAGTGATGTTTTACGATCTGTTATCCATATATATATATATATATATATATATATATATATATATATATATATACATGGGGTGAACCAAAGAAACGGGAACTATTTAACAATCCAATAAAACCAAGAGTGATGTAAGAAAAATATTTAATTCATAGTAATTGAAACCTTAAAACATGCCATTTAAGAAACAATGAGGGAATTTTCAATTACGTCCTGTAGATGACGTCTTCCTGTACAAATGCATTCTTGAAATTCCTCATTGACTGCTGCAACATCTCAGCTGGGATACTGTGAATTTCATTCTCGTTACTAAAATGGCGAAACGTTTATTTGCTCAAGGTTACTGTCTCGAAGAGTTGCCACTTGCTCATGTCTGGCAATACGCACTTCAAAAATTCCCGTTTTTTGGGGTCAGCATATATATATATATATATATATATATATATATATATATATATATATATATATATATATACTGTGATCTGTTAAATATATATATATATATATATACTATGATCTGTTAAATATATATATATATATATATATATATATATATATATATTGCGATCAGTTTTATATATATATATATATATATATATATATATATATATATATATATATATATATATATATACGCCGAGTAGCAACAGTGTGTAGTAGATTGTGAAAACTAATGACGGAATGGAGTTTTTGTTTTTCGTGTGACGCATTTCGTCCTTTTGTATTTAATCTAACTAAAGTTTTGTTTACATTGATGTCACTACGGGGTTGTCCGAAAGTCACCCGCAACTAAAAGTAAAGAGAACAAAGAAGGACAAGCTATACAGTAATACAATGCACACATACTGGATTCAGTTTATTCACTTTCATTGTCAGACGTCGACAAGCCGATCTTTCAACTTGTAGGAGCTCGTGTCAGGCATCTAAAACAGAAAATTATATTATCTATGAGTAACAAGTCTTTCGGACCACCCTGTACATGTGTACTCGAGGCTTGAGGGGGTCTCAGAAATTTTTAAATTTCGAATTCTATTTTTTAATACGTAAATATCACAAAGTCCTTAAGGACAAAACGCGTCACACGAAGAAGATTTTATAATTTGTCATTTATTTCGTAAATTTTTTTCTGCCATCTAATATTTTACATTTTATTTTCTGCCATACCCACAAACTGGTAAAACATTAGCTAGATAAAGACGCCGTACCTTGTACAATTCCTCAATGTCAACAGTGTTTATTGGAAACATAGCAGAAGAGATTGATCTTTCCCACCAGTGGTTCAAATTATTTTGAACTTGTTAGTGACAAAAGCGTGGTAAAATGGCGTCTAGTATGAAAGTTTGTAGGAAGTAAATTTGCGGCACTAAATTTCTTCATACAAAATAAAAGGTAACCTTTGATATTTATCAAAGTTTGCTGGAGGTTTACGACGATAGCAAGTGGATGTGAACACAGTTTAAACATTGACAACAAAGATGTATATGACAAGGAATCCAGGCACCCACTGCTCCTTTTTCAACTTACGAAATAAGCGCACTGAATATATCGAGCCTTTGGTAATAATTTTGTAGCTGGAATCTCGTTATTTTTTATGAATTGTTTTGCAGTAGTAATATCATTTTACACAACAACGAGTTTATCTCAAGTGTACAAGATTAATTCCTTCTCTGCAGTTTTAACCCTATGCATAGGTACTAACAAAAGGACACATCCTGCGATTGATGCTGAAGACAGATTTGTAGATCAACGCTTCTCAGATTTCTTAATTAAAATAAAAATGTTTTGGTAAAATTTGGAAGTACAACATACCAAAAATATTTCGATACATTCTAACAAAAACAGCGAGTCATTAATACACATACACACACGTGTGTGTGTGTGTGTGTGTGTGTGTGTGTGTGTGTGTGTGTGTGTGTGTGTGTGTGTGTGCCTGTGTCTGTGTGTGAGCATAATATACCGCTTTACTTTGTTCTGAGAACATTTTAAAAAGTAAATGCTACGAACTGTGGATTTTTATTCCATTTCTTTCTCTCATTTGTATATATATATATATATATATATATATATATATATATATATATGTGTGTGTGTGTGTGTGTGTGTTTTGCGTGTGTGTGTTTATGTACTATGTCGTGATAAATCTGGCATGAATGACAGATGAGTGATGGGCAGAAAGAACTCTAGTAAGAGATAATGTGATGAAAACTTACTCATTCTCACGAAAAGGGAAGGAGGGAGAAGTTGGGCTGAATCACAGACGTCGATCGTCCAGCTCAGACAACTAAACTTAACGTTAAAATATAAATTGACTGTTTATACACGCATAATAGGCCTGGAGAGAAGGCAAACGAACGCGTATACACGAACATCGATTCTAGCCACAACAATGCAGATGAAAAACGGTTAAGCTTCGGAATAGGAAGGGAAGAAAAACACTGTTACACGAACAGAGCGAGAAGTGGCATAGATGTTTTGGGTCGATGATCGAGTGAGGAAGGCCAGTGTGAAAGCAATGAACCTAACGCTAAGCAGTGATGATATCTGGTCAGTTTGTTTGGGAAAACAGGAAGTAAACGTATTATTTTCTGAAGGTATAGAAAACTGCATATTCTACTGTGTAAAAATCAAAGCTCAAGGGGAAAGAAGTTTATAGTTCTTTTTTGTGAAGTGTCAACAGTAAAAGACAAAAAGAAAAATCGTGCAAAATCTACGCGAACCACACGACACATATACACACGTAATTATGTCTGCCGACATGTCTATATGTGTCTGGATTTCTCTGTCCGTATCTACGTATTTTTAGACGATGTTTTAATGAGTACATTAATAGCTATAGCCTTTCTGTTAGTCGATTTCATGACAGTAATTGTGAGTTCAATCTCTTGGCCGGGCAGTGTGAGCAGCATCTGATTAGGACTAAAGTAGAAGTAGATGTGATATCCCAAGATATGAACAGGGGAAACGAGAACAATATAGATTAAATAAGGAGATGTTTTTCAAAATTCCCTGTAGGATACACGGATCGACATAAATTTGATAACATTGGGGGGAGGGCACACAAAGATCGATACGTTACTGTAACACCAATAAAGAGGAGGGCAATAGTCAGTATGAGACTAATTTATGTAATATTCTCATAGTTATCTCATCTGTTTCGTTCAATTTCGCACTAATAACTTTGGAAAAAATATGAATTTTTACTTCAGTCTATAGGGTAATGTTGAGTCTTGACTCATTGTTGAATCTCGCCTATTGCATGGAATAATAATGCAACACAAAATGTACTTAGAACAAGAATGTATTATAACAAGAAAGTGTACACAATAAGTACATATAGTATTTCTGTATATTTCTGGGAAGACGTTCCTGGAGAATGTGTTGACTAGTCGCAGTCGATCAGAGTCTCTAGTTGGATCTCGTGATTCCTTCTCCTCGTCTTCCGGTACCAACCACTATTTATATAGTTGGTAGTCACCTATGCAGATTAGGTGGATCCTACCACAACAGGTAAACGGTATGGTAAATGGGATTGTCAACCTGTTTGCAGGTAGGAAAACTTTAAATTCTGAAACGAAAAGAAAGCAGGAGGCAACCAGAGTATATGCCAAAAATCCATATTTCACTGGTCATTTTTAAAATCTGTAGCGTAGTCAAGATAAACAACATTTTTAAGAAAATATTTCCCCCCCAAGCAAGTCGCATAAGCCATTAAATCATAAGGGATTACAGAGTGCGAAAGAATGTGAGAAAAAAAAAGGTTATTAAATAGAGTGAGACCATTAAAAGAAGAGCAATTAAAAAAATCCTAATGGCAAGTGATGTTGCATTTAGGGGAGTTTGGTTGGTTTTGAACTTTTTAAAACACTTTATTCTGCTATCGATACCATCATTTGACAAGACACCAGAATCATCCAAACAAAATGGTTATATTCGTAGTGATGTTATGAAATGTTTATATTATGATTTTTGAATAAATACTATTTGCCCTACTCTGTATTGAGTACTCTTTTAAGAATAGTGCTTTTGGTTATTGGAATTTTATATATATATATATATATATATTTGTCATCCACAGAGAGACTGTTTCGCTGTTTCACAGCTCATCAGTGTGGCTAGACGTCCGGTTGCCTCTAGCTAGGATCGAAACCACACTGAATTTGCGTCAGTCTGAACTTCTCCCACTAAGCCGTCAGCGTACGGTACGGGATGAAGGTGAATTTTAGCGTGTTTATTTTTAGATTCAAATAAACACACAGTGACTGACAGTGACTCAATTCTGTCGAAGAGTCGCGCAGTATTAGCTTAAATAGTCACTGTTTACAAATTCACACCTCAAACGAGAGGGCTCAACCGATATTAATTTTTCAGGAGCTAATATTTTTGTCATCCACAGACAGACTGTTTCGCTGTTTCACAGCTCATCAGTGTGGCTAGTCGTCCGGTTGCCTCTAGCTAGGATCGAAACCCGACTGAATATGCGTCAGTCCGAACTTCTCCCTCTAAGCCGTATATATGCATACTTGTTTGTGTGTGCGGGTTCCTAAAATAGGACATGGAAAAAATAAACAGCATACGTACCCATAGCCAAATATACGCACGCACGCACACACGCACGCACGCACGCACGCACGCACGCGAACGACTTATATAAGCCTGTATATATATATATATATATATATATATATATATATATATATATATATATATATATATATATATATATATATGCGTGTGTGTGTGTGTCTTTGTGTGCGAGTGAGATTTTGTGTGTGTATGATTGTGTGTGTGTGTATGTGTGTGTGTCTCTGTTTTTGTGTGTGTGTTTGCATATCGGAGAATAGAAAACAAGTTATGTATAAACAGATTTTCTTCTCATATATCAAACAATCTGCAATGGTTCCTGCTGCTGAAATAATTTTGATTCTTTATATATATATATATATATATATCTGTGTGAGTGCGTGTGTGTGTAGATAGATAGATAGATAGATAGATAGATAGATAGATAGATAGATAGATAGATAGATATAGGTCAGTGCTAAACCGACTGGCGTAACAACGAATGGAAATAGATTCGTTTCAACCATGCTTTTTCATTTTCCATGCTTTATTACACTGTCGATTTTAGAAGTATATACATAACACACGCAAGTTCGCATGAAAAATATATATTCACACGTGTCTCACTGAAAATATAGAAACACATTCATGCTGGTAGAAATACGTGAATACTATTTGGATGTTTAATTTTTAAAATTTCTTCTTATGTTTCAGTCAATACGAGCATGCTAAAAAGCAAATGAAAATTACAAGAAAAAATGATGACATGGCCATCCTGTTCCTTACAAAAAGGTTAATTTAAAAAATAAAAAATCCCGGAATTTAAATATAAACATCTGTTACATTGAAAATATTTTAAAATAAAATATAAATATTTTTTCGAGAGAATTTTCATTTTTTTAAATTAATTTCCACGTTTCATTGATTTGCGTACGGATATTTATTTTAAAATATTATTAATTCTTTCAATTTAAAAAAAAAAATAAACCAGCACATTTTCAGATATCAAGATCGCTATTCTAAAATTGTTTTCCTTAGAATTTTTCAGTCGTTTTGTGAAAGCTCGATGACTGTGAAACGTCAATAAAATAATAAACACTCAACGATTTTACATATATTCCATCTTTGTTCGGATATTTCCAATCAGCCATTTTTCCTATATACATATATATTTAAATCTACATTCAAAAGAAGCTTTTAGTTTACCCATATATTGATAGAGTGATCGTTTATAATAGCAGAATTAAATTAAACATTTTCCGATTTAATTGTTCTTCCGTAATCCAAAGGCTAGATAAATGGGAACATGCAGTGTAATAAGATTGTGAAACGTTATACCCCGGATCAGCATGATCTCTTCGGCTACTTCCCTATCAAAAGAGCATTCAAAAGTTTGGGTTTCCAGAATTATTGCCAAGTAGATAGAAGAAAATGCTATAAACCATTAAGAATGGCACGGCATTGACAAAGCTTAGTCAAGTTTTGCATAAATATGTAAATGTTAGGAAAACTGTTTCTCTATAGCAGCGTCTGTTTCACTTAAGAGTCTAAAGTTCAGCACAGATTTCCGAAGACTTATGCGCCATAATAAATGTTTTATCAAACAAGATATCCATAAGACCATAATAGCATTAGAAAACTCCTCTTTGGAAACAGCTCGAGAATAATTCATAGATCTAATAGCATAAATAGAGTAAATATTACTGAAGCCATCTACCGAAACTAGCTCTCCATTGTATAGACAAAAAGAAAATCACATCAACATGCACATTCTATATCCATTGTTGCGACATGTGGTGGAAGGGACTTCTTTCGTTTTTAGATTATCTATCTTTTTAATTTAAACATAACGATGGCCTAAATCCGCCGTTTTCGAGTATTAATATTTTTACTAAATACACGAAGTGCACACCTTTGATCATGACTCGCATGACCCAAAAAACTGGACACAGCCATTATAAATGTTTTGGAAATTTCATACATCATGTGCCGTTTTTTTCCTAAACACAAATCGTAATTTAGAGGGGGAAATGGACAAAACCAATTCCTTAATGCTCTATGGTGGATTATAGACCATCTTGAACACCGTGAAGATGAAAATAAAGCATGCAAAAATAATGGACCACCAGCGAAAAATTTACTTTCTGCTCTTTTCTTGAGTCAAAAATTATCTTTCTTTTTGTCAAAAATCAATTTTTTTATTACAGAAAGTAAAAAAACATCAACGCATGGAGTTAGTAATTATTGTGGCCGCATTTGACGCAAATAGATGCCACAAACTCAGGTGGCTAGGTTCAGATTTTCCCTTTGGGAATTTTTGTTTTTGTCATTCTTCCTGGCTCTTGTAGAATGCGTGGTTTACGATGGGACACGTTTTTGTTCATTTCCTGTCACAATAGTGCAATTATAATTATATTATTATTGGACAGCCTTCCAAATGTTGAACACCATCACCCACAAGAAAACTTTTTGCAGCACGTGATGTGTGGCAAAGAGCAACGTCAAACTGTATAACTTCTCCTTTTGTCGTCTGACACAAAATTAGACTGGAATAAATTAATATAGTTTTCATTGCTTAGGTTGATATCAACCTTTACCAATTTTTTTCTGGAATCGCTTCTGATGCAACCTCACGCCATTTGGTGCCCATCACCAAATTCTACTGACTTTATCTTATTGTTTGTTTATCCAAATGGTCTTTTTTCATATCTTCCTGCACTAAAATGCATCGCTATTTTGCATTCATTATTAAACATTCTGTTTTTGCCACTTTCCAGCATTCCGTGTCAGATTTTCTTTTGAAAACTTCAATTCTGATGATTTTTGGTTAATGATAATTTTTTTTTACTGCGATATGCTCGTTCAAGTTATTTTTTGGTAATACTCTGCTTACTATATCAACTGAAACCTCACTGTTATGATTTCATTCTGTCTTTATTTGCCTGACTCTTAATTTTGGATTGTCGACCAAGAGCCTCACAATCTTTCTTTCATCTGTCGTGCCTAACCTTTATGATCTTATAATATTTCCAGTATTAGCAACAGTCTTATTTCTAGAAAGTCTAATTTGCCAGCGTATATCTTGTTGAGTCATGTTCCCCTTTAAAAATCACAATCGTCATCATTATTTCAGCAAAAGATTTAGCCATCATTTTAGTGTCAAAAAGAAATCTAATGTTCAGCTTCAAGACTTGCCAAGTCATCTTACACTCATGTTAATAAAATGAATTAATTGCTACTTAGAAATATATATCTTAGCGTGACTTTATCATCTCAGATCGTTCACTGGCCCAAAAGTTTTACATAGTTTTTTTAACTTCAAGCATGTAGTCCTTTTGTTACACGGCACCTACACAAACACAACATCAAGGTGCACAGACACCACTGTTAAAAGCATAATGCTAAACAGTCTTAATTATTTGATTAATTAATTTTTTAATGTACTAAGAATAAAATTTTAATCTATACTTGTGAAGATTAGAATGTGATGAAAGTTAAATAAATTAATATATGTTATTTTTGTTATGGACACTAATAATCTTTAAACAAAACAAAGGGGTAAAGATTACTGCTAAAATATATGATCCACATAATGTTGAAATGGAAATATTCAAACTATTTACAGAAATCCTTATAGAATCTACCCCCAGCGATCGAATAAAGAGTCCGTTTCTAATGTCCATTAAAGTAACCGGTTTCAGTAAGTCTGTACGGCATCAGTCGAAATGTGTAAAAGACAAGAAATCATCTCAGAAATACAGAGATTAAACAAAATAATTCTAGGAAAGTTTCAAAACCTTTGCAAAAGTTTTCAAAATTATATTTGCAAAAATATGAGAATGATTTCTCTCCATGATGAAAAAACGAAACTCAGAAATAAGCATATAAATATAATACTTAATGATTTATAACACACCTTTTCCTTCAACAGGTTGTTAAAGGGTGTGTTATGTGTTGAAAATGATGAAACAAAAATTAACCATTTTTCAAATGTGGTCAGAAGGAACCTTTGGTTTTCCAAATTCAATTGAATTGGTATATTATCCTAACTTTTTACAATAAAAATGGGTATCATATTCACTGATTTGATTATCATTTCGTGTAATATATCAAGCTATGTATACGAATTTAATGTTTATTTCATCAGAAAGAGATTGTTGTAAATGTTCCAGATTGTCAAACGTTTCTTAAACTTTTCCACAAACTTTATAATCACAATATGTTCATCGGTGACCTGACTTAGCATCAAAAGCATTATTTACATTCTGATTTAAAAATAGAAATGTCTGCTTAATATGCAGCTTTTCCATTCAATAAAATACGTGCCACCTTGTTTATGAAGGTTCCTGTATCGTTCTTATCTGCACTTATTTCTAGATAATAGGTAATATTTGAAATGACTAATGGTTCTTAAGCACAATTATTTCTTTTACCGCTTCAATTTAGGAGTAACTTTTCAAGATAAATTAATTATACTCATAATTTCAACTTTTACATCATCCACACCAAAAGAAATTTTAGAGGGTTGCCTTCAACGTGAGACTCAACATTTTAAATTAATTTATTTTATTTTTTGGTATATTGGTTTTGCGGTATATTGTTAACAAAGTTTTGCAAAATATTACATATTCTTTTAAATAATTATCGATTCAATTAAGTATCTAAATTTCGGACACTTATCAACGTAAGATCAGCTAATACCTGGATCTTTCTCAGAATGCAGCTCCTCCAGGAAACAGTCCCCTCTCGATTTAAAGACGGAACTTGAGTTTTTTTACCGGTGCCTGAGGTGAGATGTCCCTGGCTATTTTTGAGACAATACCTCGTGTTGGAGCAACCCACCGTAATCCACTTTAATCTCGGCCTTTTTGTGTCAAGTATTAGTTTCGTGATCAATTTGAGGAAATATATAAATACATTTTTAGAAGAACCTGAAAAAATCACTGAGCAGCAAGCAGTGGCACGGTTAATATTTCGCTCATCGCGTTTTTAGCATATCGCATTGAAATATCAAATTTTATTAAGCATTCATTAAAATTACGTAAAAACTTTCTTAAAAGGATTTTTCTTTAATTTCATAAGATAATATGACATTTGGTTCTGTTTTACACTCTGAAGAAAATTTAAAAAAATAAATTAACATTCATATTTGTTTATTTTACCTTAAAGAAAAAAACAACGGTAATAAAACAAATAAGTATATGAAGGCATTTGTCCATTATGAATAGCAACAATATTAGAGAAAATATTAAAGTAACTATGTGAAATAATAATGGTAATTTATTTTTTATAAATTTCTAAGTATCAAATTTAAAAAGCGTAGAAAAACTTCTTCGAAAAATGTCCGTCTGTTTAAAACTAGACATTACGTTTAATATTATTTATAAATGATATTTCTTTTCTTTAATTTTAATAATGAAATCATTACAGTTCCCTCAATAACAAAATGAAAATGTAATAAAAAAATCATAATTATTTTTAACTTTTAGAAACAAATATACACTATGTAAAAAAAAAGAAATTCGTTTTTGAAGAGTAACTGACTGCCTTTCTTTTTCCAGAAATTAGAATAAACTTTTAACAGAGAATTGAGTCAGTGACTCAGCTCATTTTTTGCCATACTTCTTAAAAAACTTAGAAGACCCTGGAAACATGACTGAGCAAAATCATTAATTTCGTTCACACTCACAACGTTTTTACAATATCAAAAATAAATACTGAATTAAATATTTAGAAATTAATTATGATTATACATAATAAAATCTATGTAAAATCATAAAAGATAAAGCCATTTCTCAAATTGATTTACCCGGATGCATATATTTACGATAGATAAAAATGAAAACCCTTAGTTCATCGCTCAGTTCGAAGTGTCGAGGCAACCCTGATAGTCCTTTCTTCACTTTCACTTTACCAGGGAAAATTTATCCATTCTCTCTATCTTCCAGTTAATATTTGATTTTGGGCTGAACCGGTTTTCTGCTTAGATTAAATGTTTAACCACATCACAGCCTCAGTGTTGGATCTATATTTAAATGTAAATGTTTTAAAGACCTATCATATGTGATTTTTACTTTTCCTATTCTAGGTGTCAATTTTTGATTTCATTACCTTTTTATTGAAGTAAAATGTGATTATTTGGTTTTGCCTAATTAACTTCAGACTGCAGTTTAGTAGAATACATAGAATAACTTAAATTGCCTCAACGAAACATATCGATACTACCTAAAACTTTACTTGTTGACATCTAAATTGACTGCGTAAAATTTGATAATGTTTTTTCATACAAAGTTTGAATTATTTAAGTTTATATGATTGGCTTAATAACTTCAAACAGGGTGTAGAGTGAAACAGGGAATAGAAGGACTTATGTGTTTAGCCTAATGTCATTTTTATAATATTTATAAGCATAAAATGCCTGGTAGTATAAAGGAAATACAGTTAGAATTCTATCGACAGGTACACACGCTAGAGATCAATTCGCCTGCCTGTCCTCTGCGATTCATATGTTACAAGTTTTATATGGCCTAATAAACGTGGCTTCCTTGCACTTTCATGTATAAAATATATCAGTTGTTGATATCCTATTTTCGCCTGCATAACGATGCGTTTTTGCTGCTGGATATTTACATATTTTTCGTTATATATGCTTCCAAATGATTTACCAAAACCTTTACTGTTCCACGATGATTATGTCACATGTAATTTTACGAAAAAATGTTTTATCAATCGTATTGAATTAATTACACTGAAGCTTGTTCTGCAGATCGTCCTTACAAGCACTGGAGTTTCATATAGACGAACATTTAAGCACAAGGCAGCATAATTTGGGAAATAACACCCTGCATATGGCCAAATCATTCGATTTAGGATATAATATATAGAGTCCCATCCACTTTCCATTTTTCGGCTGGCGGATTAACATCAGCGAGCAAGTCAAATCAACTTAGCTTCTTCCATAGTTTGAAATGTCACTTTTAAAGACGAATTTGAATATGGGTAAAGACAGAGGTGTCAGAGTGACAAATATTTAAAATAGCAAAGATTAGAGTCGAGGATGATGGAGATATTTTGTCAAAAATCTCTACACGCTAAATAAAGGTCGATCGAGAAGATCAAAGTGACTGGGTGCATATTAAACACACCGTGGAAATATCACATAGTATAATACTTCTATAAACCTTCAGATTTTACAGTTTTTCAGATTATTAGAGACATTAAAGAACGGGAATCATTTAAACTGATTGACAGACTAGAAAAGAAAGGAAATCACCGCCCTATTTGGGATCAGGTTGAGATCATAGACAAGGAACACCATTGGAAAATACGTAAACTTAAGGAATCAGCACATATGCTAGGCCACAAAAATCTCCTGAGCCGACCAAGCATAGAAATGAATACAATATGGGAATCAGTAATAAGGAGTGCCAGAGAAAAGCGATAATAACAACAAAAATTGCATTATTTGCTCTGTTAAAAAACAATGCAATGACAACAGCAAAAATTGCAATATGAGCACTGGTAAAAATGGTTGCTGAGGACATTAGGTTTATAATACCCAGAAATTCATACACAGATGTTATCAAGGACACATGACACAGTGGATGAAGGTTTTGGTTAGATCCAGTGACAGGACCCAAAGAGTGAGAGTTCAATACCCGGTTAAGTGGAGAAGTTGGAGAGGGTAATTAACAGGAGATAACTGATAACTGACATCCATTAGACATGTAAAGTGGAACTAGAACAGTCTACCCCAGTGAGCCAAATAAAGTGTTCAGTTCGACATTCCAACCACCTGAAGAAGGCCGGAGCGTACAATGACCGAAACTTTGTAATAAATATAGCGACAAAGATGAGGGCAATAGTCCGAATAATGTAAATAGTGTACATAATACCTCATCTCAGAAATATACACAGATACAGATTCAACAGGTTTGAAAGTCGGTTTCATTTTCTCTTTTATTGGCCTTTAACAATCAGAATTTTTTTTATCTCTCTTTTATTTGGGTTTGCCATTCAGCCATATTTTTTATATCTCTTATTTCGGTTTGCCAATCAGCTATTATTTTATCTCTCTTTCGTTTAGGTTTGCCAATCAGACATTTCTTTTATCTCTCTTTGATTTGAGCCTGCCAATCAGTCATTTTTTATCTCTCTTTGATTTGGGTTTGCCAATTAGCCATTTTTTTTATCTCTCTTTCCTTTGGATTTGCCAATCAGCCATTATTTTTTATCTCTGATTTGGACTTGCCAATCGCCATTTTTTATCTTTCTTTTATTTGGGTTTGCCAATCAGCCATTTTTTTTTAACTCTCTTTGATTTAGGTTTGCCATTCAGCTATTTTTTTACTCTCTTTTATTTGTTTTTTTTTCAATCAGACATTTTTTTTATCTCTCTTTTCTTTGGGTTTGCCAATGAGACATATTATTTATATCTCATTTAAGATGTTGATATTATTGTTTTTGTCTGTGTGATCAGTATCATTATTAATTACTTTGGGAAGAAATAATCTAATCTGGTGGTAGATGAGGTGGTTATGAAAACCATTGTTAACTAGTGTCTGTTTTGTTTTCTTGAGTTCTTTAAGGAAGAGTAGACGTGAAGATGAATTCTTGTGTGATCAATGAATGGCGATACTGAACACACGGACAAAAACAATAATATTAAAATCTTATGCAAATGACAACTGTACGTCAAGTATAGGCCAGATTAATATTTACTTAGAAATATCATGAAGAAATGCACAAGCCTAGTCGACCTGAATAAGAAAATTAAATTATTTATTTTTTAAAAATTAATCAGCTAAACTTATCATCAAAGATGACAACACACCTGCAAAATCAAAACTACAAAGGACCGAAATTATTTACAAGTACGTTGCACTTTAAGTATCTGTGTTCCTGATCAAATCAAACACATAAATAATTACATCAGTCACACTACTATATGCCTATCTAATTGATTTACGTTAAACCTACCTTACCAAAGCTCCATCAGAACCCATTTAAACACACAGAGACACTTACCAGATTCTATCCGAAACATACTAGTAAAAAATATAAGCATGATAACCTCATCGACATGTAAAAAAGACTAAAAATAAAAATAATGAAAGCCTTAATAATAAAAAGTAAAGACCAACATTAACTATGAACACGGCCATAATGTGAGGATCACCGCTATAACTCTCTCTCTATATATAACACAAGGACTAGATTCAGTTAAAAGTAAAATATAACCATCCTTGATAATAGCTATAAGTGTAGCCGAAAGTAATCGGAAATTGTAGAACTTATGAAAGTTTTTTACACAAAAAGAAGAAAAAAAACTTAATAGCAGTACCTTATCAGACAACTTTAATGAAACGTATAAAAGAGGGAATACTGGCTAAATACAAAATGCACACACACACAAACACGCGCGTGTGCGCACGAACACACACACACACACACACACACAGACACACAGAGACACACACGCAACTACATATATATATATATATATATATATATATATATATATATATATATATATATATATATATATATATATATTATCCTTCACCGATAGAACGACTAGGAGTTTCATGTTCAAATGCAATCTTCAGGTACTGAGAATAGAATGATCGAAACGTAATTTAAATTTTAATAAAAATCTCTAGTTATCACAAAGTTGGCACTGTCATATATTATGCTGGGAGTATTTTTTTTTCAAAAAATATATTTGGTATTTTTATATGTGCATATATACATATATATGCGTGTCTGCGTATATATATATATATATATATATATGTCTGTTTATACATATATATATATGTCTGTTTATATATATATATATATATATATATATATATATATATATGGTATTTATATGTGTGCATATATACATATATATGCGTGTCTGCGTGTGTATATATATATATGTCTGTTTATACATATATATATATATATGTCTGTTTATATATATATATAATATATATAATATATATATATATATATATGTTGTATATATATATATATATATATATATATATATATATATATATATATATATATATATGCAACATACCAAAATGAAGGAGAAGGTAAGAAAGGAGTACTACAGGCGTGTGTGTCTGGTACTAAATAACAAGTTGAACTCATAAAAAAAGTATCTGCCATAAATACCTTGGCTGTCCCTGTGGTGCAATATAGCTTTAACATCCTTAACTGAACCATAGCTGACAGCGAAAGGACGCCCAAACGAGAAAGCTTGTCACTTGCTACCGCATGCATCATCCCAAAGCTGATGTTGACCGTCTGTATGTGCCCAGATCCGAAGTAGGCAGAGGATCAGTTCTACAGCAATTTGCCTTCAAAGATACATGGAAACTACAGAAGACTGAATGATTATATGTGTCAAAGAACATGGAAGTAATAAGCGTCTTTATTCCGTAATAAAGGAGTCATACAAGTCCAAAATGGGGTTTCAAGTAGGTGCAGAAATAAAATTAAAGCATAATATACCGACTGAAGCTGCGACATACTTAAAAAATGGAGCAAAGACAAATGCAACCGTCCAGATACAGAAACAATGGCAAGATAAACCGCTTCATGGCTAATACTCTGCCCGTACCAAACAAGCTGATGTAGACAAGCCCCGTAACCACCAGTGGCTACGTAGTGCAGGGTTAAACGCTGAAACGGAAGGTTTTATCCTTGCTGTACAGGATCAGTGCTTGTTATCTAGGAATTAACAAGCATACATAGTAAAATATTGTGTTAGCCCAAATGCAGGTTCTGTGATAATTACCCAGAAACAATCGATCATCTTGTACCAGGTTGCACGGTATTAGCACCCACTGAATGTAAAAACAGCATAACAGAGTTGGCTAATATCTGCACTGGAAAATCTGCAACTTCTATGGGAAGGAAACTCAAAGAAATTGGTATGAACACCATCCAGGCCTGGTTACGGAGATAGAACCCGTTACAATTTTATAGGATTACATAAGACACACAGGCAGAACACTCATATCTAACCGCCCAGACTTTGTTAGGGACACCAAACAAGAAGGTGCCTTGATATGGTAATCCCTGCAGACTGCAATGTTGATTTTCTGCTACTACTTTAAACGAAAAGTCAGGAAGAAAAGATCCATCAATACAAGTATGACTAATAAAAGTGACTAGATTCAGGAGAAATCATTTTCTTGGTTAGTGAATGCCAAATATTTCTTTATAAAAAAACGGCAAATATTACCACACAAACACACAATATATTAATCATATCACTCCATGCAACGAAGTACAGCCATTGAGACAAGCAATTACTGAGTGTGAAAAATAAGAAAAAAGAAAAATATTATTAAGGAAGGGGAACAATAGTAATCAAGGGAACAGTACATAAAGATTGGTATTGCATTTAAATCTTTGAAATCAAGGATGAGTGGAAAGCATGGAGCCGGAAGAGAGTTCAAAAATCGAGAAATGCGAGAATAGAAACTTAGCACAGAATATACAGTTACATCTAACCAATTCAACTGAATTGATGAGACCTTTCAGCCAATCGTGTACTGCGCTTCAATTCATAGCGAAGACCATAACGAAGAGTTCACCCGAATAATTACTATGAAAGTATTTATGGAAAAGGCACGGATAAGCTATATTTCGGCGGTGAGAAAGTGACTGAAGCCGTGACGCTTGGTCAGGAACAATAATATTACTGATCCTTTGGGTATTATCAAGAATCTCTAGATATACAGAAGGAACAACGGACTATAGGTGACAGCAATATTCAAGTCATGGACGAATGGTAGACTCATAAATATTTAATATAGATTCAGGAGAGAGAAATTGACTAACACGACACAGTGAACCAACCTTCTTAGCAGCAGAACAAGCAATGGATTCAATATAATCTTTCCACTCCATGTCAGCCGGGAATGTAATCCCGGGAAGGTGCAACGTGTCGCTCTCATGAAGGTTATTATTAGCCATGATGATGGGAGGCAGAAAGGCGTCTATCGAGGGAATTTTCGTTTTGGAGGCGTTAAAATTAACAAACCTTTCATTCTCCAGTTAACAACAGACCGACTTTCTTGAGATCACTAATTTTCGTTTTGGAGGCGTTTAAATTAACAAACATTTCATTCTCCAGTTAACAACAGACCGACTTTCTTGAGATCACTAAACAATTTGATCTTATCGAATTAATCAGACTGAATACAGAGACAGGAGTAAATGGTTGTGAAATCAGCTGGGAAATTATGTCATTATGAAGCTTATTGATTAACATAAAGAACCAATGATAATCTCCTGGGAAACACTTTCATTAATACAAAGACATCGAGAATTCACTTCGTTATTTGATATGAAAAACTGAATCTGTTCAAAAATTCGTCAGGAAATAGCATAGCCTTTCAGCTAATGGAAAAAAAAAGAGTATGCCAAACCCTATCATACGCTTACGAGATTTCCAAAGAAACAGCCTCAGCTTCACCAGGCTTATGTAAAGCTTGTTAGACTCTTTCAGCAATAGTCGTTAGTAAACCTGCAGTTGGCCTAGAGAAGCGATAGTCGCAGTGCCTGTATAAAAGAAGGCACTGCGATGAGGAATTCAGAGTTGATTAAGGCCTCTTGTAGTTTACCAAAATAGGTAGAAGTTTAATATATACCGGCTGTCCATAAAGTGTCTTTACAATTTAGAAAATATATTACAAATTCAAATGAACAGACAGTATATAGACATTGTTGCAAAATGAGAAGATATTGAAGTTTTTAATTAATTTAAAACACCTCTATATGGGCGCAAATACTTGCACGAAACACATTAAGACGGTACTCGATTTACATGATCGATGTTTTCCTCTGATGTTCTTGGTCGTCTATTCCTCCCTTTACCGAACACTGCCCCTGATTCCATATATGTCTTGTGCCATGCACGAGTTGACGGACATGACGGTGGATCTCTTCCATACTTAGTTCTGTAGTTACGCCGACACTTCGTATCTGGTTTTATTTCAATAAACCATGACACATATCGTTTCAATATTGTTTCAATAAACCATATACTTTTTCATGAGTAGGCATATTTAGGGGTTTATTTAATAGTACCTTTTTCATTAAGAAGTTACCTGAATTGCACATATGGAATGTGAATGAACACTAATTGACTTTGTAATAACTTTTTTATATAGTGTTGAAACTTGACTAATGCATGGAATAATAATGCAACACAAAATGTACTTAGAACAAAATGTATTGAAACAAGAAAGTGTACACAATATTTATATATAGTCTTTTGTATATTCCTGGGAAGACCGTTCATGGAGAATGTGTTGACTAAGTCGCAGTCGGGCAGAGTCTCTAGTTGAATCTCTTGATTCGCCTCTCATGTCTTCCCGGTACCAACCATATTTATATCGTCGGTACTCCACTATGCAAATTAGGTAGATCCTACCACAACATATAGTAAAGTGATTTTTTTGTTTTCTATGTGGCTTATCCCTTCAGGACGTAGGTGATCATAGCCCCCATTTCATCAGGCCCTTGTAGCGCTTAATAGGTCTTTTGGTTATAACCCTGTTTTCTCAAGCCCATCAATTATGTTACGCGCTGCCTTCCTCTGTCCCTCTTTTCCTCAATCTGCCCTGTGCTAACATACCGGGAGATTTAAGTAGATCTATTTTCACAGAAACCAAGCGCAAACGTATGCGGACAATCAACCCTAATTAGCTATGAAACAAAACTCATCATCCGAATACTGATGAATAGAGCGTGCAGTAGAACTAGGCCTGAGATAGAAGAAGAAACGTTTAGGTTCCTCAAAGACACCGGAACAAGAAACGCAATATTTATGCCCGAATTTTATCAGAAAGAATAATACAAATGAAGAATGACGTGTTCATGTGTTTTATATATTACGCATTCGACAAAGTGTCACAAAGATATATTAGAGCCGCTCAGTAACCTTGACATATTCGGGAAAGACAGAATAGTCAATAATCTATACTGGTAGCAAACCGTCTGCATACGGACAGAAAAGGTGTTTAGCAAATATACAAAAGTAATAATGGGTATAAGACAAGGATCTGTCTTCTCACCGGACTAATTCAACATATACAGCAGGCACTTAGAAGTCCTACCATGATTCCTTTTTTGCAGCCACAATCATAACAGTATAATATATGCAGATGATAAAGTGAAGTACAAAACCTACAAAACTAGCGAAAGAAATCAAGAACAAAAGGCTAGGTATAGGCTACAAAAAGACAGCCTGCATGGTTATCTGCAAGAGGATGCCCCAAAATGCAAATTAAAAGTCGGAAATACAAATATTAAACAGATACAAAGATTTTAATATCTGAGAAGTGTTCTGCGGACGGAAAGTGCGACACTGAGATCAGAAGAAGGATTGGGATGGCTAAGAATACATTCCAAAAGTTAAGCAGAGTATTGAGAGACAGAAAAAGTTTCGTAGGCAACAAAGAAAAGAGTAATGAACCTGACATCTATCCTCCATTATGGCAGCGTATGCTGGACAATCTCCTCAAAGATGAGGAAGAGTCTTGTAGAAACAGGAAAGTAGTTCTACAGAATTTTGCTGAGTATACCATGGAACGAACATTTGAAGAACAACGATGTTTTGAAGAGAATGGAAACAAAAAGTAATCACATACTTAAAATCAGGAAAAACCAGTTGAAATTTCTGGGGCACGTAATGAGGAAGCAGGGCTTGGAATAAACTGATACTCACCGGCTGAAGACTCTAGCCTTGTTTATAAACCAGACTCGGGGGATAAAACTAATGAATACACCGATCTGAATATTGTTTACTTCTTGATACTAGTAACATATGCAATTAACGCTTTTGTCTGTTACATGGTGCAATGAGAGAGCGTGACACTAAGTTACAACCATTGCTCATAGACATGTAGATTGAAACTTTACTTAGCCTTGCCCTGAGACATTCAAATAATTCATATTAAATTTAAAATGAAAGTGAAAGTGAAAATAAATTTCCATGAAATGAAAACTCCTCCTCACTCTACATTACCAGCAGTATAAATCGAATGAGAAATGCAATAGCTTTATCATTGAGGGACGTTCAGTATATCGTGATGAGGAGGGACATTACAAAACTAATTCATTAATACTTGATACGCTTTAGAAATCGCGATTTTTATTCTGCAACAGTAGACAAAATAGGATCTAATAGCTGTGCACGTTTGCGTTATCTAAATCGTTTCAATAGAAAGAGTAAATGTATTCTTCTACTTATCAGAGACATGAGCATAATTGATGTTCGATAAAGGAACTTAATTCTAGCCGAAGCAGGAGAAAGATTTGGAGATTCTCTTTCAGTCAAAATTATTACGATGCCATTATCACCAACCCAGATTTGAAATCGATAACTGTCCTCTATATATATTTATTTGTATACAAAGTCTTAATATAACACTGGAATAAATATTTTAAAAAATGTCCTTCATTTATGTGACGTGTACTTTCCACATCCCCCTATCTTATACCATATATACACGAGTATAGTTTTTTATAAGATTTAATAGTGAGTCGCTCTTTTCATCCGGATTCCTTTAAAGAGGTTAAAAGAACATACATTTCCGCATGTAATTCCCCTAGTCCGGAAAAACCACATATGTTTTAGGCAGATTTTCATGCTGTTCATTTACCAACTCTTTTCATGAACATAGACAGATGTAGGAAGTTTCTATTTTGGTAATTATTACCATTGATCTCACCTACATTACATCAGCCATACATGCTATGAGGTTGTCACACATGAAATGAGGTACTTTATAAGAAATGAATAAAACGCTTCTGAAATGTTAAATAACTTTTTGTTTACTTGAAATAGGCAACATGTTAATGAATGGCTCCTCTTCAACGTACCTCTACACTCTTGAGTCCATATTTTCCGCCATTAAAAAACCTCCAAATGTTTGATAAGCCGTAAAAGGACAGATTAATTTAATTAAGCGGTTTTATTTTATGATGACCCCGTTACATCAGCATAGATTGTCTTAGATTTTTACTATTACGCCGGTTGTTCATCCAACCTTCAACTGACGTCTCATTTTCTCCCGTTATATATATATATATATATATATATATATATATATATATATATATATATATATATATATATATATATATATATTATATTAATTGATTTAAAATATGGTTTTTATCGCTACACAGTGATAACCATGTTTCGAAAATGGAAGCCAAAGCCATATTTTAAATCAATTAATATAAAATATTAATGCTCTGTAAACTTACATTGAGCACTATTGTGTAAAAATAAAAATATCTATAAGAACACCGGATTTTATATTTTACTGTTCTTTCTTTTTATATATATATATATATATATATATATATATATATATATATATATATATATATATATATATGTTTTCTATGTGTTCGTTACTGTTTCTTAACCGATCATAACAGGATTTTAGTATTTCTGTAGAATATTATGCTATGAGAACATGCGTTTCATTTATTTTCATAGGGAACACTCTACACAGTGGGCAAAAAGAAAAATAATGATTGTGTTGCTGTCCAAAACGATACAGCCACGCAAAACAATTTATCCCATTCTATATAGAAAATATAATATAAATCTCACGTATTCTTTTTTTTTTCCATTATGAAATTGAAATAATTTCCATAATCTTTAAAAACAGCATTGGAAATCCTGATTTGACGTCAGAGAGTGCTCCTAAATCAGCCCAACAGGTTTAACAGGACTTACACTCATTAACAGGAAAAAAATTATATACTTTGTTGGGTTGCACTCCTATACTCAAAATAAGTCTTTGCCAAGATAATAAGTATGAAATCATATGAAGAATCACGCAGAGAGAATAAGTGCGCCCGTAATTATCATTGTTTATATAACGCTTAACACCTCATTAATACTCTATATTTCTGTCTGGAAACTAAGTGATGAATGTTCTCTCAACAGAGGGGCGTCAAGTCTACTATTAACACGCTTTCAGGGGGGAAACGGGGATTGCCCATTGCTGATGGTGTATTCCCCTAATGGTAAATGTGATAGAAGCATGAGTAATTTTTATCCTTATTCTCAGATACGAACGGGAATGCCACTTTAAACGTCGGGCTTGTACAATTCCTATCGGCATGATGTTAAATAACGTGCTGTATTGATTCTTAATTCATTGATTATTCTAAATTCTTAGAAGAATACGAATGCTTAAAAACCAGACTGTCTTTCTCCTTCGGGAAGTAGTGAGGGATTATCCAAAATTGGTCATTTGTGCCACGAATGCTAAGTATACGTAAATCTCTCACGTTAAAGTCGGTCTCATGCAAGATCTCGTTCGGGTGGGCCTGCAGTTAAATATCATTGATCTGATACTTGGATAATTCCCAAATGAGTTCGTTCAAGAATTCGTTACGAAAAGTGGCCCCCAACAATTACGGAGAATTCATGTAGCTTGCCGCAATAATACAGCCTGTTCTTTAAGCATCCCTATTCATCTAATTGAGGCACGTTGGAGTAATGGATAACCGCTCGGATTGAGGAATCGGAGAGCCAAGTTCGAATTCCAGTCGAATCCATTATATATGTGCAAATACCCTTGAGAAAGGTATGAATCCTCTTCTTCTCCTCCAGCTACGGGTAAATAGCAGGACAGACCAGGTTCTATAGCTTTTGATAGCAAATTGGTCTACGGCAGAAAGAAATGACAAATTACTGCGGAAAGAAACTACCTCGTCATTCATCGAAAGTTACATGATCGTCTAAGCGTATATCACGCATGGCACATAACTGACTGATATTCACTAAAAATGGCAAACTACTGCGTGAAAAATCTGCCTCGTCAGTCATGTATCGAAAGAAACATGATCGTCTAAGTGTATATCACGCACGGTACATAACTGATTCATCTAACAATTTAGAATAATCAAAGAACTAATACAACACAATGTTTAACATCAGGCCGATATCAACTTTACAAGCCCGAGTTTATAGTGGAAACACGTATTTGAGAATGAGGACAAAAATTACGCATGCGTAAGTGCTGTTAATCAAGTTGGGATTATTTCAACTCTGACGTCAAATCAGGAATTCTAATGCTTGTTTTAAAGATGTTAGAAATTATTTCAGTTCCATAAAGGAATAAAAGAATACGTAAAATTAAAACGATATTTCTATATAGAATGCGATAAAATGACTGGCGTGGCTGTATCGTCTTGAACTGCTACATAAGATTTTTTTTCTTTTTGATTGCAACGTAGACTTTTTCATATGAAAATAAATACATAGGTACACGTCACCGTTCAATATGCTACAATTTTATAGATTTATTTACAATATGCTCACATTTTGATTTATCTTCCTTACACAGAAATACACATGATGAATGAAAGATTCTCTTGTCTTAATGAACACAAACTCAGTAGTCGGAGAAACAGGAGTTGTTAAAATGTAAATGAATTAGCTTCCTGTTCAAATCACATTCATGTTTCATTTTTTTTGTCATTCCAAATTCCTTGTTCTGTTTTTATTTTCCAGTCGATGAATAACAACATAAATGTTTCTAGAAATTTCCTATTAGATTAAAATGTTCTGTTTGCATTACATTCTATTTTAATGGCGACCGCAAGATGGCTCTCATATATCATTTATACAAAGCTGCATGTTAACAGACATTTTGCCATCACACAATATCGAATGCTGACAAGGGTATTATTATAATATGTACATTATTTCAATCTCCAAGCAAGCATATAGATGATTCCATACTTATCTACATATATGTAGAAATATGCTGTTTGCTACAACCCATCACTTGTATCACTTAAGATGTCATCCATCTTTTTTCGTCGTCCCATGGTCGGTAAGATGATTCTTGAGACCAGCATTCGATTTCATAGGTAACAGGCATATTACAGATAAACAATATCCTTGATTGGGTTAGTTGGATCTGCATACCATACAACTCTCCTGTGTAACACAATGTGCATCATCTGTCCAGATAATGATTTGTAACCATTGTTGCAAACAATGCAGTTATTGTCCGGCAGGACGATGAGGCAGGTTGGAATTGCTGGCGTGTTTCTGGTTGTTATGGAGACCTTTCTGGTGCTTTACGTAACCTACCCTCGGCAGAAATATAATTATATATGTACAAGCATATTCATAAAAAATATTAAATAAAAATATATTTACGAGAACTTATATACTCGTATTATATTCATTTAGCAAATGATCAATGCAAATATCCTTTTATTGCTAAATCCGCTATAGTTAGAGCATTGTGTCAAATTTGATCTTTCAAAAATGAACTATTTGACTATCAACATTTACATGTGAAGCTATATAAATAAATCCGCAATGTAGCACAATTATTTGGTGAATTTTACTCGGACAATTTCACTGTATCTGTCTATATCTCTGAGATGAGTTATGATTATTTACGTTATTCACATTATTCGGACTGTTATCCTCATCTTCAGTGTCATATTCACAACGTTTCGTCCGTTGTACGCTCCGACCTTCTTCAGGTAATTGGTATAACTGACCACATATGAAGGGAAAAGAGAGATCACCACCCCTAGTGGGAGGAGGTTGATATAATAGGCAGAGAACATCACTGGAAATACGAAAATTTAAGGAACCAACACATGTGCTAGGTCACAAAAATCTCCTGAGCCAACCAAGCATAGAAATGAATACAATATGGAAACAAGTAACAAGAATTCTAGAGAAAAGCAATGAATAACGACACAAAATTGCAATATAACCTCTGGTAAATATATGTATTAATAATAAAGGAAAATTGCAATATGAGCACTGGTAAAAACAGTTGGGGACATTAGATTTATAACTTCCAGAAATTCAAACACAGATGTCCTCAAAGTTATATGACCCGAGTGGATAACGGTTAGTTATATTAAGTGACTAGATCCAAAGAGTTCAAAGCCAGGCTACAGCAGTCGTGAACAACAACAAACACTCAGCGAGTTGAGTTGAAGGGAAATAACTGAGACATCCGGAAGTACATGGAATTAGAAATAGACGACATAAAGAGATCGGTTCGAAATTCTCATCACCTAAAGAAGGCCGGAGAGTACAACGGCCGAAATGTTGTCAATATGGCAATGAAGATGAGGATAACAAGCCGAATAATGTAAATAAAAAGAACAGAGTACTGAGATGCTACGTGACATCTATCCTCCTATACGGCACCGAATGTTGTACGATATCTTCATGGATGAAGAAGAGACTCGAGGAGGCGGAGATGTGGTTGTACAGAAGGGTGCTGGGGATATCATGGACCAAGCATGTGAGCAACGATGAGGTCGTGGAGAAGATGGAAACAAGGAGAAAGTTTATGCTTAACATAAGGAAGCGGCAGATGAAATTTCTGGAACAAATGATGAGAAAAGACGGCCTGGAGAATCTGATATTCACGGGACGAATAGTGGGAAAAAGAGACAGGGGAAAGCAGCGCATGTCATACGTGGCGATGCTTAAGCAAGTAGATGCCGGAGCGTGGTCTGGAGGAGTTGGCAGAAACTCAAAATCTGTTGAGAGTCACAAGAGATAGGGGAAAATGGCGGGCCATGATCGCCTACGTCCTGAAAGGACACGGCACATAAAAAGAAAGAAGAAGTATATTGTTCTATCTACATGGGTAATAGTACTCCCGAATTGAAGTACATTTCAAGAAACGTTAACTTTCAAATAAAGAATATGCCGTATACAGAAAGGGCTTCTTTTCATTACTAAGTTACTCACCCATCTTAATGTAAATATATTCATGCATAAGTAACATTTGGCAATATTACAAAGAGTACCGGATAACTGTCAGTTTCAATACATCCTATTTTTTTTTAAATGTGTAAAGTGGCTATAAGGGCTGTTGCTCATACATCCCCGCTACGAGGTACACTTCAACAGCTGTGGTTTATAGAGGTGTTAAGATTTACCAAGCATGTAAAAATCGTAATTCCACTTAACTGTATCCAGTTACCGCAAGTAATACTTCAGCTTTCTTTTATGTTTATATTGCGTTAAATCTTAATATTATGGTGATTCTTATTGATATCAGAGAGGACGGATGTGTGAGGGAGGAGAAATCGTGTGTATGTGTGCATGGGGAGAGAGAGTGTGTTTGAAGAGATGGAAATAGGCAGTATTGAGAGAAATAGAGAGAGAGAAAGAGAGAGAGAAAGAGAGAGAGATAGATTCTTGTGGATAATGGCAACTTCAGAACACGTAATTAGTAGTAGACATTTGGCAGCTGCGGGGCATTCACTTTTACTATGTTCATCTCGACTGGGTGTAATATTTCTGTTGTGACTAATACCGGATTTATATTAGTTTTTCTTTTTTAATTTTTACTTTATTTTCTTCTTTCATCTATTCTCAATCAGAAATAGCAGTTATTTTTCGTTCCTTCTTATCGTTTCTTTTGCATATTTTTCTTTTTTTATTTCTACTTTAGTTAACGGAACATCATCTTTTAGTTTCATGAATATCTTCTTCCTTACGTTATCTCTTTTACCTTTATCACCATCTTTATTTTCGCTATCTTATTTTTATTATCATCATCATCATAATCATCACTGATTTGTTGTTTTTTGTTTTTATTTCTCCCGAGTAGTAACTAAAAATCTAAAGTCAGAAATCACACCATGACATTTTCGGCTGACCATTTCTGTAAGACAGTACACTTTTTGGTACATACACTCTTTGTATGATGCAAGATGTACTAGTGTCAGCCATTTTGTTTTTCCTTAAACTATAATAAATCTATGAAAACCTTTCGAAATCGAACAATTGGCCTCTGCTTCAAGTGGAATTATGAAAGTCTTCGTGTGCCAGATTCCTGAAATGTCCACCTCAAGAAAGATTAAATATTTTTACGGCTTAACAAAATATTTAAAGCTAGAAAATATATTGGAGATAATAATGGATTACTGATACAAATCATACTAAATAACCCGTAGCTGGATGAGGAAGACATAACGAATTCGACTGGAATTGGGACACAGCTCTCTGATTTTCATTTTAGAGCCATTGTCGATTACATCACTGATGGGGCGCACCCACCTTCACAACCACAATAGACTGATCCTATTATTATAAATAGAACAGTAGTTCTAGAGACTGGGAGTAGTGTAGCAGTGTAGTGCAGTGCAGAGTGAGACTTCTGTAGTGATCAGTTACACTTCCGTTTCTCGACCGGAAGATACCGCTGGACTTTATTACTATAACTTATTGTTACTACTAACCTACGTTCGTTCTACTACTAATCTCTCTGATGTAAATACCTCTCTGAATATACCAGTATTTTCCCTACGACTGTGTTTGTTCGTTATTACCATATACTCACGTGGAAACACTCAACATCTCAACAGTGGCGACGAAGGATGTTTTATTGATCTCAACAGTGACAACGAAGGATGTTTTATTGATCTCAACAATCACCCAAACATCCAAACTTACTATACGTGGTATTAACAAGCGGTCACTAGTTACTGACCAAGTTCGATGTTGCTTAACTTCGGTGATTGTATGAGAAGCAATGTTTCGACGTGATATGTCTGTAAGCCTTGATTGCTTTTTTAAGAATCTTCAAAGTTAGAGTAGAGTTTATAGGAACTGCTATATAAAAAGCAAAGCACATTCTGCTTTGGTTGAGTCTTTGATCCCTGTGTCTGGGCGGTTAATTTTAATTGTTCAGTGTGTATTTATTTTAATAATTCCTAATATGGTTACAGATCCTATATTTGTAACCAGATATGGGTGATGTTCTAACAATATTTTGCAGTCTATTTTAAGTAGAAATTGATGATTACACATTCTGTAACGCCCGGAATTCTATTCAGTAGATGATGATACCATGTAACCTATACATATTTTTTATTAAGGCAGCAAAGTCACTAAGTGTAGAGGGATAAAAAAGAGCTTTAAATTTTCTGTCTATATCTTGAAATCGTTCTAATATTTTTCTTCGCCATTATTTTTTTACCTGTTCAGGATTTTTCTTTAGTTCTTGATTACTATCTTGCTTTATCGTTTGATTTGATTAACTTGAGTTATTCTTGTCAAAATGAATTAATGGTATTTAGTTTAGAATATTTAATTCAAATTATCCCTTTTGATTGGGTTGTGAGAACTGTCATATCAGCAGCCACCTTCTATCATTTTGTTTTAATTACCACTCATTTGTTGTTATTTAATAATTGAAGACTTTTTTTACTATTTAATTCTCTTCTTTCTTTAATATAAATATTAATTATATCATTCTTCTATAAGCAATATTTTCATTCATAATGAAATATTTTGACATACGCAATTTATATTTTAAGGAAAGTAAAATTGTGACTCAATCATATCAAATATTAAAATACTAAAAACTCAACTATTGCGTATTTTTAGATATTATTATATACATATTTTAACTTTATTATTGTTTAGGCTTTTTTTAAAAATTGTAGCTCAAAGGCCGCCCTATCGGTCGGCATTTAAAGTAGCTCCTTGAATGGCTCTTCATCAAAATAGGTAGGGAGGAGATATATTATACAGCAATAAACTGCGGAAGAACACAAAATTGAACGCTGCATTTAAGTATTGCATTAATATTTATGCTTACCTTTTAAAAGTCCAATGATAATTCTTATGCCGCCACTTAATTTAAAAACAATTTCAAGTACGTAGGTCCTTACTTTTCATACAAGCAATTATTTTTATTTCATGGGTGACTTTCGCTGGATTTCACAATATATTTCAACTATTCACTAATTTATTTTCAAGTTATAAAAATTGTTATCATACAAAAACATTCTTCGCAAAAAACTCAGATTAAATATCGCCGAAAAGAATGGCAGTAATGCTGGACCAGATCCGATCCGAAATGTTTTTAATTTGCTCATATAGTCGCCCTGATTCCAAAATGGTATGATATGTTGGGCGACGGCCTATAGGAGTGAAGTTGTAATCGTGTGACACAGTGACAAAGACATTCACATTCACTATACACTTATATATTATATTTATATGTATTGGTTTTGACATTGACCTGGTAGATAAGTAAGCAAAATTGTAAATGTGTATTATTTGTATTTGAAGAAATGTAAATATCTGCAGTTCATTATAGAACGTGTTAAAACGGGTTGAAATGATTCTGTCTTAAACCTTCGAGTTAAACGAATCTTTAGGCTCAACAGACCAGCTGTGCCAGACAAGGCTTAAATCAATTTTTTAATGTACTATGAAAAGGAAGGTAAACTGCATTATTTCAAAATAAATCTTTAAAAAGTTACCAGATGACATTTTTTTCATTTGTGCTGACCTAATGGAACGCATTTAAAAAGTAAATGTTTTTATAACACGTTTCGACATAAAATCAAGACTGGATAATATTTATCAATGTGGAAAAGAGTAGGTCAATCCTCATCTTCTGTCTTATTAAAAATTGTTCTTCTATTATCCTTTCTCCACGGAGATTTTCCCATATTATTTCACTCTCGCTAACCCATCGCGTTTTAGTGGCCTTATCGTCTTCAGTGAGGTGAAATAATAACAAAACAAAAATCATGGAACAGTCAAAAGGAACCGCAATTAATCTTGCCAATGTCCAGTCATCATTCAATGATTAGGGTGTCGCTTATAAGGTGCGACTGGAAGTCAGTCATTTATTACGTTTTCCTTTCAAAGAACTAAATAGCTGCTTTAAATAATTGCAGTTCCATATCAGAACAATGAACTGTTAAAATCGATGAAAGGTGTCAGAAATAATTTAACAGAATTGTTTTAATATAGACGTCAGTAAAAAAATTTTCTTCGTGTTCTTTTAGTGTCATGGCAAATATATGTTGTTGAGAAATGTTTCCCAAAATGTCTGTATTTTGTAAACATTGGCGCATTGAATTTATTTCGGTTTTAAACGTTATTCACTTACTAATGTTCTTTCCGCTCGTGACCGTTTTTTGCAACTGCAACTTACATAACATGCGTTTTTTTGGGGTTTTTTTTTCACAAATAGACAGATCCCGACGGACATCTGTATTTTTATCTGGTCTCCATCATTAGATCGATCTACAACCAAGATTGAACGGCTTCTCTTCTGCTCATTAGCGTATTCATCGCTGATGCCTGAACAGTTCTATCGAAGCAATGTAATGTACAAAACTTAGGTCAACACTTGATATGTTTCTTAGAACTCTGGGCCCGTTGATATTTTCAAAAAATCTACTTACCTAATGGACCATCGTGAAATTCCAAACCCGGGTAACATTGTAAACATTACGCTTCTTACAGTGAACGCGGTTTAACATCCCTAGAATACTACAAATCGTAATTATTGCAAATAGCTGCTCAAAAATTATTTTGAAGACGAATACATGAAGTTACGTGAATGATAGAAGGACATTGGCGATCATGGCTCTCTACAATGTCCTCTCTTTTGTAGCTGTTAGTAAATCTTGTCTTTTTTGTTATTTTTCATAAACCCTGTTCTATCATCCATATACACAAGATCCTTTGATAGGTTAAGCACTGATATTTCTCTCCGTCAATATTGGCTTCAATATGTCCTGTGAGTGTGAGATTTTACAAGTTCTCTTTCCTCATTATGTTCCCTGGAGATTTCTACTACTCTCTTTCAGATGCTATTTATAAGTATCAATTTTGTTTCCATTTTTTATGAATCGTCGTCGTTGCTTACGTGTCCATACCATAGTATTCTCAGCATCGTTCTATATAAAGACATTTCTCTTGCTTCCATGCTCTTCTTCATCAACAATTATGTCATCCAGCTTTCACTGACATATAAGACGATTGATATCCCATGACAGTTCCGAGATCTTTTCTTTGTTTCTTACGATTTTTCTCTTTCCTAGTATGCATAGATTTGGGAAGGCATATTTTGCTATCTCAACGCAACTGTCACAATAAAAACTTGATTTAATCCTGGTCTGGAACAGTTGGTCTGCTGAGCCTAAAATTTCGTTTAACTATTAGGTTTAAGAACGAATCATTATACCCATTTTAACACGTATAATGAACTGCAGATATTTACATTTCCGTCCTCTATTAAAATAATTTTCAGATACATATATTGTTGTACTTGCTTGATTTTGTTATCCCCGATTTGTAAATTGTATGTTGTATGGTTCCTTTTGCTGACAACCATACATTCTGTAATTTATGTTCAGTCTGGGAATTCTTGTAGTTTCCTTTCTGTGTCGGCTATCATCACTGTGTCATCTGTATGATTTTAAAACTGGCCGTAATTAATATATCCTGGTAGGACTTCGAATTCACTATGAATCGGTTCAGTGCACAGTTTGATAAAACCGATGAGAAGACACATTCTTGTCTTATACCCCTTTCTATTTTTGTATATTTCAGTCAGTTATATGTCATACGTGTTACACGCTTGGGCGATCATGTATCTTTCGATACATGACTGACGAAGCAGATTTCTTCTCGTAGTAGGTTGCCATTTCTATCTGCGGTAGTCCAGTTGACATCTAAGGTCACAGAACCCAGTCTGTCCTGCTATTAACCCATAGCTGGTGGTGGGAGAAGAAGAGGTTTCATATCTTTCCCAAGGTATTAGCACGTAAGTGAATGTAATGGATTCGACTGGAATTCGAACTCGGCTCTCTGTTTCCTAAAACCGAGCCGCTATCCATTACTTCAACATTTTATATTTATTGATTTTTTTTTTTTTTAATAAAACGAAAATGTTTTGATCATCTGGAAGGATGTTAGGAAATGTAATTGATAGACATTGAGAAAAAAAACAAGTAGTTTTTTTTATTGTTAGCCGGTTACGGTACACATAAAACAGAAATCATAAGGCGCATTTGAATAGCAGAAGATGCTTTCCAAAATACAAAGAAAAAAGAAATTTACATTGGAAAAATTATAGTAGTAGGAGAGTTGAAACAACAGAGATGCGGTTCCCCTAAAGGATGCCAGGATATCATGGAAGGGTGATTGAAACAAGGCTGTGTAAAGGAAAATCAAAACGAAATTAAAATTTCAACTTCTAATCAGAAACAATCAATTGAACATTATGGGATGCATAATGATAAAAAAATATTGGATAATTTGACGTACTGAAAGCCAAATGCGGAGAGAGGAGCCGCGTAACCTACCTAATAACTTTGTATAAATGGCTAAGAAGATTAACATTGCCAACAGCTAAAAAGGATAAGAAGCTGTGGAGATACATGATTACACCACTGGACACAACAGACTTAATTCAAGTCGGATTATACCTTGGCCCCTTAAAGCTCTTTGCACGTACAGCCTATCAACATCTGATTTCGGAGGGTGCATCTTGATTTGGGTAAGCGTTTTTCTGGTCTCGGTGTCCAATCTTTTAATCTTATTCAACTTCCATGTTAAAGCTTTATATTACTACGGGTATAGGTAAGGCGTTGATAGCCTTCATTTTATTGGCCCCATTAAGTTTTCTTTTTTCTATTATCAAATCCACTCTCCTATGGTATTTTTCGGATCTTTTTCTTCATAATTGAATATTGTATTTCGTCTCCTGCATTATTTCCTAAGTATTTGAATGTACAATCATGATTTAGTTCCTTAACCTTGTTGCTGATATTAAGGTCTAAATCTGTAGCTTTCGATTTGTTTAGCGCCTTTGAATGTAGCTTTGGCAATTTTTAAATTCCTAACTCCATCCTAATGTCTTCGCTGAAGGTTTTGTCAATAGTTGATAGGTTTTATTATTATTATTATTATTAGTAGTAGTAGTAGTAATACTAATACTACTAAGAACAAATTATGTTTCTAATCATCTGGTTAATTGTAGTTTTATAAAAAAATAACAAATCAAAAAACAAAACTCAGGAATAATTTTAGGTTTATAAACATCCGATCTTAATTATTAAATGTATGTTTCAACATACCTGCCTAAAATTTTCTCAAGTCATTTGGAAACATCTATACTGATGACACGACAATATACGGGCGTACCTCTAAAACTCTTGATGATCAGAGATTGACAGCTGATCTCTCTTTCGAGCAAGCACGAACTACCAAGTGGGGAATAACTAGAAGATTATATTCAATGCCTCGAAATCCAAACTAGTTACATTCCATCATTGTGATCCCGAACTACAGCCAGTCATTATGAATGGGTATACCCTCGTAGAGACATCTTGCCTTGAGGTACTATTGGCAATAAACCTGACATCAAGTGGATTTCATACGAGTCATCGCTAAAGCGGTAGGTAAAATTGTCGGTTCCCTGTAACGACCCAATCAATAATCACGTGCTATATTCTGACATTAAAAACCCAGATTTTTGCCATATTTGGACGGGTGCTGTCTAGATCGCACTCTCCAGTCTCAATAGAGTCTCAATAGAATCCAAAAGCGTCTCCTGCCTGACGAACTATTTTTCACCCTCCCGCCTTGTTCTCCAGTAAGAACCTGCTAAAGAATTTTATTGAACAGATCACAAATAATAATAATAATAATAATAATAATAATAATAATAATAATAATAATAATAATAAAGTATAACCTATTTCAGCTCATGCTGGAACTTGGCATCTTGACTGACAAGCACTTGGAGAGCGATCGCCCTGATAAAGCACTTGTGCACAAGACCAGAAAGATAGTTGAAATTTCTAGAGCACATAATGAGGATTGCGAAATATAATACTCACAGGAGAGAAAAAAGAAGAGAGATAGAGGAAGAACGAATAATATACTTAGTGAACTTGAGTAAATGGTTGGCAGAACAAGATTTTGAATAAATAACAAACGCAATAAATTGAGAGCTACGAAGACTAGGAAGTTGTGGAGAGCCATGATCGCCTACATCCTGAATTGACACAGCACATAAGGAAGAGGGAGAAGTGTATATACACGTTTTTTGAAACAAATTCTGATTCTAATTGATATTCATCATGTAGATTGTTTATACTTTCTTTGAAATATTCTAAGTAGATGAGCTGTTCCTAACAATGCAGTGCATTAGAATATCTTGGAAACTAGGACAATCAGGCGTCTTTATAATGTTCTTTATTGTATCTGATTTTATGTTATTAATGGCTCCAGCTATTATATATATTACAATTGTTTCAATTTACCCTATTTATTTCAAACTTTTATCTATATATTTACTAATTGCTATATTATTTAACGTATACATATATATATATATATATATATATATATATATATATATATATATATATATATATATATATATATATATGTATGTATATATCAAGTACGTGGTGCAGTTTCAATTTATAATACGCAAATCATTCATACGAAAAGCAGATAATGAAGTTAATGATATGGCAAGAACCACTCTCGCAAACAATTTTTAATAATAAAATACATCAACCTCGTATCCGTTAATGAATGGTATGATCCTTGTTTATAAATTCCGGTTTTATCAGGTCTTTTTTACAAAAAAAAAAATTCTCATATTACTATATTAGTACAAGAACGCACATTTTTAAAATTTAAAAATAATTCCACCTCAGCGTCGTGACTGCACGCTCCGAAAGTATTCTTACAGTCAACAATATCACATTTCTAAAAAACACCTCTTTCGGATTACACTTTACCTTTCGATGTCCTGTTATTACATGGATGTAAAAACTTCCCCTACCTGAAGACGATCGTATGAAACGATTGAAAGCTAAGCTAGTAGTAAAAAAAAGACCTGATAAAACCGGAATTTATAAACAAGGATCATACCATTCATTAACGGATACGAGGTTGATGTATTTTATTTTTAAAAATTGTTTGCGAGAGTGATTCTTGCCATATCATTAGCTTCATTATCTGCTTTTCGTATGAATGATTTGCGTACATATATATATATATATATATATATATATATATATATATATATATATATATATATATATATATATATATATATATATATTTGATGTTACTGGTCTATTTATAAAACAAAAACTTTCACTGTGTCTGAAGCTATGCGTTTTATATGGCTTCCAGTACGAAAGGTAAAGTACAAAAAAAAACGGGTAACTACATTGTCATCGATAAATATATTTTGAAACATGAGGCGCACTTACTATTACACTTATTTTTGTTAGATTTATCGGTTGAGAATTGGATTGAAATCTGGTCCCCACAGGTGTTTGCTAAAGTACATTAATAATTATACATTTTGTCCCCTAAAATGATCAAAGAGTGGCTATCTCTATTTCTGTAGTTATAGAGACAATTGAAATTTTATCACGAGGAGAAAATGTTCAAGGTTTTTAGTCCAATTGTATCACTTCTCTCATTCTGACATCGAAATTAAAACGAATCTGACAGAGTTGGCCACACATGATGACGCATTTTATCAATTTAAAGGAAAATAATGCGTGCGAAGAAATTGATACCGCCCCATATAAACATAAATCCGCAATCCAGTCACCAGCTATTATTAAATTAAGAAAATCTGCCCGCAATTTCTAGCCATATACGTATATTTGACTGTCATATCCGAATATGAAACATCATTCAAGAAAAAATTGAGGCATATATATATATATATATATATATATATATATATATATATATATATATATATATATTCGATGTTACTGCTCTATTTATAAAACAAAAACTTTCACTGTGTCTGAAGCTATGCGTTTTATATGGCTTCAGGTACGAAAGGTAAAGTACAAAAAAAAAACGGGTAACTACATTGTCATCGATAAATATATTTTGAAACATGAGGCGCACTTACTATTACACTTATTTTTGTTAGATTTATCGGTTGATAAGTTGTGAAAAAGGTAATAATAAATTAAACTCCCTATCCCCATTCATTCAATACTTCCTCTGAGTCTTCAATATTCGTAGTTCTCATTTAGAATATGATATCCCAGAATTTTCAGTTTCAGACTGATGACAAGTCTCATAGATTCTAGATGTTTTTTTGCGCCTCACAGGGAGATGTTCTGGTTGTTACATTGACGGTGACTCGGAATGCTAACTTGGAGAGCTGATTTCGAATTCTACTCGACCTCATTATATTCACTTACGCGTAAATGCCTTTCGGAAAGTTATGAATATCTCTCGAAAACTCACTAATTATTGCAATACAAATGTTTTAACGGAATATTCGTTTAAAAATATTCTTACCATACAAAATGTGTTTCGAATTTCAGCAATCATGCAAGTGTTGATAAACCGTAAAATAAATCAACACATCAATCTTCGTGCCTCGCAGGATGTCGGTGGTTGCTCCTGTGTGTTAAAATATGATCGACCCCACTGTGCTTAGGATTACGCATGCATTTCTTAGAGAAACATATGACAGGAAGTTACGTAAACGCCTCATCCTAGAGAGGAAACTATCATTGTGTCACATCTTCACGTGAAGATCCACGTTCTAAAAATCTCTCCCAGTATCACATACACAAGCTGGTATTAATTGACGAAATCCGGTTAGGAATAAATAAAATTAGATTTACTTTCGTATTAGCCTTAGTCTTTACGACTATAACGATTCACATTATTATAGAGTTAATGTAATAGTATATATGGTATATAATGCTGGTTGCTTTTTTTTAAAAATTTCAGACAGCGTTTTCGATATTCTAATGAATGATCTCCGTATGGTTGGATTTCATCATCAAGTGAAATTTGACAGCAACGATTTCTAAATATCTGTTATCGGTCAAAATATTGATTCCATCGTCAACTACACACTGTTGTTTGCATTCTATTTCAGTGTAAGCCAGATATATTAACAGTCATCGCAAGAGTCTTCTCAGCAAAATTCCTATTATTTCAGTTACAGATGGACACAAATATTATTGTTATAAATATTAATTTCATCTTCCCTCTTGAATAATCTGCGGTTCTCAACCGGAAACGATGTGATAGAACGTTCCTCAATGTCTCCTGCACTCACTTTATTCTGACCAAACTAAGCAGATCTTTGAAATGATTAAATACCTATTCTTCTTCGTGTGTTTTAAAAGTGAGGCAATTCTGAGAGAACATGAAGACCTATCAAGGTTTTCTTTATTAGCGGCAACAATCTTAGCAGCATAAGATATACATATGACATCGTTTTGATAACACACAGAAAAAAAAGAAAGTCAAACTGCAGATATTTAATCATAATTAAAAGAGGTATTATCAAGAGGCCAGATTTTTAATCATCAGAAAAAGAGTTATTATCAAGATGCCAGATAATTAACCATCATTAAAATAGGTATTATCAAAAGCCAGATTTTTAATCACCATGAAATTACGTATTATCAAGAGCTCAGATTTTTAATCCTCATGAAAAGAGGTATTATCAAGACGCCATATTTCTAATCAACATGAAAGGAAGTATTATCAAGAGGCCAGATTTTTAATCATCATGAAAAGAGAAAGCGAAAAAAAATGACTGAACATCAATTTTCAGATGACAGAAAAAATGTTTGTCAGCATGAGGAAGATCTCAAGATGATAACTACAAAATTGCGGATGTCAAAATCAAGCAAGTAGGAGAATTTTTATATATATATATATATATATATATATATATATATATATATATATATATATATATATATATATATATATATATATGGGAATCTTTCTATAAGAAAACGGAAAATCTAACAGCGACATCCAAATACGCATTGGAATAGCAAAAGATGATTTTCAAATTTAAGCAAATATTGAGAAACAGGAAAATTTTCATAAAAGCAACGAAAGATAATAATAAGCTGTTATATCATAAATGAAATGGAAACGAAAATCATTACTTATACGTATAATCAGAAAGAGAAAGTTAAGATTTCTAGACAGAACATGAAACAGAGCATTGAAATCCTGACGGAGACCAACCAACCGGGATGGCAAAACAAGGATTTGACAATGACAAAACAAGGATTTGACAATGACAAAAACACAAAGCTTACTAAAAGTTACAAATTCGTTCACGTCCTGAAAGAGAATGGCGCAGACTTTTATATGCGACATTGGGAAAATCATCTCGTTCAAACAATTACGTTAAATTCTCTCATCATCACTATCATCATCAAAATCAATGTTGCAGCCACAGTAGAAGTGATTTTTAATCATCATGACAAAAGGTATTATCAAGAGATCATATTTATTATCACCATAAAAAGAGGTATTACCAAGAGGTCAGATTTTTAATCACCATGAAAAGAGGTATTATCAGGGGGTCAGATTTTTAATCATCAGGAAAAGACGTATTATCAAGATGCCAGATATTTAATCATAATTAAAAGTGGTATTATCAAGAGCGCAGATTTTTAATCATCAGAAAAGAGTTATTATCAAGATGCCAGATAATTAATCATCATTAAAATAGGTATTATCAAAAGCCAGATTTTTAATCAGCATGAAATTACGTATTATCAAGAGCTCAGATTTCTAATTATCATGAAAAGAGGTATTATCAAGAAATCAGATTTTTAATCCTCATGAAAAGAGGTATTATCAAGAGGCCATATTTTTAATCAACATGAAAGGAAGTATTATCAAGAGGCCAGATTTTTAATCATCAGAAAAAGAGGTATTATCAAGAGATCAGATTTTTAATCCTCCTGAAAAGAGGTATTATTAAGAGGCCAGATTTTTAATCATCAAAAAAAGAGGTATTATCAAGTGATCAGATTTTTAATCATCATGAAACGAAGGATTATTAGAGTTTAGATTTTTAATTATCATGAAAAAAGTTATTATCAAGAGGTCAGAATTTTTTGTCAAACTTATTAACATTAAAATGAATATTTACATGTACATTGAAACAGGTTTGTTTTAAATTAATTCTTATAATTGATTAGATTTCGAGGAAAATAATCATGCATAGATGAAAGCAAAATAAAATGATTTTCGTTATGCGATTTAGGCATTTTATATGAGAATATGTGAATGAAGTTATAAACAATAGACATGCATTTATATTCGTATGCAGACAAACATATATAAAGTAAAACCTAATATACAAAAGGTGTTCAAATAACCTGGATCGATTTTAAATGTGAATTAAGTTTAAGTGTCTAATGATTTTTTTTCTTTTTCTTTCAGATTTAACAACTTAAGTCTTTGACAATTTTAACCATGGAAAGATTATCAATCAAACATCGTGTTAGTTATCGAATCCTATTACGAAAATGGATATTCAATCCAAATATGAAAGAGAAGTTCCCAGGTTGTATCATCTCTTGAAACAGCGAAGTCAATTGGCCACTTCGATCGTGCGACTTGATGCCTTTAGATTTTTTTTTCCTTTAGGGTCATCTCAAACGTAAGGTCTATGCCAACAAACCAGCAACAATTCAACAGCTGAAGGATGTGATAATAAGCCATATAGGTGAGATCGAGGAGCAACTATGCAGAGACGTCATCAAAAATTTTGACCATCGAGCGGAGGTGTGCCGCTGAAGCCTTGCCGGACATTTGGGCGACATTATTTTCCACTCATATTTGCCCTGACTTAAATAACATGATCTAATAGAGAAATAAAATAAATTTTCACCAATAAAACTGATTTATTTACTGCTGATTTTGATCCCTCTTAATGAAACATCCTTTACATATATTTGGGCCCTATATCCTTGGACGACATCCATACTATTAGAAGAATATCGCTGAATTCAAAATAGTCTGGTACGATAACCAAAGTTAAGTAACTTCGAGACTGGACAGTACCTAGATGAGTGCCGGTTCAGTAATACCAGATGAAGTATCTTGAATGTGCAGGTCATGTTAAAGAATTTGCCACGGAATGGTTAAATGGAATGATTAAACGGAATGGTTAACATTTGTATTCGTTATATTCACTTACGCGCAAATACCCCTGAGAAACGTTTAAATCCACCTACTCTCCCCCAGCTATGGGATAATTAGGAAGACTTGTATCACTAATCTATTATCATCTCCAAGAATAATTCTTTGAATCTAAAATATATATTCTGGTTTTAAATACAATGCAAGCCGTAGAAAAAGAATCAATCATTCAAACCAGCCTTGCGACGGTTGGGAAAGGCCGGATGAGCTTCTTATAGAAGACTTTTTCATGTTAACGAAAACTCGTTGCATCTTTTGTGATGTCAGCGAATACCCGTTGTCACTTTGAAATGCTCGTTGTAGTAGAGATATTGTAATCGCAGATACAATTATAGTAAAGCCGTTGAACAATGCTGGTGACAGACTCCTTCAAATAACACTCGCACTAATCGTACTGGTACGATAATACTCGCTCGAAAAGTAACCACCGTATAGTTTTCAGTATAGGGAAACTGTATGGTGAATAGAGTTGAGAATAGTAATCCGTATAGTAATAGAGGATAGACTAGAAATAGCGATCCGAAGAGTAATAGAAGATAGCATAGAAATGACGATCATTTAGACACCACTCGACTTCCAACTTACGCATTTTACTCTATACTCACGACCCTTTAATTCATATAAAACAGAGATAACGGCCAAAATTTCACCAGTAGACATAAAATTCGTATTCAAAAAAGCTTGCGATTGTAGCATCATCTGACGTGCGACAGACTGAGCACCAGTACAGTATATGTTGCTATGGTAGAATTCGCATTGCAGGAAACACACAATTTACTAGTATATTCAGTTCACTTTTGCAGTTCGCTCACTAAATATTTACATTCCACTTCACACTCACCCGTCGCTCTCGATAGGAGAAGAATCCATTCACAGGCACGCGCATTAATATTCTTGCGCACTACTTATCGAAGGTCGACTCAAGCGGTTCATTACTTGTCGTTCCCTAATCATAACTTTCGACAAAAGTGAATATCTATTTTATTATTTAATACACACAATTGCAAAAAAAAAAAACTAATTATATTTGGTAACTTTAAATTTACAGTTGCAATCGTCAATCTTCTGATTTGTTTAGAACAAATGAAGTATCAAATTGTTATTTTTAAGTTAAAGTTGCTGATTCTTTTTATGTTTCATAAGAGATTGAGCAATAATATTTTTCAAGCGTTGTTAATATACTCGTGTTTATTATAGAATTTTAATGTATTATTTACGTTAAAAACTTAAAGTTAATAAATACACTAAAGTCATAATAAGAATAATAAAAATAGAAGGAAATAAAAGAAATAGATTTATAACTTAATTCTAAAAAATATCCAGTTTAAACATAAATCTCTCTGAGTTTAAACAATAATTTTATAAAGCAATCAAATGTGAATAGATTTACAAACGTTCAAAAAAATCAGAAAAATGTCACGCGAAGAAACTTTATTTAAAAAGACGACATGATGTGTGGATTATTTTATATTTGACAAAAGATAAAGCTGGAGGCGAATAAAATAGTATTCGATTATAGCATATTGGAGACGAAGGTCCTCAGAGACTGGAAATTTATATTTAAACATTCGGCAGAAAATGAAATTTAGAAATAAATTTAATATAGCTTCAAGAACATGTAAAAACTAAAATTGCTGTCTAAATACAAGTAATACACACACACACACACACACACACACACACACACACACACACACACACACACACACACACACACACACACAGAGGCACAGATGTATGTATATATGGGTGAATATTTAGACAGCATATCTCTATTCAAACTTAAACATGCTTCAGAGTCTGTCTATATTTCTGAGATGAGGTATTATGTACAGTATTTACATTAGTCGGACTATTGTCCTCATCTTTGTCGCCATATTTGTCCTCAATGACACATGGCACAGTGGATAAAGGCGTTGGTTAGATCCAGTGACAGACCCAAAGAGTGTGAGTTCAATACCCGTTTAAGGCAGTGGAGAAATTTCAGAGGGAAAATTAGCAGGAGATAATTGATAACTGACATCTATCAAACATGGCACGTGGAACTAGAACAGTCTACTCCAGTGATCGAAATAAAGGGTTCAGTTCGAAATTCCAACCACCTGAAGAAGGCCGGAGCGTACAACGGCCGAAACGTTGTGACAAATATGGCGTCAAAGATGAGGACAATAGTCCGACTAATGTAAATATTAAACATGCTTGAATAATCTGGACATGTATATTTTAATCCACTCAAATTTACTGATCAATTTCTTAATGTTTTTTTTTTAAATTCATTAAGGAAAGCGACATTTTTTCATATGTCAGGATTACTCAACCAAACATGCATGGATATATATATATATATATATATATATATATATATATATATATATATATATATATATATATATATATGCATATGCATACTTGTGTAATCATCTGACGCTACAAAACACATAAAACTTTATGTGTTTTATATACTTTATAAATAGCCATTTAATTGACTATTTAAAAACAGCTTCGTTATTTGAAAGAGTTTCGGTAGAAATCCGAGCTCTGTGCTCTCAATCACATTGGTCTCTCTGAATGAATACAAATTATGATGGTATATTTAAAATGTTATTTTCAGGACCTATCGCTAGTGCAGACTAAATATTTAATATATGTCACTTCATTCTTCCTCAAGACAGGTGCAGGCAAAAGATTTCATTTAGACACAACAGGCAATGTGAATGCCAACACACACACACACACATAAACAAACAAAAACACACGCCTATATACTACCGTTATCTCGTTCATTTATGTTATTTACGCAATGAGGTATAAAACACTGCTGTCTTGAAATATTCCACATTTTCGGTCGACACTTAAAGGTGAGTCCACAATAGTGAGCAGAAGTTAAACTAGATAGAGAGTAGAAGAGAAAGTAGTCACAGCGAGAATAAAGTTGTATTGACAATCGCAGAGTGGTAAAATATTTGCTCACTCTGTGAAGTCATACTTTTGATGCAGGAAATCCTGCAAGGTTAATAATTGTTCACGGGCGGATGCGAGAAGGTGTGTATGCGTGTGTGTGCGTTTGTGTGTGTGTACGTTTGTGTGTGTGGGTGTGTGTGTCTGTGTCTGTGTGTGTGTGTGTGTCTGTGTCTCTGTGTGTGTGTGTCTGTGTCTGTGTGTGTGTGTTCGTGCGTGCGCGTGTTTTTACCTATTAAGTTCATTTGAGAAAATCCAAGTTATTTTGTTCTTACGTTTTCAATCTGTCAGTGACATGAAGTTTATAAACGTCGGAGGTTTGCAGGATTTTATGGCTTGATATATTTAACCGTTTCAGTTTTCTGAGAGAGTGACATATTTCTTTTTTAAGCAAACTATACAAATATTTTATGAAACATACTGTGTATGCGTGTGCGTGTGTGTCCGTAGTGAGAGCAGAGTGACTACATAAAAAAGAGAGCGATCACTCATGTCAACACTAAGTGAAAAGAAAATTATCTTTCAGTAAATCAAACTGTAACTCTGCTCTGATCAATCTGACCCCTTCCTAAAAAATAATATTCTAACCCATAATATTCTTTGCCCTTAATTTTGTCTGATAGTGGCCGCCATTTAATACAATCAGTATAAAAACCCTACATTATGCTGAACGATTGAACACAAGCAATCACGCGTCTGTGTGTTCATTTAAAACACTTGCAATGATTATTTTACATACTGTCGGTAATGATTAGCGTTAATAAATATATTGAAAAGCTGAACTACTACTCAATACGGGGATTAAACAAATTTATTGATGATAATCTTAATAGTTATTTTATAAAGACTCCTGCACAAGTATTCAGTCTTAAGCAATATTTGTTTGAGCCTCCTTTCAATTTTCTCTGACTTCCTATAACGTTACGTCTATTTTCTCATGAACAATCTTTTAAAATTTAAATCCTATCAATTCCATTACTTAACAGAATTTTACAATTTATGCCACAAATCCTTAGTTGAATTATTGTCAGCCAATGAAATCGACCATGTTTTCAACCATGATGGAAGTTGTTTTCGAAATAGGTTTGTGCACATTGACATCTTGTGAAATGTATCACTTAACAGGATATATAACAGCTTGGAATTGGAAATCGGGTCCGTTATATTCTCTTACCCTTCTCCCCACAATTATTGGTTGGGAATCAGTCTACCGCAGAAAGAAACGGCAACTTAATGCGAAAGAAAATGCGCTAATCAAGCGTGTATCGCGTACAGAATTTAGCTGACAACTCACCTAGGCTAAGTGGGCTAGCAGAGAGTAAACGTTTTAAAAAAATGATATAGTTACCACCTTTAATTCTGAAACGCTAAGGCAACCACTTAATTGATTTCATTTATTTTTGTTTGTTTCCATATCGAAAATATTAATTATTATTAACGTTATTTCTTATAAAAGATCAACCTTTTTCATTCTATAACTATATTCAAACACGCATGAGAATACCCTATTTACATTCCTCGGACTATCATCCTCATCTTTGTTGCCATATTTATCACAACGTTTCGGCCGTTGAACGCTCCGGCCTTCTTCAGGTGGTTGGAATGTCGAACTGATCCCTTTATTTCGCTCGCTGGGGTAGACTGTTCTACTTTATATGCATTATTTATGTGCCATGTCTAATGGATGTCAATTATCAGTTGTCTCCTGTTAATTCCCCTCTCCAATAATAAAAGTATTGTATCTTCATTCATCATCTTAATTCGGCGCAATCATTCTTCGTATGCACAGTTGATTTTGGTAGCTTGTTTAGAGTTATTTTGCGCACAATTTTTCTTTTCTTTTAAAATCAGCATGCTTTATGATCCCACCATATCAAATCAATCTTAAAAGCCATTAGGGAATCCGAAGTATGCAATATTTTGAATACGTCACACTATGCCTGCTAGAAACAGAAAAGGAAATCATATGAGCAACGTACGGAGCCCCGCTTAATTTTTAATTACGGTTTAAATTTAATTTCGATTTTCGTTACAATTGCAATCTAATTAATATCATATCAATTGCAATTGCGACAAAAAGCGAAATTAAAGTTAAAACTTTGATAAAAAATTGTTTACTATTTACATTATTCGGGCTATTGCCCTCATCTTTGTTGACATATTTATCACAACGTTTCGGCCGTTGTACGCTCTGGCCTTCTTCAGGTGGATGGAATGTCGAACTGAACCCTTTATTTCACTCGCTGAGGTAGACTGTTCTAGTTCCACGTGCCATGTCTAATGGATGTCAGTTATCAGTTATCTCCTATTAATTCCCCTCTCCAAGTTCTCCACCGCCTTAACCAGGTATTGAACTCACACTCTTTGGGCCCTGTCACTGCATATAACTAACGCCTTTCTCAACTGTGCCATGTGTCTATGACGGGAATTATCAAGAGATCACTGGTAACTAACATCTATTAGACATGGCACGTGGAACTAGAACTGTCTATCCCAGCTAGCGAAAGTAAAGCGTTCAGTTCGACATTCCATCAATCTGAAGAAGGCTGGGGCGTACAACGGCCGAAACGTTGTGATAAATATGGCAACAAAGATGAGGATGATAGTCCGAGCAATGTAAATAGTGAACATATTACCTCATCTCAGAAATATCGGCAGATATGTATGAGGATTTTCGAAAATTTTCTTGCGGATTCGAGACGTGTATTTTAATGTTTTACAATAATAAATGTCATTTATTTACATGTAGCGCTCCGTAAAATCTTTAGGTCAACTGCTAATGTGTGTATATCTTCTCTATCCTTTTTTACGTAAATCTAGTTGCACTTTCCGCTCAATCATCGGCGTGACTGAAACTCCCTTTGAGATTATTCTCACCCCCTCTTATTGAAAGATTATTTGGACGACCCAATCTCCTAAGCTTTGATGCAGTAACAAGCGGTTTTCCTTCAATGAATGATCGAAAAAGAGATAGAAAAGCAAGACAGGGAAAAAGAGGGAAAAAGAAAGACACAACGAAAGTAAGACTGCAAAAGAAAGACAGAAGATAGACAAAGAAAAGAAAGAGTAAACAAAAGAAAAAAGAAAGAAAGAATTAAAGGGTGGGTCTTATAGACATATCACATTGAAACATCGGTTCTTGTACCATCACCGATTTTAAGCAACATCTAGTCTCGTCATGACACCTTGTGAATACCAGATATTGCAAGTTTGGATTTGTGTTGGGTATAATGGGTAAAGATTCGAAATCGGAGAGTTGAGTGCTAATGAAAACTTTGTTCGTTATACGCACATGCGCAATTACCATTAACGAAAGGCATGAACTCACTTTCTCTCCGCCAGAATTGGGTTAATTAGTAAGAAATGTATCAGTAAATGATTATTTTGTCCAAAAATTCTTATAGTCTAAAAATATTGCTTCACTTGAGATGACCTATAAATGTTTGATAAGTGGTAAATAAAGAAAAAAAATAAATCAACATACAGTGGCCCAAGAAAAGACTTTGACAGGATAAATTATCTACAACCAATTTCAAATTTTAATTACGTAATCCCCACTCAACATAAACAAACAGTATTTAGAAGAAGTATAGAGTATATCCTCCATTTGCTAGTTTCAGTGCTTGTATTCGATTTTCATGGATTTGATCAAGTTATCAACAATCATCTGAGCCATATTTAGCCACACCTTTAGGAATGTTTCTTTAACGGTTGCCACTGACGAGATTTTGGTTGCACGTGCTCGGAGTCTTCCGTCAAGATGCTCCCAAACCTGCTTTATTGCATTTATATCAGGATTTTGTGCTACCCATGGCAGTGACTTAATTCCTTGTGATTACTCCCAGACATTTGCTACTGTGCTCGTATGACATGGCGCTCCGTCTACTTGAAAAAGGTAGACATTCTTGTCAATCTGATTGGTTTCAAATGGTGGGAGTTGTTCTTTCTCTAATATTTGACAGTATTTTGGACCATTCAGCCACTCGTCAACAGGAATCAGCTAAGATTTCCCTCCAAACCAGACACCCCCCGACATCATTACTCCAATCCCTCCATATTTTACGGTGGCTTGCAGATATTCAGTGTTCCAAATCCCATTCTGATTTCTCCAAACATAAATAATCTCGAATTAGAATATTGGCAGAATTTACTTTCATCTGATCAAATTACAGAATGCCAAAATTCATAATCTTTGCTCTCGAATTCTCTCGCCCAGTCCAGACGAAGGATCCTGTTAACATCTGAAATCAAGGGCTTCTTTCTTGCAACTCATCTTTGATAGTCTATATCTTTCAGATCTTTCTCGTCGCATATGGCGACGTTTATATTCTGCTGGCGACATCTTTGAGGCTCTGACAACTGTTTCTGATGACTTCCCTATTCAGCACCCTTTTCGTTCCCTCAGACACGATCCTTGGTCTTCCTGAACGTTGTTCCACACAACAATGGCCTTCTTCATTGAATTTCTTGATAATATTATTAACCGTTTGATGATTAATCTGGAAAAACCTAGCAATGTCTCTGGCTTACCACACTGATGCCATCTTATTATTTGCCCTTGTTGAAATTCACTAATTTCCTTACTTCCACGAACTTCCATTGCAAGACATAAGTCAACTATTGTTCATAGATGAGAGTAGCTTAATACTAACATAGTATTGTCTGAAAGAAAAAAGACTAAATTGTAGTAACCATGGGTGGCTAAAAACTTATCACAGCCCAATGTATCTATAGACTTTGTGTTTTGATTTGTAGTACTTACTAAAACATTCCGTTTATTCAACAGTACAATACTGAAATCAGCTTTTTCAGTTGTATATAACCTCCAATTTTAAGGGAGTAAAACAAGAAAAAAGTCCAAAGATTGGATGAAACATCGCCGTATGATGCGAAGAGTTTTCCACATATTTTATGCCATTCTCGGAAAATGTGTTTCGGAATGCCGAAAGCCAATAATGCTAAATTGATGATAGCATTTCAGCTATCTCCAGATAAAGGAAACCGATGTTGACCGAGTAAACCTCCATACATCCGACAGGTCCTTCTTCTCGTTCGGTGAACTTTAGCTAGGGCAAAATAAAACTTGGGTTATTCATAAGGTTTCGCAATATCCGGCAAGTTATGGAAATGTATGAAAGCATTTTACTGTTTGAAAATGTGTTATGATTTGAATAAGTTATACTTTTCAGTTTAGGTACGAAGGTATGCATATATAGTCTGTCTCTCTTTGTCGATTGTGGTTAGGGATATTTGTGCCGACTATCACTTCGTGTAAACGAGACACACTTGTATATTTTTAATTGGCACGCAAACGAGACCTACGTCTACCCTTTACACTCCTGGGAAATCAGGGCCGATATCTACCATTTGAATCTTTTTTTTTTATCTATGTTTAGTTTGAACTGGTTTAAAGAGGTAATCCAGTACATCAGAACATTTGCCTTGGAAATAGCGATAAAGTAATTGTAGGCTTGCGAAATGGCGACTAAGGGACTGAAGTGTGGATAATAATCCATCACATATAAGGTCGTTAAAACGCCCTTGAAAAGCAACGAATAAATTCTAGCCACCTTATGTATATATATATATATTTCAGGTATTTATTTTAGCTTATCACATGTTGTACTATGAGATTAGATACATAGAGAAGAGAGAATATCTTCACAATTTGATTTGTTCTATTTCCTGAATATTCATTCTTTCGTCGATTTCCAGCAACAATATAATAATACATGTACAACTATATTATTTCCTTTTCTGGAATCCATTACCCTTTTACTGAAAAAGTAATAAATTAAATAACACTACGATTTTCGTCTCCCTACGATCTCGTCAAATTCTAACAAACATCTAAGTTTAATATGGCCTCAATAATACAGTATCATATGTATCATGAATATATAATTGTGCGAACGTCTTTCTTTTTATGAGCCAGGTCCTTTCAGGACGTAGGCGATCATGGCTCTTCACCTCCCTCTATCCCTTGCGGCTCTCAAAAAGTTCCTTCCCTTTGCTACCCCCCCAGATCATGTTCTGTCATCCACTTGCTTAAGCCCGCTAGGTTTGTCATGCGTTGTTTTCCATTGTTTCCCTTTCCATCTATTCGACACGTGCGTATCAGATTCTCTAGGCCCTCCTTCCTCATAATATGTCCCAGAAACTTCAGCTGCTTCTTTCTTATATTAAGTATAAGCTTTCTCCTTCTTTGCAACCTCTCTAAGACCTCATCGTTGCTCACACCTCAATCCATGATATCCTTAGCATCCTTCTGTAGAACCACATCTACGTCGCCTCGAGTCTCTTCTTCATCATCGTGGAAATCGTCCAGCATTCGCTGCCGTAAAGAAGGACAGATGTCACGTATCAGCTCAGTATTCTTTTCTTTGTTACCAAAGAAATCCACCTGTCTTGCAATAATCTGTCCAGCCCACGGAATGCGCCCTAGGTCATCACAGTCGTCGAGGACGCATTCCGAGGGTTTCGCAGAGTATTGCGAGACAGGAGGATCATTGCCAAATGCAACATCTCCGACTGCGTTGTCTATGAAAAACTTAGAATTAAGGAACAGTTTCCATGATTGATTCCGTTACCTCTTCATTCCATGGACAGAAAATCTTCAAGTCAATATGTAGAAATCTACAGTTAACTTTGAGTATGTCCAGCATCTTTGAATCATTAAGTGATAATGATGTAAGGGAAGACGCATACCACTGACCGATATTTCTCGTGCATTAATTCTTACATAGACATGAGCAGGTGAATTCGTGCTAAAAGATGATTAAAAGTCGCATTTAAAGTCATGCTATTTCACTATATATGTTGATGTAAACCAATCTTATACATCTGTGGCACTCAATAAATATTTCCCATATCTCCTGACTTAGTAGGACGTGTTACACCTTCAGAAAAAAAAAACAGAGGACTGAACTAATAGTTAAACTAAAACAAGTGTTCAGAAATATTTACAAAGTACAGTAATGCCTTGAAATCCGAGTAGTACTGACATACGAATTTTTTGAGATACGAGCCGGAGTTTGGACAATATTTTGTCTTGAGATACGAGCTGAAATTTGAGATACGAACAAGTTCCAGTTAAGCATCCGTAGTTGGCGTAGCAAGCGCCAAGCTTTGAGATTATTTCCACTCACATTGCACGTGTTCACGTCGCACTGGAACGACCTCTGTTGTGTTGTGTCTTTTTGCCGTTATTGTGTAAAATTCATTTAGTGATACTATGGGTTCGAAGATATCAAGTGTAAAGTACAGCGGTGAAAAGCCGAAACGTAATACTTCACTTGAGGAATAGCGGGAAATTATAAAGCACATAAGAAAAACGTACGAGGAATTAATTTGTCGAGAGAGAGAGAGAGAGAGCATGAATGCTGTACATCAACGATACATAAAATATTCTAAATTAAAAAAAAAATTGTTACAGTAATGGATGAAATGTAGAAATTAAAAAGAATTAGAAATTTAGTGATAAACTTAATCTTTGGTATTGTAGACTCTGCTAGGCTTTGTTAGGAGAGGACAGCGTTTGCTAGGCTAGTTGTAGTTGTCCTCTCTCTCTCTCTCTCTCTCTCACTCTCTCTCTCTCTTCTCCACCGGTTGGCCTACGGCACGTCTGAAGTCCATGGTTTACTACACTGTAATGAAAACAGGGCAAGAAATTCTGTCTAGTAATCTTTTATTCAATTAAGAATCTTACTACTCGTCTACTTAACAAGCGGAAATGTACAGCTTTTATAGCTTGGATTATCAAAGGGGAGATAATCCATATTCACAACATACACTTTATTTATTTACAATTTGTTTTTTTCTCTTTTATTTTATTGTTTGTAAACTAGATTTCTTGTTTAATCACTCGTTTGTGATTGTAAGAGACCCAAAATACAAAAATACTGTTGATTTTTAGGAAAATAAGGGTGATTTTTAGTGGCCTGGAACGGATCAGAAATATTCCCATTAATTTTAATGCGGAATAAATGATTTGAGAGACGAATCATTGAGTTTCGATCCCGGGCTTGTAACGAATTAAACCCGTATCTCAAGGCATTACTGTATATTCATATATTTTCTATTTTCTCTTAGTTCAAACAAAAAACGTGGAGAAGGCAAAGGGAAAGCAATGCATTAAATCTCTCAAGAACATATGGGGGAGACTCACAATTTACCACGATTATAGATAACAACTTTGTCTTGATGGGGCACGTTTTGAAATATGTGTGTGACTCAAACTCCCTTTTTTCTTTCCTTCGAGAAACTCCACTCAATACTGCAGTTACCATACCGATTAGAAATGAGCATATTAGCTGAAATAGAACACACATTATTGTCTTTCATCGATCGCCCGATTCGTTGAAATTTATTTTTATGAAAATTCTTGTACTATATATTTTATCCTAATTCTGAATCCTTTGCGAACTCAGCAGAAAACCATTTCATTACCTTCCGCAAAAATAATTCAATATTTTTTCAATAATAATTCAATACCTTTTGCAATAATAATTCAATACTTTTCCCAATAATAATTCAATACTTTTCGCCATAATAATTCAATACTTTTAATGATAATTCAATACCTTTTCAACAATAATTCAATACTTTTTCAATAATAATTCAATACCTTTTGCAGTAATATTTCAATACTTTTTTCAATAATAATTCAAAACCTTTCGCAATAATAATTCAATACCTGTTATGAATAATCAAGATTGGTCTCCCTTTGTTTTGTTGCTGTACTCATTGAGAGAGCCATTTCTGCTTACTGGGACTATAAAAGAACACTGTACGCGAAACTTGTATTCTCAGTTGAATAAAGCTTTCTTAAAGCCAACATCTGCATACTTTTGTCATTAAAATACCTTTCGTAATAATAAATTCCTAATTTTATAACAACGGAAAATTGCCGGAAAAATATGGTCAACTATTCCTTGAATTGATGTAATTTAAATATTTGGCGAGACACGGGATCTATTTTTTACGGGAAAATTACCATAGGTAACTTACTGATTAGGATACGACTGCAAAAGCCATAATAACTGAAATATACTCATATAATTCATTTTTTTTTCTTTTTACCTATCGTCCGATTGGCTGAAAATTGTTTCACTGAAATAGCTAATAAGAATATGCAATTCAAAGTCACCGAGATGTGATTCAGCATAGAACACGAAAGAATCTAAGAAGTTGTAAAGAATCTGGAAATTAAAAAATCTCATCTTTAAATTATGAAACGATCAGTTGACATTTCAGAAACACGTTATGAAAAAAAGATGTCTTCAAATATGTTATACTAGCAGAACAATCGAATAAAGGAGGGAGAGATAAATGAGCTAACAAATTAATGTTTGAATGGATTGCAATGCTGCGACGAGGTAAAGAGTCAAAATTTATTCAACGATACATTCGACAGGATAATGTTCAGAATCATAATCACCCACGTCCTGAATGGCCCCAAAATGATGGTGAATGCTGGTATCGCTAGTTATATTTTGTACTCATAATTAGATAAATTATTATCAAGAAGGAAATACTATAAAACTGTTAATATTAATTAGCAATACTTCATTTAATATTAATGTACAAATTATTAAACAAATTATTATCACGAAGGAAATACTATAAATCTGTTAATATTAATTAGCAATACTTCATTTAATATTAATGTACTAATTATTAAATAAATTATTATCACGAAGGAAATACTATAAAACTGTTAATATTAATTAGCAATACTTCATTTAATATTAATGTACTAATTATTAAATAAATTATTATCACGAAGGAAATACTATAAATCTGTTAATATTAATTAGCAATACTTCATTTAATATTAATGTACTAATTATTAAATAAATTATTATCACGAAAGAAATACTATAAAACTGTTAATATTAATTGGCAATACTTCATCTAATAATAATGTACTCATTATTAAATAAATTATTATCACGAAAGAAATACTATAAAACTGTTAATATTAATTGACAATACTTCATCTAATAATAATGTACTCATTATTACATAAATTATCACGAAAGAGATACTATAAAACTGTTAATATTCATTGGCAATACTTCATCTAATAATAATATACTCATTATTAAATAAATTATTATCACGAAAGAAATACTATAAAACTGTTAATATTAATTGACAATACTTCATCTAATAGTAATGTACTCATTATTACATAAATTATCACGAAAGAGATACTATAAAACTGTTAATATTCATTGGCAATACTTCATCTAATAATAATGTACTCATTATTAAATAAATTATTATCACGAAAGAAATATTATAAAACTGTTAATATTAATTAGCAATACTTCATTTAATATTAATGTACTCATTATTAAATAAATAATTATCACGAAAGAAATACTATAAAACTGTTAATATTAACTGACAATACTTCATCTATTAATAATGTACTCATTATTAAATAAATTATTATCACGAAGGAAATACTATAAAACTGTTAATATTAATTGTCAATACTTCATCTACCTTATTTACATTATTCGGACTATTGTCCTGATCTTTGTTGCCATATTTATTACAACGATTCGGTCGTTTCTTCAGGTGGTTGGAATGTCGAACTGAACCCTGGGGTAGACTGTTCTAGTTCCACGTGCCATGTTTAATGGATGTCAGTTATCAGTTATCTTCTGTTAATTTTTTCCTCTGAAAGTTCTCCACTGCCTTGACCGGGTTTTGAACTCACACTCTTTGGGTCCTGTCACTGGATCTACCCAAGACCTGTGCCAGGTGTCCTTGAGGCCAACAGTCCGAATAATGTAAATAATATACATAATACCTCATCTCAGAAATATCGACAAATACTTCATCTAATAATAAAATCGACATAATACTGTAATGTTTGAGAGTAAATAAGTTCTAATTGTAGCATAAATACTTAGTGACATGTGGAAAATTACTGTCAAAATGAAAATGAGTGCACTAACCTTGAATGAAAAGCTGTCGGGTTTAGCGGACTCATATAACCGCTTTCTTTTTCTTTTGATAGTATTTCCAACGTGTTTATGCTTCACAGTTTTAGGTTTCGTAACACCAAGGAAACGTTTAATTAAGCGCGTTTTTTTTTTCTTAAAAGAATAATAAAAAAAAAATGGCGGCGATCTTCAATGCAACATATTTCTTCAGAAACTTGGTGATTATGACTCCACAATTTCCTGTCATTTTTTTAGCTCTTGGTAAATTTTGTTTTTGTTATGTCTCCAAAACATTTTTGTCAACCATTTACACAACTGCACTCGGATTAGTTCCAGCTTTGTATTTTAGTTATTTTTTGACATTTATTAATAATTTTTCTTTCAAGATAAGGCCCAGTATTCACTCAGGGTATAGTTTTACTCAATGACGTTTTTGTATAGCCGCACGAGTATGACCTAAATGCAGAATATGAATATGAATATAAATATGAATATATGTAGAATAGATAACTGCTGATCCTGAACTTGCAGAAGTGGATTTTAGTGACGGGGGAAGTATCCCCTCAGGAGTCCGTTCCATGAAGATCTGATTCTCAGGAGAGAGAAAAAAAACTGACATTGTGGAAATTTTGTAACACTGGAATATAAAGGGAATAACGGAGATTGGACCTTGCGTACGATGCATGATAAGTCTTAGCTGTAAACATGTGAATATTGTTCATCTGAACAATTGGGTTAGAGTAACGATAGTGGTGTGATGTCCGCTCTGTGGAAATAGGGCTGCAGTGTTATGCCTGGAAAATGAGGATTGGCCAGTTCTAGCCATAATTATGTCATCAATCCTAATAGTCTGATATGAATCCTATTGTTAACCTTGATTTGGAGGAGGCAGCTGAAGTTTCTGGGACATAAAATTAGGAAGGATGGCCTGGAGTATCTGATACTCACGGGTCAAATAGAGGGAAAGTGAGACAAGGGAAAATAATGCGTGACATACTTGGCGGACTTAAGAAAATGGATAACAGAGCGTGGTCTGGAGGAGGAAGCAGAGGGAAGGAACTTGATGGGAGCTGCAAGGGATAGAGGGAGATGGAGAGCCATGATCGCCTACGTTCTGAAAGGACATGGCCCATAAAAAGAAATAATGCATCCTGTAGAAATAAAATATAGCAAGAAAACAGAGGCACTTCCTGTGGCAACTCCAGTGCGTCTATAATAACGTTGTTCTGTGCACGTGTGTCCGTCCGTTTTTCGATCTCAGCGTTAACAACATGAAGTAACAGATAGTAAGTACTATAGTTCTACGCGATTAAAAATAAATAAATAACTCATTTATCATTAAATTTAACTATGGAACATAGTCAAAGGTTTAAAAACAATTCTTTGGAAGCTGTCTCAGTGGATAAAGGCGTTAGATAGATACAGTGACAGGACTCAGCGAGTGTGAGTTCAATAACTGATTAAGGCGGTGGAGAACTTGGAGAGGGGAATTAACAGGAGATAACTGATAACTGGCATCCATTAGACATGGCACGTGGAACTAGAACAGTCTACCCCAGCGAACGAAATAAACGGTTCAGTTCGACATTCCATCCACATGAAGAAGGCCAGAGCGTACAACGGCCGAAACGTTGTGATAAATATGTCAACAAAGATGAGGGCAATAGCCCGAATAATGTAAATAGTAAACAATTCTTTATCAAAGTTTTAACTTTAATTTCGCTTTTTATCGCAATTGCAAATGATATGATATTAATTAGATTGCAATTGTAACGAAAATCGAAATTAAATTTAAACCGTAATTAAAAATTAAGCGGGGCTCGGTACGTTGCACATATGATTTCCTTTTCTGTTTCTAGCAGGCATAGTGTGATGTATTGAAAATATTACATAGTTCGGATTCCCTAATGTTTTTAAGATTGATTTGATGTGAGGGGATCATAAAGAATGGTGATTTTAAAAGAAAAGAAAAATTGCGTGCAAAATAACTCTAAAGAGGTTACCGAAATCGGCTGTGTATCCGAAGAATGATTATGACGATTTTTTATTATTTCTAAATTCTTATAACTTTTATACACATAAGAATTTGAATGTAAAAGGCGGAACGTCCAAAAGCCCTCCCCAGAAACTAGCTTAAAGTCCGCACAAAGGGTGGCTCCTAGTCTTGTTATTAATAAGAATTTTTGAATTTTTGAAAATTGTTATAAGAAGGAGTTCGCCTCCATTTTAATACATTACCTATCCAGGTATGATAAGTGGAAACAGAAATTCTATCGTTGTGCTCTTCTTGTGAAAGATACTAATTCAAGTAGAGATATATTTTTATTTAATTTTCTCTCAGCTTAAAACCTTGGTAGCACTAATGATCACCGTTTATATTAAAAGTAAACTTGTGAATATATCTATCAGCATAGAAACTTACGACATTTTACTTTCCTTCCGGCAATTTTCTACCCGTAAATTATCCACATTTTCCTTCGTGCTACAAAGTTCCATATGTCCTGCTAAGCAAATTATAAAAGGGTTTATATCTGCAGTTTTCCATACCCCAACAATACGATAGACTTAATATATATGAAATTATCCAGCATCTGACCTCAAAGAAGATGGACAAAATAGCCTTTAGTAAACAGCTATGAAATAAAAGCTATCTCTTACGACAAAGATATCTTGAGGCAAGTGGAGTAATAATACGATCTAAAACTCGATATATCAAATATATCGCAGGGCTTTTGCTATGTCCTTCGGATTGATGCTAAAACAAAAACTACATTTTAGAATTCTGTCGAAATTTCCTCAGGAATTATCACTTACAAATAGCGGAGATTGCTCCGACCAGTACAAACCTGTCAAAACTACAAAATTTTGTTTGAAGAATTCACAGCAGAATTTTCAAGTCCTAAATACCCAACTGCTCTATCTGAAAGTAAGAAATTCTAAGAATAAATAAACAGTCTGAATTAACATAATAAAAAAATTATGAAACGTCCCCGGAAAAACCACGACCCAAAATCGAGCAAATATCGAAACATCAGAATACCTCCTTTTGAGACGATAACTTAAACCCCTCACAGCTAGCTATTACAGCGCTACTCACCGTCTTGACTGTAAACCTACGAAACTGTGCAGTAAATTAGTAACGTTTTGGATACTATTTGAGAAACATATTGAAAATATGAAGAGAAAGATCTGTTTGAAAAATTATAATCTGGCATTATTTGAATTTCACCTCGAAAATCTAGTTTGAAATTTGCTGGGATTGTTCGAGATATATTTTTCCATTGACGGCGATAATTTCAATCTGAAACCGGAAGACAGCATAGATTCGAATGATTGAATTTGTTAGCTATATAAATTGCATTAAATTTATCAATAGTTGCAATCTGAATCTCTATATTTACGTTCTATTTAAATTTATGATTCTATTTTTTATTCTTTTCTAGAGCTTTGACATCAGGTCGTGCAATTTCGCTGCAGATAACAACTGAATTATATCGTTAGGAAAGATCAAGAAACATTTTGGTTATTTTCTTATTTTGTAAAGGGGCTATTGTGAATTGAGTGTCGAGTTAGTTTGGCTCTAAAAAAGTGCCATGTGCAAATTAACGCATGGCCGTCAGAATAGTCAAGTAAACCTCTATAATAAGCTCGAAGTAAAGATCCCTCTTTATATATATATATATATATATATATATATATATATAGAGAGAGAGAGAGAGAGAGAGAGAGAACTAATGCAAATAGAATTTGTCACATAGCAGATTGATGTATGTAGAGAGAGAAAGAATTACGATGTGTTAAACAGTATTATTATTGACATTTAGCCTCAAATTGAAATTTGTACAATGGGTTCAATTAACACTGTATTCCACGAAAAGTTCCTTCTCCTCCTATTCAGTAGACATGTTATAAATGCAGATTCACTCAGAAATACTCACACAGGCACACGCACGTCCGCGTACACCACATTCAAGTCATAGACCTGCTCACGAAACGTATCTTAACGTAAACAATGACAACATATAATTAAATAAATAAAACAGAAAATATATTAAATAGCTCTCACACTGAATTCATTTCATTATATGCTGTCATTGTTTACGTTAAGATAAGTTTCGTGAGCCCATATGATCGATCGATCGAAAAAAACCGTCGAAGATTGCGTGTTTATAAACAGTAATGTGGAAATTGTTAAACAGACGCTTCTTTATAGCTGAATGGAAACGCAGATCACGTCAAATGACAGCATCTGTACATGAATACAGGTTGGATTCGTGTCGGAGAGCGCATATCTTCGACGAAATTTTATCAAATATGCATACCGGGAAATGTAATTAACACTGTTTAATTAAAAGGAAAGAGGATTTACTTAAATACATTGTATATATACAAATAACGTATGAAACGGAAAATATATTAAATAATTGTCAGACTTAATCCATTTTATTACACACACACACACACACACACACACACACACACACACACACACATATATATATATATATATATATATATGTGTGTGTGTGTGTGTATGATAAAAATATAATTTTAATGTATGGTATATGTAAGGGTAAAAGTCCTCAATAGAGCGTATGTAAATATAAAATATACAGGTAAATTTTGAGATCCACACCGAGCGGCATTAGTCTGTTTCTTGCTTGAACGCAATCTTCAGGCCCTGTGTGGTGTATTTTGCCACGACTATTTATATATGCTGGTTAATCGTGGATTATATTCAGTAATATTTATTGCATTATCCTAAAGATTATTAGGTTGGCGGTAACATTTATGTTTCACCTTATTAGAAATGCTATTGAGTAGGAGTAATTGTGGATCATATGCGCTTATTTGTCGCAATTTTATATAGTTTGTTGGATTAGATTAGCGGCATATGAACACCTCTATGGGTTATTTAATACCTAAATATAATAATCTGATCACAATTTTATGGCTTCAAATATTTTGAACGCTATTGAATACTTTCAAGTACAAATAAAACTTGTTTCTGGTTATTTTTCCTTACATATATATATATATATATATTGTTGGTCATTTGTTATATAAAAATGGATTGCTGGTATTTTTAATATAAAACACTTTTATGCTTTCATAGTGTTTTGATTGGGGGGGGTTCAATATTTGCCCTTAGTTGGGACTCTAACAGGTACTGCCATCCCGGGTCAGGATGGATCTTGGAACAACAATTAAAGGTGGCTGTTCAACGCTCCTCTTAACCTCCAATCTCCAGATCAGAGGCCTTGCTCCTGGATGTATTTTATCGTCATACACAGGACTTATGTTTTGCTCTAATTTTTGTTATTGATTATTATTATTAAATTAACTCGGGTTTGTACGTGCATTCGTAGTTTGTTAATTTGTTTATTATTTAGTTAAAGTATTTATTTATAAAGTATTTTTTTGTTTCTTTTATTATTTTTTCTCGTGTGTTAGCTATCTTATCTTTTTCATTTACTGCTAACTTAACTGCATTGCATATAATGGCACTTACTATGGCGGTATTTTCCAAGGCTTTCTGTTTTTAGTTTACGATGTTTAAGTAATGTGGTAAATGTTGGTTTCTTGTCTGCTGTGATCGTGGATGTATTCACTCGAGAGTTTGTTTCAAAACTACCGGTTCTTGGAAATAACCAGTATACTTAGTACTTCCTCCTTACTAATGGTATATGAAAGGAATAGAAATAATCCGTTGCAGTTTACTTACCATGACGTTTCTTAACTGTGAATATCAGGACTTACAGAACTGAAGAACGTAGTTTGTTGGAACACTAGAAAGAAAGAGCGACGGCACAGCAAGATGCTAGCGAAATTTTGTTTTAGCAATAGGGATTGTAGAACGGGAAATAAGACGCTTCTGAACTCTATCAATATTTGAAGGCGATTACGGGGTATCCGCAGCCTCAGATGTGGCAACATTACCCCATTTTTGGTTTGATCTGGACCTTGTACAGACAGCTTAGCAAGATGGGCCTCTGTAATTGATGAATTTATACTTCGTCCTCTCAATGAAATAACATTTCTAAATCTACTCCTTATCTTATTTATTCTGCTTCCTTCTGAAATGTTGGAAATCTGAGAGGAAGTAACAAAGAGAAGAAGGAAATAAAGAGAACTGACATATATAAGAAAACGTGAAGCGTATGCTTGTATTTTAAGGAAATATGAATGAATGGATTCTAACATCAAGACTGACGGATGAGGATTCAATCAGGTTTTAGTAAACAGTCTGCACAAGTGAAATTTTAAAATGGCCGGCTATATATGCTATGCACAAAACACTCTCCATCATAGCCTCGGGTACTGCTCATGCTCAGACTTTTATTTTTCCTAACTGCTACGTTGGCCTTTATTTCCGTTAAGCAGCTAACCCGCCCTTTGGCCATCGGGCGATTTGCGTTCTGATTTTTCTTTGCCTGGTCTTGGTAGAAACCAAGGCTCTCCGGCCCAGTCATTTCTGCTATTTACCAAAATGGAGAAGAGATGGATTCATATCCTTCTCAAGGTTATTTGCGCGGAACTGAATGTAAAGGACACGACTACAATTCGAACTCGATTCCTTTACGATTTCTAATTCCTAGCCGTTTATCAATTGTATAACCCTCACCCTCAGAAAGAAAATTACTGCCCCCTATTTCCCAACTAGTCACCCATCGAGATACTGACCACTGTCAACGTTGCCTAACTTCATCAGTGTCGTAAGTCATATATCTCAAAAGAATTAATTGATGGGTCATTACTTACTACGACAAACGTTCGATTTAGCAAATACACATGCTTGAATAAAACAATTCATATTTCCTTTAAATAATCTAAGAGGTTTCTACAAACCCGGGCAATCTTATTTTTATAAGAATTACGGATGCCAAGCTAGCAGACCGCTATAACGTGGCTTAAAAATAGGTTCACTAATACATTAATACTAAATGTACTAATTTATAACGGTTATAATAATAATAATAATAATATTAATAATAATAATAATAATAATAATAATAATAATAATAATAATAATAATAATAATAAATCTGGACACACAGAGTGAGATAGACAGACATCTGCTCAGACAGTAAGACATCTGGGCAGACTGAGACAGACATGCTGGGACAGCCGGGGACAGACTGAGACAGACAAGGGCAGACAGAGAGACATACCTACACAGACTGAGACAGGCAAATCTGCACAGACTGAGACAGACAGACTGAGACAGACAGACTGAGACAGACAGACCGACCGAGACAGACAGACCGAGACGGACAGACAGACAGAGAAAGACAGATCGATAAAGACATACATACACACAGAACGAGACAGGCAGACATAAACAGAGACGGAGACAGATTGCCAGGCTTGCACAGACAGACAGACTGCCCGAGACAGACCAAAGCAGATAGACCGAGACAGAACGAGATCTACAGACCAGCACAGAAAGAGACAAACAGACCTGCACTGGCCGAGATAGATAAAATATTCAATCAATAGTTTCGATTGGAATTTGACGTAAACGGATGGGAAAAGTTATTTCCCAAATCTTTATATGATGACGATGAATATATTCTGCTGTGGCTTACGAACCGACCCTCTCAATTCCATATCTCTATTTTTCGTTTGATATTTTTTACTGTGTTTCCAATAGACTGAGCTTCAAAAATGAATTGTTCCATTTGTGATTTTTAATTTCATATATGACCAACATACAACCATCTTTGTAATTAATTACTTTTACGCTGAAAGCTATTGTACGTATTGTGTGTTTATATATATATATATATATATATATATATGTGTGTGTGTGTGTGTGTGCGTTTATATATATATATATATATATATATATATATATATATATATATATATATATAGATAGATAGATAGATAGATAGATAGATAGATAGATAGATAGATATATTGGACAAAATGATGAAAACACCTAGAATCTTAGTGTCATAATTTTGAAAATGCTATACAACCGTCAAACGTTTCTTATTGTTATGTTTTTTTTTATTTATTATTAATTTTTATTGTATTAAGTTAAAATTGTTGTTTTTTTTATAAATATCTTCAGGGGAGATTAATCAAAATTCATTAAAATGTCAGATCTATCAGACTTTAAAAGAGGTCAAATTGTTGGTGCTCGTATATGGCAGGCGCTAGTGTAACAAAAATCGCTGAATTATTTGGTGTAGCAAGGAGTACTGTTTAAAAAGTAATGACAGCATTTGAGAAAGAAGGGAAAAAAAGACCCTCACTGATGCAAAACTCTGTAAAACAGCGAAAGCTGTTTGATCGTGACCGTCGGACTCATACGAGGATTGTTAGGAAAGATCAGAAGAATACAGCTCCAATAATTACAGCAGAGCTTAATGACCATCTCGAGAATCCGGTTTCCTCAAAAACTGTAATAAAAGAGCTGCACAAAGCCAGATTTCCTGGGAGGGCTGCAACCAGAAAACCATTCCTTTCAAAAAGCAATATTGCAAAGCGTTTAGAGTGGAGTAGAAACCTACAGAACTGGGCCCTAAACAGTGAAATAACGTTATTTTTCTCGAACGAGTCATCCTTTACATTATTTCCGACATATGGTCGAGTATATTGCGTCCAGTCCCTCAGTGTTACAAGGAGTTTTGTTGGTCTCTAGTACAACTGCGCCCCACATATAATAATCAAGGGGGCTGCAGTTTGGTGAGTTAGGTGGCTAGATGTAAGAGGTGATGTTGTCGCAGAAATTGTCTGTCAGCCATGACTGAGTTCTCCTGTTTGTTTATCATGGTATAGAGGCCTGTTGCCAAAAATTAGTCTTTCATCAGCCACCCTCCACTAGGCACTTGATATAAGCCTCTGTGTTGAGGTTGACGTTCTATGGAAAGAAGAATGGAGGCACAACGTCGCTATCACATGTGATCGCTGCAAACACCTTCCTAATCATTATTAGACTCCTCCAACTCTTTCCGAATCCTATGCACTGTCCTCAGATTGACACGCAACAATACAGCATGCCGTTTCCCAAATTTCTGGCGCAGTGAATTGAGTCATGGTTCTGTTTTCTACATAGATGGCGCCCAAGTGACCCATACTATGCTGTGCAATCGTCAAACTCCAAAACAAACAACGGGCATGCCCTAATTAAATATAAAATGGCGACAATTTGCCCATCGCACCCTGTATATGTGTGCGTGTGTCTTGAAACCAGGAACCAAATAACTCAGTTTTGTTTGATTGAGAGGAAGATTATTTAGCTCACATCACTTTCGCAATTATTTTCGCGAGAATATTTACTTATTTGTCTTTCATGGACTAGATTACAGACATGTTTGTTTGGGAACTTTTTTAAAAAAATCAGCCTGAATGACATTCCTTTGCAACATTAATGAACAATATACGAAGAAGGAAATTAATGATATGCAAAATAATAATATTAGGTTGGTGCAAAAATAATGTCTTTTTGTGACGTTCAACTTCATGTGAGAAAACGACATTATTTTTGCACCAACCTAATATTACACTTTAGATATTAATATTTAAAGTTTAGGCTAATTAATATTTAAAAAAAACTGTCATGACGCCTTGCATCGAACTTGATTATAGATCATTTGGATTTCAAATTTTATTTGTATTCATCGACTCCGAAGTGTTATATTAAATATAGTACTACTTCCTTTTTAATCCGTTTAATTCGAGCTTTGATTCAATGAAAAAATCCATCAGACAAGAGGGATAATTTCACCTGCATATAGATTATCGTCTAAACCGCGATGATGAACTATAAAACATCAGTTTAGGTCGACTCTAACATACACAATTTTTATGCATACCGATTAAAACCTCGGAGTCTTAAATATCGAATGACTATCGTATACCTAAACTAAAATTATTCATGTTTCACTGTTCACGCCCTTACATTACTTCACGTAAATAATAGTTCATTCCGTTTTGATCCGGAGAAAAGTTATATCAGAGAGACTTCCAGTGTTTAATCAGAGGTAGAAGGCATAATAATCACTTATTTAGATACCTACAAAATTGCTGGAAGTTTATATTTAAGCGAAAAATCGCGTAATATTTCATTAATAAAATTATAATAAATTAAAATCATTTTTAATTTTAAAAAATTGATATTATACGCCCTACCATTACTTCAGAAAAATGTTTCATTTTTAAACTAATTTCATATTTATTTTTAATATAGTAACTAATAAACTGATGTACATTGAAATAACCGAGTGGTGGCTAGTATCTCTACCAGATGTATGACTTGACAACTGGACTCGTTTGTAGCTCAGAAGGTCATAAAAATTAAGTTCGACGTATAAATACGTCTGTAGCTAGTTTTGAATGCTGTGTTTTTGCCGTGTTTTATTACACTTTCGGTAAAAACGTTTTATACACGTCTACGTCGGGGTGAAAGATTAATATTTACTTATGCATTGGAAGAACTTACGCGTGTATTTTTTTAGTTATGAAATCGCATGGAGCGTAATAATTCAGTAAATAAAGAAGTGACACAAAACAGGAAACCCGTGAAATTTTCAAGCGCACTGCTGGTTTAGATTGATATTTCTATAAAAAAAACGTACTCCAAATTAAAACCCGATTAATCAAGAATTTCATATGGAAATTATATGCCGATATTTAAATTACATACACGGCTTATCTATTTGCATGAAATTAATTCTAGTCTTTATTTAATTAGAATTTATCGACCACCGTTTCAAGGATACGAGTATATTTTATATAACTAGTTTAGAGACTGATAGGTCTTCAATTTCTATTAATAATCTCTATACAGTACTAATTAAGTTGCTTCCTTATTGCGACACGAGTCAGTGGTGGCTTTCATTTTTATTAACTGTGAAAGTTGATTTTCAGTTCTGCCTAAAATCGGTCGACAAATATTTGCTTCCAAGAAAGCATTTGCCGGGGAAAGAATTAAACATGAATCTATTATTTCCTGCTATTTAACCTATAGCTGAGTGAGAAAAATAACAATTTATGTATTTTCTAATAGACATGAACCCACCAAATATAGATTCCGCACTGAGAACCCGTATATCCAACGTTGTGCATCAGGATAAACCTAACGTTTGATCTCTATAATACTCATATCCTCTGAAGATATTGTTGGACATGGTCCTCAACAACATACAGTGCCACGCAAAAGTTTACAACACATTAGAAGAAATGTGTTTAGGCATTTCTAATACGGTCCCGAGTTGCGCTTAAAGAACTTTAGGGGAGACTAGAAGTAAATGAAGTAAAAGTTAGTACGGATAAAATTAGTCGTTCACTTCGTCGATATGATATCTCTTTGAGGACTCCGAGGAAAAAAAAAACACTTCTTGAGCGAAAAAGCGTTCCTCCTAGACTGAATTTTGCAAACGAGCATTGTATCTAAACTGCAGCATTTTGGGAAAATTTACTTTGGTCAGACGAATCGGAAATTGACATTTTTAGCAGAAATGCTTTGGGAACGTTGGAGAAACAAGAGTACTGAATATTCATCGAAGAATAGTCTCACAACAGTAAAATTTGGAGGCGGATCGATCAGGGTCTGTGGTTGCTTTAGTGCCCAAGGTTTTGGGAACATTAAAATAATAGGAGGAGGGATGAATGGAGCATATTATAGGGATATGTTTTGTACAGTCGCTGGCTTTGAAACCAGGTAGTGTCTTTCAACACGACAATGATCCTAAACATAGTGCAAAGTTTACAAAGTCATGGTTAAATCCAAAGAGAATAGACGTTCTAAAATGGTCAAGTTAACCTCCAGATCTCAATCCTATTGAAAATTTATGGAGAGAGCTGAAATTGAGAATTCAAAGAAGGAGCCCGCAAAAATTGCATGAAATAAAGGAATTTTGTCATGAAGAATGGAAAAATATTAGCCAAGGCACATGCATAAAAACGTGAAGGACTACTCTAAACACCTACATGCTGTAATTAGCAATATCTGTTACGCTACGAAATGATTGAATAAAATTATTGTAAACTCTTGCGTTATTAAATATTGGTCTTTCTTCGTGGTATATTTTTTATTGATTATTGTTTTAAAATTGATTGTTGGACTAAAGACTTAAACATATGCATTATTAGCAGTAAAAGTTTCAGTAATCTAAAGGTTTTTAGAAATACGTAAAGAAACATTTTTTGTAATGTGTTGTAAACTTTTGTACTCGATTTTATTGCGCGAAATATCACCAGCTTTTGACTATTTTTTATTATGCTTTTCATTTACTAAAGTCTTTCTCTTGCGACACCTACATCTACTGCAACACGCCTCCTTTCCTTATTCAATGTGCCAAGAACTTCGTCTACTTTTTTTCCGGTTATTAGCAGCCGGCTTTTGTAATTCGTACATAATTTAAATCTTCTTCGTTTCACACGTACGTGAGATATTTAACAACCTCTGCAATAAGCAAATTCGTCTCTTTTTCTCCTTTCATCTTCTATGAAACGTTCGAGTAATAAATGTCGTATAATTAATTATAAACTGCATCGCATTTTCAGCACTCTTTATTTTAATAATGTTTAACAATTTCTTCATGCATTTCTGGATGTTATTCAACAATTTCAACTTGACATCTAAATGCGACCTGCTTAGGTTTTAGGCCACTGATATGTAACTTACACATACGGCTGACCCTTTTCTATATTATATCTCCTGATTAATGGTAAATCGTCCGCTACTGAACAAAAATTTGTACAGTTTACTTCAGCTTTCTTTATGAATGTCCTGTCAATGCAGTGTTATAGGCGTACTATAGTTAAAGTTAGATCAGCTGATAAATATTCGTAGTTTACTCGTCTTTTAAAAATATTCTCAACTTACAATTGAAATATATTCATTGAAAAGAAATTTATCGTAGATATATTTAAATTTTGATTTTTCACTTAATTAATTATCCGCCCTCATTCAAGGTATTTATTTCCAATAACAATTGAGGAATGTTAAAGCCGTTTTTTAATTATTTAATGAAGTTCTACTTTTCTCAAATTATCGAAGTAATTTTGTGCAATCTATGTAAGAAATGTTTGAACATTTTTGCATTTCTATAGCTCGTTCTGATAGTATTCTAACCATGAAAATTTAGCATGTACATCTTGAAAAAAACAATTTATTTCGGTTTTAATTATGATACACATTATAATTGTTACAATCTTAATAGTTATGTAGTTTGGCAAGATTTCTGTTCCATATAGTCAGCATTCATCTGTATTTTGAAACTTTAGCAATATTATGAAGATTTGAACTGTTGAGGGCATCGTGTATTTCACTGCTGTCTTATTCTTCATTTATTATTTCAATAAATACATCAATCCTACAGTACCTATACTAACATTTATATAATTTTATTTTATAATTTTAGTTATATATTTTTTTTATTAGCGCCAATGCTAAGTTTGCTTTCTGTCAATATTAATTTACACGCATACACACTGGGTGTTTCAGATTAAATAACCAATAAGAATTATTTTACGTGACAATATCTGTCACCATTCAATATATCCTTGTTACATTCGCTACTTTGCAAACGAAATATATACTTGTATATATATTTTATATATTCCTATATTCGCCTCGTTTTTCCTGGCGTTTAATCCGGCTACTTTGTTCTTCATGTTGAACTTTGCTGACCTCACCTCACATTTTAACATTCGTGATAATTCTCTGTCCTCACCGAAGGTGTTTATTTCCATCATCGATTGAGAATATTTTCTCGAATTTCATGGAAAAATATCCTGTTGTATATTTACATATTTTAAGATCCTCTTATCTGTCCTCATAATAGATCTTTTTCTTGTTACCGAGTTAGATTAACAACATCCAACTGAATACGATTTATATATATATATATATATGTATATGCGTGTGCGTGTGTGTGTGCGTATGTGTGTGTGTGTGTGTGTGTGGTTTTCTGCTTAATGTGTCTTTTTTTCCATTCTCACTACATTTATATTTCAGTTATTTTGTTCTTGTTTGCTCGAACTTATTTCCGTTGGTTTATTTAGTTGAATGTATTCTTCGCATTTTTCCTGAAGTATTCTACTGTCTGGAATCGTAGATCGGGAATTTCACCTGTCATCCAGTTCTTGTTTTCTGTGTATTCTCCTAATATTTGTTCAAAACTGCGAATTCATATATTTGCAAAGAGGATTTCTCTGAAGTTTTCGTATTCGTCATTGATTTGGGCTTTTTTTATTTTTGTAGTTTTATCCTTAGCTTGTATAAGATGAGGAATTGATTACTCGCATATTCAGTGTTTCAGAGTACAAGAATGTATTTTTAAATCGTGCAGATATGCTTTTAAGTAGTCTGAATTGAAGTGAAAAATACTGGGCGTTTCTACGCTGAAATACACCTTTGCTGTACTTCAACATTTAATGGGCATATTTAATTTAATATTGAAATTAATATCTTGAAAACATCCAAAGAAGAAACAGTGATGATGTCGGTCCTGACCAGGCAACTCGGTTTCAGTCACTTTCCCACCATTGTAACGTAGCTCTCCTGTGTCTTTTACATAAAGATTTTATGGTAATTTTTCCTGAGTTTCCAGGTCACTTATCGCGAAAAATTTATGTACAGTATTAAATTCGCGGCAAGGTTGCATCATTTTCAATTTGAATTCGCTATATGTAACCATAAGGTCTATGTTAACAGTTTCTTCACTCGGATTTTGAACCTTTTCATTTTTTTGTTTTCTGGTCTTCAAAAATTTAAGTCAATCGTTATCTTTTGTGGTCTTCATTCCTGTTGGAAGGAAACATAAAGGGAGATAACTCCACAGTATTGTAAGAGTTATCCCACTTGCTTTGGACATCGTGACGTCAGACGTCACGTGTGGCAATACGGAGAGATCCAAGATGGCGGACTACACCGGGACACGTGTGGCAAACGTCTCTCCATATTTCACTAATTCTTTTGTAGAGTAGTATTAACTCAGTATATCTAGTAATTAATAAAATGCTGTAAACCTAAAAACGTTCTTGGTAATTATTTCCAATCAACAAATGCATTGCTCGGTCCTCAGAACTCATAACGCAAACATAACAATTCCCCTAACTTTTATTCTTCTCTTTTCTTAATAGAGTTTTCTTCCCACACGTCTCGCTTGTGGAAATCTCTTCTGGCGTCCTGCTTTCCAGTCAATTTTGATCTTCAAAAATTTAAATGCAATGTCAATCGTTAACTTTCTGTCTCCATAACTCCTGTTCTTTTAATGTCCGCTCTTTTTAACGTTATTTTTTTTTAAGATTCTTTCACATTCAGCTGGCTTTTTAGTGACTTTATAGCGTTGCTTGGGTGAAATAATTAAAAGAAATACTTGAACATTCACTGTATAAGAATGAACCAATTTTTCACAGCGTTCGTTATGGGATCCATGGCCTTACTTCCCAAAAAGTTCAACATCTTCGTTACCTTTCGTATTTAGGTCATAACGATGACAATAAATTGTTCTGTCTCGCTCTGATATCTGTTATTTTCATGTAGTTCCTCTTTTTCTGTTATATGCATGCATATATCAATTTGATCATGGTATTGAATGTCTTTCTATTTTCACAACTGAATGTTGCCCCTAACCTCAAGCGAAAAACTAGCTTTTGTCTAATGTTGTAGAATAGTTAGCACCCCTTCAGTACTCTACCAGATGACCAGGTTCATTGCCTTAAATAGTGTATGACTAAGGACTTCAACAGTTGATTAATAAGTTGATACTAAGCTGATTTATATTCGGACAGATCTTACTTCGCTTGGCTATTCAGCATTTGACACTACTCTATTCCTTGTAACATGTTTTGTTAATTGTTTTGTAACTTATTGTTCTGTTTTTGTTTTTGTTTTTTGTATGTATCCGTTAGCACCGGATACTGGTGCTGAATAAATATATATTTTCATAATTAATATTTGTTCTGTTTTTTGACATAGAGCTCTCTCTGGATTTAGATCCTCTTTGGAATTATCCATATGGATTACCAATATTATCATTGTTCTCCCTCTCTCTCTCTTTCTCTCTCTCTCTCTCTTTCTCTGAAATACGACTAAACTTTTAACTGGAACTCACAAAATCATACTATATATTTTCACATTGTCAGTTGGTTTATTTGATAATGTTACTTGTTATCGAATATTCGATTATCTTTTTGTGTGTGTCGACTATTTCTAGAAATAAAATATGTTACTTATGATTTCATTTTCTTTGTATCGTTTCCCTTTCAAATTATTTTGTTTTACATATTTCCCTCATACATTGTTTCTATTCTTTCTTTATTGCCATATTCACGACGTTTCAGGTGATTGGAATTTCGAACTGAACTCATTATTTCGTCCACCGGAAGTAGATTGTTCTAGTTCTTCCGGTTGTCTTCAGTCATCTCACTTTTAACTCAACTTTCCAGGCAGGTAATGAACTCACAACTCACAATTTTTATCCACTGGGCTATGTGTTCTTGAGAAAATCATTGTATGAATTTTCTGAACTTAAAAACTTAATGACTCAGTAATCATTTTTCTTTTCCAGAGCATATATTGGATTTTTTTTGTTATTATTGTTTTTCTTTAACACTCCTTATTACTGGCGCCCATATTGTATTCATTTCTGTTTTTGGCCAGCTTAGATTTTTGTGGCCTAGCATATGTGCTGATTACTTATGTTTTCGTATTTTACAGTGATGTTCTCTGGCTATTATTTCAACCGCATCCCACAAGAGACAGTGAGCATATATTTCATTCATTATATATTATTCTTGCGTATGTTTTTATATAATTCTCAATTTTTACATAAATTTTATTAGGTTGTCTTGTACCATTTTATTTATATATTTTACTAATGATTTGTTTGTCGTTTGTGTGGCTGTCATTTATTTTGGAATTTGCATTTGTAAATAATTACTGTTCTTTATTTCGGTTTTATTTGGTCGCCATTTTCCCCTTCGCTGCAAGTCACGCAGCTGTTTCTTTACTGCCTTTGCTGTTTGCTCTATTAATATTCTATATATGTTTTGAAAAGATTGTACTATTTGCATAATTTTTTATATAAAATACGCGACTCAAATATGTACTTCACAACAAGAGATTTAATTGGATAAGCTGAGGCGGATTTTTCTTACTGGATCTTATAATATTAATTTTCCGGTCTAGTAATATATAGCCATCATTTACAAATATTATACGCTCAGAGAAGTTTAGTCAAAAATGAGGAAAAAAGATAACAGCATGATAGATGTCCAGGTTGTTGAGAAGAAAACATACTTAAAATGAGAGAAATTAGAGTATACAGCAAATTATTTAATTCCTGTCCAAAATCTAGTGTATTACCGATGATGTATTGATTCTTATTAATAACATGAGACTTAATTGAAATGCTTACAAAACGTTTAATGAAACTCTTTTTAAGTCGTGTACAGTGATAATTCAATGATTATTCTCCCCATTGAGATTTACACTTCATCCACAGATCTGGCTGATTGTAAAAATAAATTTTGCTTTGAGGTATCAAAATGAACAGAAACGATTTCTTTACAACTACTTGCGATAACGCTTGGAAATAACAAACCGTAATCAACAGGAGAGAAACATGTATTATTATGTTTCCAGTAACTAAAATCTGGGTCACACTCGCAGTCGTTCTATTTAGAAGGGCTGTGCAGAAAAAAAATAATTTTCAGACTAAGCTAATGTATGTTTAATAGATCGGATCAAAGAGGATACTTTTAAATGTGTAACGCAAAATTTATCTCAATTATTCTTAATGAAAGTAAAGAAAATTTAGAAATGAATCGTTGGAAGACTAAATCTACAGGGTGATCCGGAAGTTTTGTTACACATTTATAATATAATTTTTCTATTTCAACGCTCTCTGGGGCATTGTCAAGGAGAGGGTTTCCCATGAATAATACCATTATACCCATCACTTGAAGGACGCCGTTTGGAGAACCTTTGCAACAATGAACAAAGCACAGCTTTGTAAAATACCACACAGAACATGTCGCCGTATTACATTGTGTTTATACAGAGCCTCTCGAAGTATGACAGCGTCCATGAAAGTGAATGAACTGAATTCAAGACAAGTGCTTTGTATTACTTGTTCTATTGTTCGCATCACTTTTTGGTAGGAGGTGATAAGACTTTCGGACCACACTGTATATAGAGACACACTTATTTAAACTACTTATATCTGGATTATTTTCCTCATCTTTGTTGTTGTTATCACAATGTTTCTGTCGTTGTGCCTCCCCAAGTCTTTTCTCATATCGATCTGAGTAACCTACAGGAAATTCTTAAAAGAACACTTTATTTAATCTATCGGAGAATCTGATCGCGTTCCACTGCTAGATATATCGTTTTGTTCTTATTTTCTTTTCTTCTCTTTTACTCTTCGCCTGTTTCTACTGAATCTCATTACACATGCCAAACCCATAGATTGAAATAACAATCACTATATCACAAAATTCAGGAATCATAGCATTAATTCTATATATACCGATGATTTCTGTTCTATTATCTGTCTTAATTTTAATTAGTTTTTTTTTTTATTTTATAAAGCGAAGCGGAATAATCATTCACTAATACGCCGAAATATTATCATATAGTCAAAATTGAAATAAGAATCTTCAGATAATGTTGAACATAAAAATGTAGATGGAAAAACCATGACAATCTACAGGAATACTTAGAGGTAATTTACCACAATGTCATCGGAGTGCAATAACTGAACATTGTAAAAAGAAGAACTAGACGATATTAATAGACATTGGAAATGTGACGAGAACTTTCTCCCACTGTAAGGTAAACGGTTCGGTTCAAACTTCCCTGTAGATTACTCACATTGATATAAAAGTAGATGGGAATACCATGTCAATCTGTCGACATGCTTAGACGTAATCTGGTTCAATGGCGACGGAGTATAATAACAGAGTAGTGCTAAAAATACGAAGTAGATATCAAAAGACATTATCAGTGAACCAAGAACTTTTTACCCCTGTAAGGTAAAGGGTTCGGTTCAAAATTCCCTGTAGCTTACCCACATTGATATACACCCGAGGAAGGCCGGAAGAAACCACGGTCGATAGGCATTGATAACAATAACAATGATGAAGACAATAGTCAGAATATAAACAGTGTAAATAATTTAAAAAAATGTGTTTGTCGGCTAAATGTTGTATACTTTTTATTTATTAATATTTCTTCTAGGAGTTCACTCCATATTAAGCTGTATTTCTTATAACTAAGTTAGCATTTTTAAAATCGAAATTATTTTCTTTTGTGGGATACTAAGAAGTTTAATTGGGCTATCCCCACAGATGTCTCATCTGTGTTCAAAAAATGTTTGTCTGGGTCACTTCAACGTGATGTAATGTATAATACTAGATCAATTATTACTGAATATTGAGTTCGAGTCTGACTGGATGACCTATACATTCGGCCATGTGCCACATCTAAACTACGTTCACAAAATCGCCATAAATGCATATAGATTTCGAGATATCTCTGCAGGTTACCCCGACAGATAACCACTGATGAACGCTGAATGACAACGTTTCGGTCGTGGTAACAATAACAAAGATGAGGACAAAAATCCGAATATAGTGTCAATAATGATGATAACTGCACGTTCCAGAAATTCAGACAGAAAGCCACGCATTTTACAAACATATCCTTGAAAAATATGGATGCCCCCAAAATATCTTTATACATGAAAGATATAAGTTTGGGAAATGGATTAACACGTTTTCACTCAGTTATAGAAAATATAATCGTGCGGAAGCTTTGACTGTATAGTAAACAAGAAAGTAATAAAATTATTCATTTTTCTTGTATACCTATTAATTGTAAGACGTCAGAAAGTTAAAATGTACTTTGTAAAAACATTCTGTACATTTTATTCTATTAAACCCAATATTACTTGATTATAAACTCACTGTTATTGTTTAATAATAATTTACAGGTTTCGTAATAAATCAGTAACTTCAAATAATTAATAAGATTTATTAGTTTTATTCAATACAAGAAATCTAATCTTTTAAAAATAATAAGAGGGTCGACCGTAAAAAAATCGCGCGTTTCCATAATTAAATCAGATCGAATCCTAGATGCACATAAAACATGCAAAAAAAGAAAACAGTATTTTCAGGATTACAAATCTAGATATCGAAATAGATTCCAACCTTATCAATCGAGATCATTCCGTTCCTGAATGAAGAAATATAAATGTGCCTTGTAGAAACTACTTTCCGTAATTAGTTAATTTTTATCGCTTTCTTATGCACATCCTCCAAGGAAAACCTTTGATTCTAAATAGACCGAAATCGATGGATGCTAAGCCAGATCCTTTAGGCGAAAGTGGTAAGGTTTTCTAACTTTTGCTTTGATTGTTTGTCTGGCTTTCCTTCTGTAACTCCTTACATTAGCATGTTGCAAAATAACATCAGTCATCTATAACAAGTTGCCGAGATCAAACTTACACTGTACATTGACAATGTGTTGACATACAAATTAGAATTGATAGTTTTGTCATTGAGTTAAAACTCTCAAACTATGGGCAATAATGAACAGAACTAAAGAAGAACCTTGATGAAGGCGAAGAGCAAATAAGAATACAAAGTATATTTATTACCATTAAATATAACAAATGTGACACCAGGCCGAAGTGGGGGGGATCTGGTCAGTATTAACTATTCTAGACCCAATCATCCACTACAGTTTGCTGATTCACCACAATAACTCCTACATTACCTTTCCCTCCGACATATACCACATATGCACAGCGAGCCTACAAAAAGTACAATGACTTTAAATTTTCTTTATATACAAACTGTCCAAATGTATTTTCTTTTTTCCTTACAAAAATATTAGGTTGGTGCAAAAATAATGTCGTTATTTACATAAGTAACATATGTGAGAAAACGACATTATTTTTGCACCAGCCTAATATAAAGAAATATAGTGATATGAAATGGAGGAGAGGCAATGAACCCACAAAATGAAACTACAATTTAACAAAATATTCAAACTAAAATTAACAGATGCTAGTAGGACCCTTCCACCCCCACAAAAATAAATAAGAGTGGTCACTTTATGCTGCATATAGATAGAATCAATAAACTCACTAACGGAGAGAGAAGGATGAAAATAAATGTTTGAATGGGAAAGTCAAAACTGACCCAGACGAAATGAAAAACACAGAGACAAAAAAGAAAATAAAAAGGAAAAAAAAGTGTCCAAATCGAGCGTCGTTAATACTTATGGCACTATGACTCCATTCTTACCCCCCCAAATTGATTTTACTGTAGAACCTACTGACTTAAAAATTATTTCTAGATGACGAGGGGTGATTCCAAACATGTATTCACTCTTTTCATGATGATGAATCAAATTCTCATGTAATGTGATTATTTTTCTGAGGAAGATTTGACCCATCTTGTACAGATTCAGATTTACAAGCAACCACACACTGGCCCACAGTTTATTCTGTCAGGATTCTAGTGGCCAAAATTGCATGGAACGTTGAGTAGGCAAGAGAACGTACTAAACTATAAACGTTAATGTTGCTGAGATGAAGACTTTCAGAGTTGCCAAATAGGAAGGCTTTTCTCAGCTGTGAAAAACAGTGCGGCCTTGACTCATTCACAGCATTCCTTGGCTTACCTTTTTGGAATCTGCCATTAACATCGGTTTCTACTTCTTTTGAAGGATGGCCATTTAATACATATCTTTCTGCTTACTCTGCTTACATCGAGGGATAAACTTTTCCTAAACATCCAATAAAATGCTGTGAATATGTGAAGTACGTTTTCCTTCTAAATAAACCAAACAAATAATCAAGTTATTTACTTTCTACACTTTCCAGTATGCAACAAACTTGTCAAAGGATTATTGTCAAGAAAAGAGAAAGAAAATTCACATAAGTTTCACTAGGTACTGAGACGCTTATTAATTTACTGGTAAAGATATTTAAAATAACTAATATTACCTTTTTACCGTTACTCAGTCTTTACAGGAATATATGTCTTAATCCAAAGGTGTATATTATTAAAAAATAAATAAAATTTTGCAAAACTAAATATATATTTTTTAAATTTACAAAAGCTTTATATATTCGAATACAGAACATATATATAATAAATGCGAATATCAGTGTGTCACTGTGTCACACTTTTTCAACTTTATTCCTTGAGGCCGTAATCCAACGAATCATAATATTTTGGAATCAAGCAGATTCTGTGAGTAAATTAAAAACATTCCGGTCGGATCCGGACACCCAATCCCAAGTTTTCATTACTGCTATTGTTTTCGGATTCCATTATCTTGGCTTCTACTGATAAAAACAAAGGGACACAACTCTTTAACTTTCAATAGCTCATGTTCAAATTTTTAAAATTACTGTTATTAAATTACAGATTTCAAGGTAAAACTGTCCGTTGTTTTTCAACTTTAATCCTATATTCCGTAGCCCAACATGTCATACCATTTTCAGGCCAACTCCGGGACAAAATTAAAAATATTCCAGACTGATTCGTACTTGCAATCCTGAAATTTTGGATTCCTATGTTTTCATTACTGTAATTGGTTTCTGCGATTTTTTAAGTGATGTTTTGCGAAAAAATATTTGTACGATAACAAAATTTATAACTTGAAAATAAATTTCGGAATAATCGGAATTAACTGCGAAATCCAGGGAAAGTCAGCCATGAAATAAAAATAATTGTTTGTACGCAAACACGTACAACAAATTGGCTTTAAATTAATAGTCGACAAAACAATTACCGTTGAACTGTTAAAAGATAAGATTAAATATTAATGCAATACTTAAATGTAGCGATCACTTTTAAGTTCTTCTGGAGTTTATTGTAGACTACCTCATGTTCTTCTCCCTACCTGTTGTGATGGAGGCTCAATCAAGAACACTCCGCAGGAGCTAGCTTAAATTTAGGATAGCCATTTCTATATATTTTAATGAAGTTTCAAATGATTTACACCTGTTTTAATATCTCCTGTCAAATTATATCTTATTGAGGTTAAATAAAATAAACATATACATTCTTTTTTAAACCTTTCTGATCATTAATACATTGAAAGATCATCATTTCATGCAAATATTATAAATGTTTTGATAGTTTTATATAATTGAGATATAGATCACATCCAAAATTTTAAATATGTTATTTCCACATGTAAAAAATTATTAAAAAAATCTGATTGGACAGAGTTTTCAATTTGTGTAGATATTTTCCTCTTCTTACTTTATCATGGCAAAATTAAGATTACGACAAAATGTTACTAGATTTATACGTTGGTATCGACATATATACCGACCTCTCAGAAGTGCGTCTCGTTAACGAGGTAAATTACAGTTAGTTTTTGCAATTATCTGTCTAAATAAATTTCAATTCTAATGAATATGATAACCGACACGATTCACAAAAACATCGGACAATCT